>OX578133.1:94656596-95256596 GCA_951213105.1 Amaurobius ferox
ATATATAATATATATGTATATATATGTAATATATATATATATATATATATATATGTAATATATATATATAATATATATGTATATATATGTAATATATATATATAATATATATGTATATATATGTATATATATATATATATATATATATATATATATATATATATATATATATATATATATATATATATATATATATATATATATATATATATATATATATATATATATATATATATATATATATATATATATATATATATATATATATATATATATATAAATATTGAAGGATTTTAATCGAAAATTATGCATAAACTACTGTATGTACAAAAAAACCCATCTCTAACATATCTGTTACAAATGAGTAACTATAAGCCAAGACTAAGGATAAAGATAGAAAGTAACATATCACTACAATGGAAAGGGGGATGAGAAGAATATTAGGATTCAAAATTAACAATTAAAAGTATATAAGTAAATAAAAATAAAACTCGGCAAAAATGAGAATAGGCAATAATAATCAGCTCAAGATAAGAGATTAAGAATAGAGAACAATCAATTGAAACTACACAAAAAATGGCGGTTAGTTCGAAATTGCATTCTCATCAGGACAGCCATACAATTCGAATTAAAACCGATAGAATAGCCAGTTTCTGACAATGGCGATAGTATTTAACTATAGACACCATTGGAACTGTCTACTGGCTAGTGGAAGGAGAAAAAGAAAAATAAAACAATTGAATTTTACAAAGCTGAAAAACAATACCTCCTCGAACTGTAATGTGAAATTATAAGAATAGCACCACGTGTAAGTGTAAGATAAACTAGTGACTGTGCATTTCACCTCACTTCGTCAAAGCCACAGCCTCACTTGCAACTCCGATTGCCAAATTTCGTAGCTCTCCGACGCGCGGTCGCGAAACGTATAGTGTATAAGACAGACACACACACAGACATTGCCTTTTATTATTTAAGAAGATATATATATATTTATATATATATATATATATATATATATATTTATATATATATATATATATATATATTTATATATATATATATATATATATTTATATATATATATATATATATATATATATATATATATATATATATTTATATATATATATATATATATATATGTATATATTGACAAGTCAAGAAGTCTTCATAATCGCAAACTATAAATTGTTATTTTTTCCTTGAAGGAGATGCAAGTTCCAAATAAAGGTTTAAACTATGTTAGTTTAGTTGCTTGAAACGTGCTCTCCCGACAAAAACTGGAATTCAAATTTTCGCCTATATATGTGAAAGTAAAAATCAATCCATCGCCTTAGAGCTATAACTTTAACATATCATTCAGTTATGACTTGAACGTAAATGCGAAGTCCACCCTCCTCCACGTTATAGAAGAGGAGAAATGTCTTACTCAGAAATAACCTTGAGAGCGAAAGTCTCTCTGCACGTCACGTGATACATTTGGCGATCGCTTCGAAAGCCAGCCAATATCCGCGTGTAATGTGAGCGGAGAGGCCTGGCTTGGTATACACAATGGCCGCTCGCCTAGGAGACAGCAGTGCGGACCTGGCCTACCTCTCGGTTTACAGGTTTAGTTCCGCACTCCTGAGGTTCCTACGGACTCACATGTTTAACGTGATCGTACTCCGCGTGAACACGGCGGCAGTATTTTTTTTTTTTTTTCAGCGGAGGGAATCGAACCCAGGTCTACCGAGTGCAATTCCCGCGCGCTGACCAGTGGGATACCGCGCCCTCCGGGAAGTTGAGTGCTAGTTCGTATGCCTGTCTGCCAACTTACTGGGAGTGGGAGTACTGTAGCGGATGTTCATAAAGCAGTATTAAATGTCTTGAGCTGGAAGCAAACCCCGGCACTGGTTATTTAACTATCTCGCTACAAACATACTACGTTTTTTATTGTTCCCTATTGCAACTTTTAATTTAAAATTATTATATTTATAGCATATCATTTTAATGAACTTACTCCATTCCCTACTTTTGTCCATTTAAGGACAGCCTCATCATCACCGTAGCATCCTGCACAGCTGATAATCGTAGCTTCACCTCCACATCTAAATTAAATAGAGAAATTCATAATATTAATTTCAATTATTAATTTATAGTTTTCCGTATTAATCAAATAATATGATGAATGCTCGCACAGTGTTTTATATATGTGGGAAGGGTATTCAATACCGGGCCAAAATTTAACAAGAAAGATCAATCATGCATAAAGCATTGATTATGAAACACTTTCCAACTTCAATGCAATTTTATTTAAACATCTCTGAAATGCGATATATTCAGCGGTGATATTATTTTAATTATCACTTTACTATAATAATTTATTTTACTTAAAAACTCAAGCCATGGAGGTAAAACTACTTTCTAACTCCATGCTTAAAACTTCATCGAAAAAAGCAATGCTATAAAATCGTCTGCTTGTCTACGTAAAATCAATAAATATTTCATTCATGTCACCCATATTTTAGACTCCAGAGCTAAATAATTTTGCGTTAAAAGTATTCAGCAATTCTTATACAACTCATCTTACAGCTTGATATGTTCACATTCTGCATACGTTAAAATTAGGCTTCGTTGTAAAAATAATCAAAGTTTGATGATCATTTAAACTCAAAAATGTTGTAATTGCGTTGGTGCAGAGTATAGATGTACAGAAAATACGCAAAAATAAAGCAGTTTTAGGACGGATGCAACACTAAATATAAATTTAAAAGAACTTTAAATATCACGATTTTGACACTGGGAAGAAAGATGGATGCTTTATTTTATTTTGAAGGGGGGGGGGGGGGTCACGTGATCTCTTCATATAATATGGGTGTAATTATTATTTTAATTTTTATTTAAAAACTACTAAACATATTTTGCTCAATTTTTTTTCATATATTATATAGGATAATTTGAATATTTCCGAAAATTTTCAAAGCAATTTGCGAATTTTAACTTCGCTTAAAAATGTTTGAAAGATTGGGTCCCATAGGGTTCAATGTATTTCATTTTTACAACCCACATTCAATCCAAAACTAATTGGGTGATATTATTAATTTACATTCCCATATGTTTCATAGATCGTCTGAACAACATACTAAAATTTCATTTTGATAAGGTTGTTTTTACGGCAGTTATCGTGCTAACAGATAGACAGACAGGCAAACAGCAGACCGAATAACCAAAGTCATAAACACTTTTCAACTATGTTGGAAAGTGTTAAAAACTCGTATTTCGATATTTCAAAAATCGGAATACAAGTATTGAGACCGATATTTCTAGATTTTCAAACTTTAATACTACGCTTATCGAAAAAATTCGTGGAAAAAAAAATAAGGAATAGTAATAAGGCTCAAACTGAAAGAATTTTTTTACATATTTTAATGAAATGGGAACATAGGAATAGAAACTACGGAATGAAATTCTTAACGTAATACGATAATAATAACATTCCATTTTGAATCATTAATTTAATACAGTAATTACTGGGGCTCAGAGAAGAATCAATATACACTTCAAAGATTGCTATTGCATCAAACCTTTCATGTTCAATGACCGTTTATTGACATTTTCCATTTCTTTAATAGAGAATTTTGTAAATTATTGCATACATCTACAGTAGTAGAAACAGGTTTGTTTGCCCACTAACCCCGTGCTCGAGGGTCTTCTTTTCGGCTGTGGTTAGGCTGCCTGCATGTGCGGTCGCGGATAGAGTTGTAGTAGGAAACCTGCAAGTGGGCTTCTGTCAAATTAGTCGGACGGTTGTCTTCTTGTAGAAAATAGCGTTATATTCCGTTTAGGTCGATATTATGCTGACTGCAATATACAAGTATAAGGAATTTTTATATATTTTTAAATTCAAACCCTTTATTATAACTATGTTGTGCTTGGCTATAGCTGTAACATAAGAATAAATACTTTAAAAAGTCATTGGACATATTATTCCAGCTAACATGTAATAATGAAAATAATTTCAATAAAATCAAAGCCCCCAATTCCCTCCTCCTATATGTATATAGGAGGAAAAAATTCCTTTTACAAGATCTATTTTAATGTTATATATGCATTTGTGAGATCTAAAAATAGTATGTTTATAATTTTTTAAAGTAGTTTATTTTTAAATATTTTCTTTCTTGATAAAGAAAAGTTATAAAATAATTATGTTTTATCTATAACAGGATTTTTTTTAATGATAAATTTAAAACATTACATAAAAGGAATAGCAGGAAAAAATAATTTAAAATTCTTAAAACGTAAATTATTAAATATAATAAACAAGAGTAAATTATTAAATTATAAGAACAAATTTAAAAATGCTTTTGAAAAATATACTATTAAATATTATATTAGAATTCGTTTTAAATACTTACAGATGGGAAACCTTTTGGCACTTATGAAAAAAATAAAATGAATAACAAAAAGAAAAAATAATTTACTCAGTTTATTATATACATATAAAATACATTATTAAATAATTAAAAAGATGAAAAACCGATTTATAATTAAATCTTTTTTAAGAATATATTATTATATATAATATTAAAAATTATTAAAAAAAAATAGCTACTTATAATTGAATGGTTTAATATTATGAAATGGAAGAGACAATTTGCTGAGAGATAAGTTAAGCATAAATTTAGTGGTATTAAATCATATTCCTTCACTAGAAGTACTTGCGTAAATATTTTATATTTTTTCTTCACAACTTTACCAGCGTTTTTCTGAGAAGGAGTAAAGTGTCATTTGTACCTTTCTCTTATTCTTTTTCTTCAAAATAAAGCACACATATGCAGATCCGTAGAAAGCGAGGGGGGAAGGGGCCTCTCTGGGCCCCCGTCCCCTCATTATGTGTACCTAATTTTTCCTGTCCGGGCCGGGTTCTCCAGCATACCGGGGTGGGGGGGAGGCTCCAGCTCGGGTCCATTAATTAAAAAATTTTATGATCAAATACTTCTTGTCAAGTTCCTTAAAAAGTTTGGAAAGATTATTATATTTTATTTTCAAAAAAATAGAAATGGAAATGAGGAATTGCTCCATTCTTCAAGGTCTATTTTAATGCTACATTACATTTGTGGGAGCTAGAAACCGTAAAATTCGCCTCTTTTATCGGTAATTTATTTTTAAATATATTTGAAGAACTACAATTTAAGTAACACTGTCGTCTAACGTTAGTAAACGAAATATAATTTGCTACCTTCCGCCGTAAGACAACAAACATCCGGTTAATTTGACGGTAGCCCACTGGCAGGTAGCTCAATGCTCGTCCGCACTTGAAGGCAGCCAAATTACATCGTTTCCACAACCGCACTTGCAGGCAGCCTAACCACTTCGCTTCTTTTCGGCGTTGTTGTCCTCCATTAAGAAAATATTTCTAAATTAACACAAGTTGAATACAGTGTTTCTTTCAAGACTTTTTGGTCAGAGGGAGCGAATGTAACTTTGGGGGGGGGGGGGGTAGGCAAGTTTTTTATTTGCCGTATATAAATATATTAAATGCTGTCACATAAATAGAAAGTAGGTTAACATAAATGTCTCCGTGGGGGGTTTCGCTTCTCCCCGGAGGTATGCCTGAAAGAAATACTTCTTGAGTAAATGATGAAAAGATAGGTCGATTTTCTCAGCAAATTGATTCAATGAGTGATATTAATTCTTACATTGTTATAAAAATTTTTAAAATAAAGAACAATAAGGTATGACAGTTTCAATCAAATAATTCAATATACACTCTGTTTCAGAAAAATATATGCACCCATAAAAAATTCAGCGACAGCCGCAAAACTCGGCATGCAAATGTCGTTTGAGTTACGAAAATGACAGTTTGAGTTATGTAAACATTGACAGATTGAATTATGTAAATGGGCAAACTGTCAGCGCCAAAAATGTTATAGGATTCATGCAACGCGCATGAGAATGATGCATCATGCAGCATTTAAAACGACCGGTGTTCTCACTCACGGGCAATTGGAACTGAATTTTCTGTTTTGATACTGCAAGTTGTGTAGAAAGATGCTTTTGGGATGTACTGGGCGGCGCTATGAACAATTACCGAATTTGAAGAGAGATCGTATCATAGGCCTAAGGGAAGCTGGTTAGTTCAACAGACGTATCAGTCACCATCTTGGTCTGAGTGATATGGTAGTTACTCGGTGTTGAGCGTTGGCAACAGTGTATTAGAGAATGCACATGTAACAGTTGCATAGGGTCAAGATGACCCAAACAGACAACTGCTCGAGAGGATCGAACAGTCAGGAGAGGAGCCACGTCCACACCAATGGTGTCGCTATCAGCCATTTGCCATCCTCCATGCATCTTGTATCAAGTGGCATTATTCAGAGACGACTGACAGAAGGTGGGATTAGGTGTCGACGTCCATCAAGACGCCTACCATAACGACGTTTATTAAGATCCCTCAACATAGGCAAAGCTGTCTGGATTGGTGTCGAGCGTGGACAGTGTCTGATTACAGACATGTTGCCTTTAGTGACGAATCCCGCTTTTCTCTCAGTGCTAATGACAGCTGCATTCGTGTGTTGAAGACCCAAACCGTTCGACTCATCCTAGGATATAGAGCAGCTATTTGGACTGCCGGGCCGCATTCGTGTGTAGAAGGACTGACCAGCGTTCCGATACCACATTTGTTGTTGAGAGGCACACGGCCATCATACGTGGTGTGACTGTCTGGGGAGTCATCTCTTGGGATAGCCGATCTCTTCTAGTGCGGCGCGATAGCCCAGTGGTTAGCGCCCGGGAATTTCACTCGGTCGGCCCGGGTTCGATTCCCGCTACTACCAAAACTGCCGCCGTGTTCACGCGGAGTACGATCACGTTAAACATGTGGGTCCGTAAGTCCTTCCGAGAGGTTGGTGGTAGAGGAAGGCGAGTACGATCCTTATGGATGCTTCCACCACTGGGTTCCGGTCTAATTTGGGTGGCACTTCCCGGCCGTCGAAACAGATACCTTATACCTTTCTGGTAGGTCGGACGGTCTGGGTCGAAGAAGATCTCTTCTAGTGTTGGAGTAAGTTAATCTGACGGCTCGTTTGTACGTGTGAGGAATAGGACTGGCCAGTGTTGTTCCGCGTTTGTTGTCGAGCGGCACACTGTCATCACACGTGGTGTGACAGTTTGGGGAGCCATTTCGTGGGACAGCCGATCTCCTTTGGTTGTACTGCATGCCAATCTAATGGCCCGCTTGTACGTCGACAAAATTCTGCAGCCGGTCGTTCTGTCTATGCTGTGAAGCCGTCCGGGTTCCATTTACCAACAAGACAACGCTCGACCACCTACTCCACGACTTTGTCAAGAATATCTTCGAGGATTTAATACCCTCCCATGGCCATCCAGGTTACCAGACCTGTAACCAATAGAACACGTTTGGGACATGTTGAGATGGCAATTGCAGCTTTCTCAGAATATCACTGAATTTGCTGACCAGTTGCAACATTTGGGGTAGAATCTTTCACAGAGGGACATAAGCAACTTAATTGACTCTATGACGCACCGAATATTTGCTTGTATAGCTCCCAGGGGAGGATTTACCGTGTACTAAAATGGCATATTCTTGTTGCCACTATTTCTTAATAAAACTTTTTCCTCCCAAATACTAATCATTTGCATATCTCCTCAAACGATACATACATTCCGAGTTTCGCGGCCATAGCTCAGTTTCGTATGGGTGCGTATATTTTTTGCAACATGGTGTATATGAGAAACTAGTAATTCCGTCACATAGGTGTTTTCATATTAATAACAGTATTAAAATACCGACACAATTTAACCGAAATTCCGATTTTAGGGCCCTGTTCTCCTCTTTTGTTCTTGCAAATCAATACTTTTCTAGATATAAATCTTTGGAAAAGTTTTTCTAGCAAAAATATATAACGTATAACGGAAGACGCATAAATATTAATTTTAAAAGTTTAATTAATTCAACACTTATAGTTATCATAGTTAATTTTTCCAAAATTACTTTTTTAAAGAAAGTGACTTTCCTCACCTGGTTTCAAGTAAACATTTGATGGGCTTGTCAGATATTTTTATCTTTTCCTGGAGGTTCAGTTCGTAAGCATAGGGCACTTCAGTGGAGCAAAAGGAAACGTTGCTTACGGTTTCACTACTTTTGTGGGTGCCCCAATCCCCAAGTTGTAAAATGTCTCTATTATTTGCACTCGTGGAAGAATCAGTGACTGAATCCTCATAGCTAAGAGAATTTTGTCTTCCTATTCCTTCGGTGTTCTCACTTTCAGAAACCATGTTGCACCAAGTGGGCAACTGAGTTCGGACATCGGTAAGTCGAGGATATCTTGAACCTGAGGACGTCGAGGCCGTATCAATCCAAGATGATCTTAGATCACTTAACCATTGATCTGTCCTTTGAGAGAGAACAGAACTTGTTCCGGAATATTCAAGTACATTAGACGAACGTCGCCTGCTAAGAGCTCTATTGCGAATAGATTCCAAAACAGCGTCCGTGTCTCTCTGAGCTTTCGTCTTTCCCGATGAGTCGTCTTCTGTGTATGTCACGAAGACGTCATCGAAATCATAACTATCGCTAGCTAAAGATGATGTAAGATTTTCTTGAGATTTCACCCATTGAGTTACATCATCTGCGCTAACAGCTCTCAAAAGTGAATTGTTTTTTACAGCAGTCATACTTTCAATTTCAGTATCTTGCTCTTTTATTGATATATTGGGCTTGTTTTCGGAATTTTCTTCTTCAGTCCCTTCATTCTGACTATTAGAGGCTAACTCAACTGAACAATCAGACCACGCACAATCATCAGTTGGTTTGGAGTTGCTTACACTACTGTTTACTGATATCTGTGGGGGAAAAAATAATCGTACAATTAGTACTTCCACTTCATATGTAAATCATATTTTTATTTTAAATAATTCATATCAGACAATTTAATTATTTCGTTTTCGATTTTACAATATCTTTAAGTATTTTTTTTTTTTTACAATTGCGTAATTGTATTAAATTTAGAGATTACAACAGTTTACGTGATTGAAATGAAAAATCAATTTGCACACTACAATATAAATTTGAAATTTTTGTACTTCCCTGAAGCAAATGCTAGTTTTCGGTTTAACCTTATAGTGTTGGTCTACTACGCACGGGGCTCTCAGTTCAAAACTGAACGGGGCCAAGAACAGCCACTCCCCACACTAGCTTAAACTACGTATTAAGATGGCTATATGTTGGAGTGCATAAAATTGTAGCGCACATCAAGTTTTTATACTGACTTTGCCGATAGCCCCTATTCCATGTCGAAGAGTTCATGAAATGCACGAAACAGGTTCATATAGACTGTTATCTGCAATAAAAGCGCGATTCTAGCCTTGGAACTCTTTAAAGGCGAGTTTCTACGAGCTTGAAGTGGATAAATTGTACGTTTCTAACCAATCTGCAGCCCTTGCGCATCCTTAGACATACGCAACCACGAACCTCTCCCAATCATTATTATTAATTACTATACGACTTTCTAACAAAACATAATTACTATACGACTTCCTATCAAAACATAATTACTATACGACTTCCTATCAAAACATAATCACTATGCGGCTTCCTAACAAAACATAATATACGACTTCCTATCAAAACATAATCACTATGCGACTTCCTAACAAAACATAATATACGACTTCCTAAGAAAATATAATTATCATATGATTTCCTAGCAAAGCATAATTAATATCTGACCTTCTAACGAAACTTAATTACTATACGACCCTCTAAAAATATAAATACTTTTCAATCCACTATCCCTCCCCCTTTTTTAACAAAATGTATCTATCCCACGAATTGTGAAATTAGCTATTTTCAAATATAGAACATTAAATTAGTAATTCCCATAAAGCGACAGGGATAATCAGAAATGTAATTTATCAGAGTTTTTCAATTATTGAAATTTAGCGACATTTTCCCAAAATCGCCAAGTTGGGTATATTTCAAATTTTGGTATATTTCCTTCCTAACAAATTTACGAGACACCTGTACGGTATGGGGGTTCCCTCCATTAATTGAGAACAAATTTCACATATATAGCAAATGAGAAATCGTGTGTATAACAAAAAATTAGCTGCCCATTTTAATAAGTGGTATATCGACTATTTAACTTAATATTTTGTAGAACAGACAGAAGTCTTATTTCAGTCCCTCACACTATCAAGGACTTAGAACAAACTATTAATTAATTTTTTTTAGTTCTATTTGTTCTAAAATTGATTCAGCAGGGGCACGCAACGTTTATGATCCACTAGCCGCTTTTGCCATAGTTTGGTGGCAACTCGTGCGGTTCCCTCGTAATCTAAATGGACAAAAATATTCCAAATCAGAAGTTATATACTTACATCATCGCCGTCTTTTGTTGAGCTCCTTTCGGAGCTCGTTTTCTTTCGGCTATTTAACACATTTTGGTATCGAGCTGTGTAATCGACGTGATTCGTTGAATTTATACTTAGACTGTACTTATCAAAAAGCTTTCTGAGGGCTTCACTAGCTTCTAGTAGACAATGTCTGCATTTAACAGAGTTTGAGTTTAAGTGATGGCAGGTGCATAACTTGTTGGGTATTGTTATTTGTCCCTGTGCCGATGATGATGATTGTCCAGAATCATCACGATCTGTATCGACCTTTTTGAAACAGTCTTCTGCGGGTTCTTCGAAAAATTGTGACTCAGGGGACGTCAGTGAAGACCTTTCTGTTCCGCCAGCTCTTCTGACTGTTGAGTGACTAGTGGCCTCACTTCTGTCTTCTGGTGAACTGCTACCTTGCTCTTCTTCTTGAAAAGCTAAAGGAACTAATGAAGTTGCATTTTCTGAATTATGTATACTCCCACTTCTACTCTGTGCCAACAGTGGGGTCCTACATGGAGTGGAGAAACATCCACTATCCAGCCGGTTTCGTATTTCTGCCACTGATGTTTCATCTTTTTTCTTCTCATTAAGCAATTCCTGGGGGAAAAAAAATTATTGAAGTTTATATAAATAATAATAAATAAACGAAATTTATATGAATAATAACTTAATAGCATAGTACGTGTTTTATATTTTACATAACTTAAAACTACATCAGAATGGTCTGCTTTTAAATTATATGAATCATGTTATGATTTATAATGAATTATCTTCATCTTTTGTTTATGACTCAGGAACGAAATATGAAGACCATCGAATTAGAACAGAAAAAAAAACATAGACGAGAATTAAGACAGATAAAAGTTGGTTAAACGTAAACTTATGACTTTTGGGGTATGTTATAAAACCAAGATGATGAAGTTGAGAAAGATGAATGTTGAAGTTGAGAAAGATGAATGTTGAAGTTGAGAAATATTTAGCTTTCAAAGTACTAATCAAAACTTTCAGTAAGGTAATTATTTAAAAATTTAGTTTGCATAAAGAATTAAGTTATGATGAAAACTTTTGTGCGAAAATTGAGAGTTATGCGTATATCACCTGAATTAACATGATATTCTACTGTTTACACTTTTCTGAATGAAACAGGGGCGTAACAATCGGGTAGCAAAAGCAAGTAACGTTTAGGGATTTCAGGACTGGACGGAGCCTCGGGCAGAACCAGATATCCACTAATCGCCAAAAGAAATACTGAAATAAGTGGATTTGGAGAAATTGAAAAAGTGCGAAATTCTTTCTGATACCATATGAATTTTGATAATCAATTTCTGCAAATAAGTGGAAGCCTGCTGAATGACAGACACCACTGGTTGCGACAAACGAGTATACCCCAATAACGCTATCTAGAAAATTTTCCAAGTGTTACCATTTTCTTTTACAAAACGCGTTAAAAGTATCCTATTATGTACATTTTATACGTGGTACAATTTGTATATTAATATCACTAAATAATACCAAATTTGAGAATTTAAAGGAATAATAAATGCTTCTAAATAAATATTATTGCAATTTGAACCGATAACGGTATTTCGAAAATTTTTCCATGTGGTCGCATTTTTTCTTATAAAATCAATCGGGAGAAAGTATCATATTGAGAAAATATTACATGTGGTGCAATTTTGAGATTGATAACTTTCGAATTATGACAATTTAGAAAAATTATATGTGCTTCTGAATATTAACTGGCATTTAATTTTCAACTTATTAACCAATAACGTTATTTCGAAAATGTTCCACGTGTCCGCATTGTCTCTTATAAAATTGTAAGAAATATCCTATCGAGAAATTTTTTTATGTGGTGCAAGTTTGAACTTAATATCTCTCATAAGAAATACCAAATTTGATAATTTAGAAAAATAATAAATGCTTTCGAATACCAACTAAAACTTGTTTTGAACTTATGCACTTATAGCGTTATTTTGATAGTTTTCCATGTGTTCCATTTTCTCTTACAAAATCGTAAGAAAGTATTCTATTGGGCAAATTTTACACGTGTGGTGCAATTTTAAGATTAATATCTCTCAAACAATATCAAATTTGACAATTGAGAAAAATAATAAGTGCTTCTGAATAAAAATTGAAATTTGGTTTGAAACTTATACACTGATAACATTATTTTGAAAGTTTTCATGCGTTCGCCTTTTCTGTACACAATTGTAAAAAAGTATCGTATTGAACAAATACGATATCGTATTGAACAAGTGGTGCAACTTTAAGATTAATCTCTCAAACAATATCGAATTTGACAATTTAGAAAAGTATCATTGCTTCCGAATATTAACTGAAATTTGGTCGAAACTAATGCATTGATAAGGTTATTTTGAAAGTTTTCCATGTGTTCGCATGTCCTCTTACAAAATCGTAAGAGAGTATCCTATTGAGCAAATTTTGTACGTGGTGCAATTTTCAAACAATACAAATTTGACAATTTAGAAAAATGAGAAATGCTTCTGAATGCTAACTGAAATTTGGTTTGAAACTTATGCCTCGATAACGTCATGTTGAACGTTTTCTATGTATTTGCATTCTTTTTTATAAAATCGTAAGAAAATATCCTATTGAGAAAATTTTATCCGTGATGCAATCTTAAGATTATTATCTTTCAAACAATACCAAATTTGATAATTAAAAAAAAACATTAAGCGCTTTTGAATATCAACTGAATGTTAGGTTACACCATTTCTACATGCACATTGAAACTGAGACTCTCATATGCATGAACAGACTTAAATATCTGAAACACTGGAAAAATTACTCAAAGTACTTATCCTGGAGAGCAATCTGAACAGTAATGCTATAAATCATCCTTATTTCCATATGCCATCTGATGGCATTCTTGTCAGATATACGTTTGACAAGACTTATGAAATTCAGGTCCCTTCATGGGGATAACTGGAAGAGGGCTCCTACCTACCATAAGAAGAAATGTATTGTATGGTACACTGATGGCTCTAAACTGGGCACTAATACTGGTGCTGGAGTATGCTGTCCTGTCCGGGTGATGGTACAAAACTATTTTACCCTCTTGGTAGCTACGTTACTGTCTTTCAGGCTGAGGTCTTTGCTATTCTAATGTGTTGTAGAATTTGCAGGATTGTTGTAGAATTACAGGAGCAACCAAATCTTTATCTGCTCTGATAGTCAGGTTGCTCTTATGGCTTTAGGGAAGTCTACTATGACGTCATCCCTTGTCTGGGAATGCTATACTGCACTTTGTAAGATTGCTAACAACAATTAAGTCATACTATACTGGGTGCCTGGACATTCAGGCATTCCAGATAATGAAATGGCTGATAAGTTGGTTAGTAAAGGTTCAAGCACACCTTTTGTTGGTTCCGAGCCAGCTTTGGGTGTTCCTAATGAACTGACTAGAATAATTGTTTATGACATCTTCAGAAAGCTTTAGTGCGAGAACTGGCGTAATACTAAGGGCCAAAGGCAGGCGAAAGAGCTAAAGTGCTCTAGTATGCGTCAAAAGGAATTATTCAAGTTCAGTAGAACTGGCATCAGACGGGCTGTTGGGCTTCTTACTGGACACTGCACCCTTAAAAGACACCTAAATATTATGGGTCTCATTAAGGATTCGCTTTGCAGAGGCTGCAATTATAGCGAAGAAACCGCCACACACATACTCTGTGAATGTGAGGTGTTCTCCGCCCATAGGTTCGAACACTTGGGCCGACATGTGATCGAACCCTGGGAATTGCATGACATTCCTGTCAAGTGCCTGCCAATTTTTGCTTCGGCTACTGGTCTCTTTTCTTAGGGACTTTTTCATTTCAGGGGATAGTACAATAGACCTCTGGTCGCTGTGCTGGGCTCTCTTGGAGCCGGGAGCCACCCACCTTCATGTCATTCATTCATTCATTCATAGGTTACATACCGATCGATAACGGTATTTTGAATTTTATTATATAACGGTATCATTCATACCGATCGATAACGGTATTTTGAAATCTTCCATGCGTTTGCATTTTCTCTTATAAAATCCTAAGAATGTATCCTATAGAAAATATTTTGTGCATGGTGCAATTTTGAGACTAATATTTTTTAAACAATACCAAATTTGACAATTTTCAAAATTATTAAATGCATCGAAATATCAACTGAAATTTGGTTTACAAGTTAAGCACCAATAACGGCAACTAAAAAAAATTTCCATTTGTTCACGTTTTCGCTTTTTTGAGGTGTATTACACACTCGTAGATGGCTATAGGGCATATCAAAGGAGTTTATTTAGGGTGCATCAAAAGAGCTTATTTAGGCCGTATTATTGCCTGCGTAGAGGGCGAAAGACGTATTACGGGCGCAATACGCAGTCGTGTTATGTAGTAGAGGACCATGTGCTCAGCGTGGACCAAGGCGTATTACGCACCGGCCACGTGTGTGCTCGCGCAGCGTATGACGGCGCCTTTTGAGAAATGAAGGAGTTCGTCAATTAATTCGTGCTTTAAATCCAGGGTAACGTCGGGTATATTTTCCCCGTTGCCGAGGACTAATGCAAGCAACTTGTTGAAATCAGAGCTTTTAGAAATGAGCAGCGGTCGTGATGTAGCCGTGTGTGCACCTACGCAGCGTTTTTATTTAAATTTTTGCTATAAGCGGGAGTACGCGTAAATAATTTTTTGATTTTCGAGACTTCGCTGTAAGTTCCGGTCTAATTTTAATCAAATGATGTTCGCATTTTAAATCTCAAGCAACGCCGAGTACATTTCTATATGTAATAAACAATGGAGAAATGACAGGATTTTGTATGATTACTCATTACTAGAAAACCGATATAGGTAAATAATCAGACTTTTTATCTAGACCAGTGATTCCCAACCTATTTGGTTTGGAAGGAACCTTGTAATAATTTGTAAAGTCTTGCGGGATCCTAATTGTCTGAGATTAGGTCCGACAAGGGTAAATCACAAAATAGACGTGTAAAGTAGTAGGTTTTATAAATAATAACTTAAGCATTATTTTTAAATGAAATATTTCAAGAATATTTATTACTTATTTATATTTATAAATTACTATTAATAAAAAATGACAAGTATCTTTGATTTACATATCGCTTGCTAGTTACTAATAAAAATTGTGCATATCATTGGTTTTTAAATTTTTATGCTGTACATACTTTCTTTGAATTTTTCTATTATTGCTTTGTTTTTTATAAATTTTTTTATCTGGGAATCTTATGAATAGTTGGCGTAAGTGCTGGTAAAGTTCACAACTGTCAGCTAAATTCTTTGACGCTATAAAAATTCTCCTCTTCTCTTTAACAAAATTTCTCTTCGCTATAAGTAATAAGCAGAATGACTAAAAATATTTCTTAGTGCTGCCATCTATGTTTAATTTTGTGAACAAGAACACAAGAATTCAATTTTAGATTCTTACAAATGTTCTCGTCTCGAGAGCATTTGTGTACCTAAAAACAATTTTTAAGATAGTATCAGTGTTGGTTAATAACCGAACTAATGTATCGGCGACATCTATATAGCAGATACTTTTCACGTAATAGAGGTCCGTACTCGTTACTTTCGAAAACGCAGTAACTGACGACAGCCTGCCCATGTGTGTGTGTGTGGAGGGGGGGCAGACACCACTCGAGTGGGGCGTCAAGAGGGGCGCTTACCCAATTTTTTTGAGGAGGTGAAGACATGAAGGAATCACAAGGAGGGAAACTCAAATATGGAGGAGGTGGGGCGTAAAAAATGTTTGTGTGTGTGTGGTGTAGGGGCAGGGGAAGAGGCCAATTTATATAGGACAATATTTAAAGAGAGTAAATAGTGCGTCTTACTTTCAAATATCCGTTTTTTTAAATACTCAATATTTTTAATTTCACAAGTACTTATTTTTTAATTTCCGCATTTTATCAAAACAAATTTTTCCGTAAGCTTATTGGATACGTGCATTTTTCAACGTACTATCCTACTAACCGCCGCCCGATCGCTTCTTGGAAAAGTTTTTAACTTGCAATAATTCCATTGTAGTAGCAACAGGTCTGTAACCAGATAATTAGGGGTCTGAGCCGCGATATAATACATGCCCTCCTCTACTCTACTCTACTCTAACAAAAAAAAGTTGTGTGCCCAATACAGGACTATTTTAAATTGGTAGGAAAATGATAATCAATTGGCTACTTACATCTTTTACATGGAAAATTTGCTCAAAATTTTATTCCACTTGTTTTAACTTTTTCCCGAGTTATGATGCTAAATGTAGAAAATTAACTGGGGTGTGGCTTATCTCGACTTTCTCATACCAAAATTTATTTATTTTTTTCACATTTTACAAGAAAAAATTTGAAAATCGGTATTGTGGGTCCAAATTATTACAACTATAGCGTGTTACCCTTCACTTTAATGGGCTTGAAAAAATCTTTCGATTAATAAGATACTTGACAATGTACGTTTAAACTATTTGCAAAGCATTTATTCAATTGATAATAATAGTGAGTGTATATTATTTTTTCTTAATTCTTCCATTTTAGATCGAAAACGTAAAATATCTCAAGAACGAATCATCTTATAAATGATTAAACTGGCTTTAAAAAGGCGACGTATTAAATATTTATTTACTTAATGCTTTCATACGTTATTATGTTTTTATTACTTTTTATTTTCGATTTTTGAAAAATATGGTAGGAAAAATAAGGGTCTTCCCTTGGTCCTTTCTTCCCGTAGGTCAACAATAGGCCTTTGGCATTTACCGATTGAAATAATCATACCAAATTTTATTTGATATTATCAATTTGTTTTAAAGATATCGTACCCACCGAGAGACAGGCACACATATATCATTGTAGAAATGGTTGCTTCTTATTCAGAGATGCTCATATAACCATTAAATTCTAAGGGTTCAACATCACTATTTGTTTACATATACAATGTGTTGAAAGAAAATAAAAATAGTACCGAGGAGTGGCTATGTGCTGAAGGGGGAGAAAATATTCAAGTGGGATTAAGTAAGATTTTAATCAAGAAAAGGGTAGATATGGACATACAACTAAGGGAGAAATGGTTTTCTAAGGGAAATTGAACAACATTTATGCTACATATTAGTGAAACTATGAAATCCTAGCACACAGTCATTTAATACCATCTTAGCTGACCCCCCTCCCTCCCCCCAACTTTCACGTTAATAGTAAAAATTAGAGCAAAATGAATACACGTGTATTACAAATTAGAATAGTTTCTGTTACATTTGCATATTCATTTAATGGAGAGTATTTGTATTGGGAGAGTATTTGTATTTAAACAATAAAAGCAAAAATCGCAATTCAATAACGATTGCCAACAGAACTGGTCTTTAATGCTCACAATAAAAGGATAAATATTGCTAAATTCCCAATCATGTATTTTTAAAGACACCATAGGTACACATTTTTTTGCACATTATAGTATAGAATATGGAATTATGTGGAGCAAATAGCTTAAGATTTGAAAAGTTAATCAGTAGGAGTAAAACCTTATACTACAGTGCCTAGAAGTAGGCACTGGACTTATACTGTACGATATTTTATGAGTATTCCTCCAACTTTCCAACAAAGTACATTCTGACAAGAGAATATGGAAAAACTGCTGTCATTCGTCACATAAGCACATTTTACCTAAATCTCTGCAGTCTGTAAAAGACGCCTGTTTGATGTTGTCGACTCTGGTATATTAAATGAATATTGTGTAAGTACAAATATATAATTAAAATTCAAAAGAAAATGTTTTGATCTCAAAAGTGCATTTTAATGGTGTTGAACATCGAATGAAATCGGCGAATTTCTTTACACTTCAATATCAGGGATTGCACTCAACTTTTCAACAGCAATGACTATATATATATATAAAAAAAAGAGCAAAAACTGGAATTTTGAAAATATAGGTAAAAGCAAGAATTTTAATTTGTACCCCTCATAATTAATACCCCCCCCCCCCCCCCCCATAAATATAACGTTGAAATATGCGCAACACAGTGATGTCAGAGTCATATAGTGCTTTTGGAACAACAAAAATCCCATTTTTTAGGAATTTGGAGCAATAAAACTTGAAATTTGTAGCAAGAAAATTTGCATGTTGTGTGTAACTTTACTGAAAATAAATATTTTTGCAGCAATTTGAAACAAGGAAGCAGGCATTTTGAAAATTTCAAGAAGAAAATATTAACACTTTTAGCTGATTAAAACGATATATAAAATATTGAAACAGCTTATAAGAATCGGTCCTGACGGGGAATAAATATGAAATAAGAACATTAATCATATTGTCATAGGTGCAGAAGTTGGAAGAAACAATGCTGCATTTTGTTGCAACTTCATTAAGTAACGCATAATAAAAGTTAAGGAAAAATGAAGCAACACAACGTAGTAATTTTACAATTGCATTATTTATCCTTGCTTGGATGACTCATTTTTATGAATTTCACCCATTCTATTAACCTGACTTTCCACTTGTCCTGAGTTCTATAGTGATTACTATTTTTGAAAGACTACTGTTAAAATTATTCCGTTCACTCTTATGATCATTCCGGATTCCATGGATTCCATACGCATTGACGGTTGGATGTAGTGTGCTGTTGCTGTATGTTCGGATGGCAGGGATTACCACTTACACGTGGCTACTGCACATATAAGTTTATATTTCTGTTTTTTAATTATTTTGGATTTTATTATTTTGCCTTCCATTAGCCAGTAGACAGTTCCGATGGAGTTTATAGTGATATACTATCGACATTGTCAGAAACTGGCTATTCTTTCGGTTTTAATTCGTATTGCATGGCTGTCCCGATGAGTGTGCAATTTCGAATTAACACCATTTTTACTTTCCTTATATACATAATGTATAAGGAAAGTATTGTGACGGGGTCGAAAATTCGAATTCGAGTTTTCGACGGGAGAGCACGTTTCAAGCATCCCTGATCACGAATCAAACATTTTTGAAGTGATGTCTGTGTGTGTGTGTGTGTGAAAGTATGTGTGTATGTGTGTGTGTCAGTGAGTCTGTGGAGACGATAACTGACGAACGAATAGACCGATTCGAACCAAATTTGGTACAAAAATCACAATCCGTAAACACTGGAAGCCTATTGTTTTTATACGCAATCGAATGTTCAGAACCCACCTAAATTTTCGAATGAAATTTTGAAAAAATCGTCAAAAAATTAAAACCACTAATAAAGTTACGCAAATAGACATTTCTTATGTAATTTTTCATTAGAAAACGATTGACATGAATTTTAGAACGCTAACGTGAACCGTTCTCGAGATATTGTACATTTTTAAAAAAAATTATCAAAAAGTCATATAAAATAAAAAGAAAAATATTTCCTATTGAGAAACATGTTTACTTTTCATATGTAATACCATGCGATAAATTGAGTGACATCCTTCTCGTGGATCTAGCTCGTTCCATTCTTGAAAAAAGATACTTTGAATAATACTTTTGTATTTGAACGCCAATAGTCATTTATCTGCTTTAAGAAAAACTTATTTCTTAGTGCATAACGCTTGGCGAGATTTTGGCGACGAATTTGGCGGAATGTCGCCAACTTGGCGACTTTTTTGAAATGTTGCCAAATTAACGAAAATCTCGTCAAATGGATAAAAATGACGCTAAATCGATGAAAATGACGACTAATTGTCGAAAATTCAATATCTTGGAAAGAATATTAGTATCTACTACAAGAAAATCCTATTTTTTTACTGTAAAAGTAGTAAATTCATTACATTATATAAGGAAAGTCATGTGTTGCCCACATCAGATTTTTTATGTTGTAAGCATGCAGTCACATAGCATGGTCTACTCACCATTTATTAGTTTCAACTTATTATTCTCCTTGTCTTGAACTTTTATCTTGAGCTAATTGTTATTGCTTTTTCTCTTTTTTGCTGTTTTCTCTTTCATATATTTTATATATATTTTTACTTTCCTTATATACATAATGTATAAGGAAAGTATTGTGACGGGGTCGAAAATTCGAATTCGAGTTTTCGACGGGAGAGCACGTTTCAAGCATCCCTGATCACGAATCAAACATTTTTGAAGTGATGTCTGTGTGTGTGTATGTGTGTGTGTGTGTGTGTGTGTGTGTGTGTGTGTGTGAAAGTATGTGTGTGTGTGTGTGTGTGTGTCAGTGAGTCTGTGGAGACGATAACTGACGAACGAATGGACCGATTCGAACCAAATTTGGTACAAAAATCACAATCCGTAAACACTGGAAGCCTATTGTTTTTATACGTAATCGAAAGTTCAGAACCCCCCTAAATTTTCGAATGAAATTTTGAAAAAATCGTCAAAAAATCAAAACCGTTAATAAAGTTACGCAAATAGACATTTCTTATGTAATTTTTCATTTGAAAGCGATTGGCATAAATTTTAGAACGCTAACATGAACCGTTCTCGAGATATTGTACATTTTTCAAAAAAATTATGAAAAAGTCCCATAAAAAAAAATCCTATTGAGAAACATGTTCACTTTTCATATGTAATACCATGCGGTAAATTGAGTGACATCATTCTCGTGGATCTAGCTCGTTCCATTCATGAAAAAATATACTTTGAATAATACTTTTGTATTTGAACGCCAATAGTCATTAATCTGCTGTAAGAATAACTTTTTTCTTAGTGCATAACGCTTGGCGAGATTTTGGCGACGAATTTGGCGGAATGTCGCCAACTTGGCGACTTTTTTGAAATGTTGCCAAATTAATGAAAATCTCGCCAAATGGATAAAAATGATGCTAAATCAATGAAAATGACGACTAATTGTCGAAAATTCAATATCTTGGAAAGAATATTAGTATCTACTATAAGAAAAACCTATTTTTTTACTGTAAAAGTAGTAAATTCATTACATTATATAAGGAAAGTCATGTGTTGCCCACATCAGATTTTTACTTTACATACTGCTTGTTACTTTCCTTATATACATAATGTATAAGGAAAGTATTGTGCCGGGGTCGAAAATTCGAATTTGAGTTTTCGACAGCACGTTTCAAGCATCCCTGATCTCGAATCAAAAATTTTTGAAGTGATGTCTGTGTGTGTGTGTGTGTGAGTGTGTGTGTGTGTGTGTGTGTGTGTGTGTGTGTGTGTGTGTGTGTGTGTGTGTGTGTGTGTCAGTGAGTCTGTGGAGACGATAACTGACGAACGAATGGACCGATTCGAACGAAATTTGGTACAAAAATCACAATCCGTAAACACTGGAAGCCTATTGTTTTTATACGCAATCGAATGTTCAGAACCCCCCTAAATTTTTAAGTGAAATTTTGAAAAATTCGTCAAAAAATCAAAACCGCTTATAAAGTTACGCAAATAGACATTTCTTATGTAATTTTTCATTAGGAAACGATTGACATACATTTTAGAACGCTAACATGAACCGTTCCCGAGATATTGCACATTTTTTAAAAAAATTATCAAAAAGTCATTAAATAAAAAAAAATATTTCCTATTGAGAAGCACGTTCACTTCTCATGTGTAACACCATGCGATAAATTGGGTGACATCATTCTCGTGGATCTAGCTCGTTCCATTCATGAAAAAAGATTCTTTGAGTAATACTTTTGTATTTGAACGCCAATAGTTATTTATCTGCTGTAAGAATAACTTATTTCTTCGTCCATAACGCTTGGCGAAATTTTGGCGACAAATTTGGCGAAATGTCGCCAACTTGGCGAGTTTTATAATTGCTGCCAAAATAACAAAAATCTCGCCAAATGGATAAAAATGACGCTAAATCAATCAAAATTACAACTAATTGAAGAAAATTCAATATCTTGGAAAGAATATAAGTATCTACTATAAGAATACCATTTTTTAACTGTGTAAGTAGTATATTTATTGCATTATATAAGGAAAGTCATGTGTTGCCCACATCAGATTTTTATAGTATATAATTATATATTTATTTGTGATTTTTATATGTATTTATACTCATATCCTTTTCGATTGCATTTTATTATTCCATTAATTATTCCCCTCATCTACCCTTTTTACCAATATATCGATAAGTTACTATTTTTATCCTATTAGTCTTGGTCTAGTTATTTAGGTTAACACTTATTTGTAACGGATGTGCTAGAGATGATTTTTTTTTTGTACTTACAGTTGCTTATGTATAGTTTTCACTATATACATGTGTATATATATATATATATATATATATATATATATATATATATATATATATATATACACTGGCGGAAAATAAAATCCCAACACCAAGAAGAAATTAGTTTAGAGGAATGAAATTTAGGCAAGCAATTGTGTAGGTAACATATTTATTTGATTAAAGTTTCAAGGTCACAGGTTAAAGTACGCGCGAGAAAAGCCATTTCAAATGTGAAATGGTGGTACATTAATAACCGCTGTAGTCGCCACGAATTTAAATGCAAGCATGCAAACGTGCATGCATTGTGTCGTACAGGTGCCGTATATCATTTTGTGGTATGGAGTTCTATGCCTGTTGCACTTGGTCAGTCAAATTAGCAACAGTTAATGCTGGTTGTGGATGACGCTGTATTTGTCCTCCAATAATGTCCCATACGTGCTCGATGGGAGAAAGATCTGGTGATCTTTCAGGCCAAGGCAACATGTCAACACTCTGCAGACCACGTTGGGTGACAGCAGCGGTATGAGAACGAGCGTTATCCTGTTGGAAAGCACCCTCTTGAATACTGCTCATGAATGGCAGCACAACCGGTTCAATCACCAGTCTGATGTACAAATTCGTTGTCAAGGTGCTTGGGATAACGACGAGAGTGCTCCTGCTGTCATAGGAAATGGCTCCCCAGACCATAACTCCTGGTGTAGGTTCAGTGTGTCTACGCCGCAGACAGCTTGGTCCCAAGCGCTCACCTGGCCTCCTTCTTACGAACATACGACCATCACTGGCACCAAGACAGAAACGGCTTTCATCTGAGAATACAATAGATCTCCACTCCCTCTCCAATGAGTTCTAGCTTGATACCACTGCCGTCGCAGATGGCAGTGATTCGGAGTTAGTGGTATTAACGCTATAGGTCATCTGGCTCGGAGCTGTCTTTCAAGTAATCGATTTCTTACAGTTTACTGTTGTTGTTGAAACCCAGACCGTCCGACCTACCAGAAAGGTGTAAGGTAACTGTTTGGACAGTCGGGAAGTGCCACCCAATTTAGACCGGAACCCAGTGGGGGAGGCATCCACAGAGACCGTACCCTCCTTCCCCTACCACCAACCTCTCGGAAGGACTTTCGGACCCACATGTTTAACGTGATCGTACTCCGCATGAACACGGCGGTAGTTTTGGCAGTGGCTGGAATCGAACCCGGGATTACCGAGTGCAACTCCAGCGCGCTAACCAATGGGCTACCGCGCCCTTTACAGTTTACTGTGTCACTCTGGGGCCAACAGAAGCTCTAATTGCTGCTGCAGATGCAGCACGATCCGCCACAGCCATGCTGCGAATACGGCGGTCTTCCCTCTCAGTAGTGGCCCGTGTGCGGCCGGATCCCGGTCTTCGTGAGCCAGTGTCTTTTCGTGACCACTGCTGCCAACAATCATGCATAGTGGATACATTCCTGCCAAGTCTTTCTGCAATATCGCGGAAAGAAAATCCACCTTCTCGCAACCCTATTATACGGTCTCGTTCAAACTCATTGAGCTGCTGATACTGCCTTCTTCGTCTTCTTAAAGGCATTCTTGACTCAAATCTAGCTCACAGCGTCCAATCCGGACGATTAATAACGTTCATGAAGTTTACATCGCGCATTTAAAGCTAACGTGATTTGCATGATCATAGTGGCGTTACTAGTGCAATTCTTACTCGTCTAGCGCGAAATTTGAATAGGCGTCATCTTTCATATGTTGATGTTGATGTTGAAACCCAGACCGTCCGACCTACCAGAAAGGTGTAAGGTAACTGTTTGGACGGTCGGGAAGTGCCTCCCAATTTGGACCGGAACCCAGTGGGGGAGGCATCCACAGGGACCGTACCCTTCTTCCCCTACCACCAACCTCTCGGAAGGACTTTCGGACCCACATGTTTAACGTGATCGTACTCCGCATGAACACGGCGGCAGTTTTGGCAGTGGCTGGAATCGAACCCGGGCCTACCGAGTGCAACTCCAGCGCGCTAACCAATGGGCTACTGTGTAAAAACGCGCCTCCCAAATTTCGTTTATCTGGCACAACTCCTTCTTGGTGTTAGGATTTTATTTTCCGCCAGTATATATATATATATATATATATATATAGATGAAACTATGAATCAGTGTAAATGCCGAAATTATCCAAATTTCATGAATAAAGATTTTGGTCACGTTATCACAGGCGATCTTGACATGCTGAAAGATACTGAAATAAAAGTTTGCCTTGATCTGGGAACAAAATTCCGTTTTCCCGAATTTGGTAGTGTAAAATATATTTTGAAAGACATTGATCAATTCGTGTTAAAGATGGCGATCAAATATAGTTTACCCATAGAGGTTTTTGGTAAATGGAAAGAGTGTTTTTAATGATTTTAAGATCCTATAGGGGCATTAAAAAAAGTGTTCAATCATCAATTTTTATGGATAATGAATTAGAAAGTTTGCAGAAGAGTTTCGTTATAACTTACATTGACAAGGTAAACGCTAGCTACGCATTTACTTGCATGGATTTATATACGCGAGTGATGGAGGAATGCTATAATAATCAATGCACTTACAGTATGCTAAAATAGCCACGATTGGAAATAGAAAATCGTATTCGGGCTATTTATAAAACTATTGGCTATAAGGTTAATAACATTCGTTTTCCCTATTTGACATTGATTCCAAAGCTTCATAAAGATCTGGTAAAATTTAGGCCTATTACCATAGGATTTAAATCGTACCTTACTATTGCTAACAAGTTACTTCTCAGTACTTTGAAAGTAGTCGTAGCAAAAATAAAGGCTAAAGGTGCATATTTTATTTATAACAGCCATGAAGCTATCAAGAAAATCGATGTTATTCCTAACAGCTTAATTTTTAAAAGCTTTGATTTTTGCGACTTGTTTAGTAGCATTGATGTTAATGACCTGTATCAAATCATCATGAATCTGTATGAGCCATACGAAATTAACTCCTTTATGACAAGAGTAAATATAAGGTTTTGGTTAAAATGGTACTGTTCGAAACAGTACTATACAATGGAAACACGTTTATAGACAGTTGCATGGAATCCCCATGGGAAGCAATTGTTCTTCCATACTGGCCGATTTGTATTTACATCATTACGAAGAGGGAACTCACGTTTTAAATGAGGTTTTATTTTTACGTTACGTGGACGATATGCTTTGGGCGTATGAAAATGAGGATTTTGAATTGGATTTTAGGTTTTATCCAAGTAGTTTGAAATTGGTGGAGATAGAACAAAACGATGACGGAAGTTTAAACTTTCTGGACCTGAATATTAGTAAAATTTCAGAAGGTAAAGCGTTTTATCGCTTGTTCTCTCTCTTATTTAGTTTCAACATTAATTATTTAACACCATGGAATTCTGCTTTACATAAAAATGTTTATAGAAACATCATTATCAACCAATTAAAACGAAGTAAAAGGTTAAACAATGGATTTGAAGATCGATTTGTTTGTGATAGGGACTTTTTAAACAAAGCGGTAGAACAGGGATATCCTAAGGATTTTTTGTGTCGGATTGTCTGTAGTTTCTACGACATAACCGTGACGGATGCTTACAAGAGGTACTTAAACACAACAGCGCACATTATCTGATTAGTAACATGTTGATTCACTGCCATATTGTGCAAGGTACGAACAAGTTAATCCTGGGCTTGGATATTAATTTTAGCTTGGTTTTTCGCACACATTATTTCTGATACTAGTATAGTATTTTGGGATTTGTGAATTGATACTTTTTACGTGTTATTTAGGAATCCTTGAATGTTCTGCTTTGACTTCTCATCTTCTGGGTAAGTTATGGTGTGTTTTTGCTTTTTTTTCTTTTCTTATGTGGTCATTATTCCGGTTTTTCTACTGTTGATACTTATGTATTCACTTGTATGGAAAGGTACCGGTCTCCGGGAGTGTTATCGCGACACAAAGCTAGCTTAACCGGGGAGTGGGGGTCACAAACCCCTTCCCCCCACGTCTAATCTTGTGGTACCTTCCTTTCTTTATATGTTTCTATTTTGGGGTTATATATATAATAATTATATATAATTATATATATATATATATATATATATATATATATGCTGTGTAGTATAATCATTTGTGCGTAATAACATTGCATAATTTTTCTTGTGTGATTTCACTTATTGAAAATCAAAGTTACCTAACTAGTAACAAGATTTGGTATTTTCACAATTCTTATGTAAAGTGCTAAAATTTGTGATTTTTATGATAAAGGGCGAAATTTGGTGAATCTTATGAGTACTGAAATTCGCGATTTTTGATATAGAGAAATATTTTTGAGAATGGGTACTAAAAGTTACGATCCTTAACTCCTTCAAGGATTGCGAATATGTTCGCTCTTACATAAAAATTGCAATTTTCGGAATTTTGTTTTTATAAAAATAGGCTTAGTCAGACCAATTTTCTTCATTTCGTTTTGTACATCGTGTCATAAACTTTCCCCACATCTATTCTGATACGCCCGTGGTTGATCACACGAGCAAGAAAGAGCTTTCAAATATGAAAAAGTAGAAAAATGAAGAAAATAAAAGAGAAAGTAGGAATCAATTTTAAAAAGTTGGTAAAGTAAGAAAAAAGGAAATAAAATGAAAGTAGGAATACATTTTAAAATGTTGGTAAATAGGAAAAAGAAGGAACCGTGTGACTTTTGGTCAGTAAGTATCATTGTTGCATTCAACAAATGAGCAAATTTTACAGATATTAGTACTATGAAAACTGTAAATTAAAAATAGTACTAATGTGTTTCATTTTAACATATTCATACTATATTTCAATAACACTAAGTATACTATACTATATTTCGGGAATTGGAGCAACAATTTTCCTTGCCATTGTTTCTATATATATTAAAATAAATGGGAAAAGTGCAAAATCATAAAGGATACAATTTATTGTGTAAAATTTCTTGATCAGTAAAATAAGTAGACACTTAAGTTTACTGATTGAAATAATCATGCGAAACTTCTTTTGAATAGTTTAATTTATTCGAGAGCTGTCGTATTTACAGAGCTAACGTATATTTGAAAAAACTCAGAAATGTTCAACATGCTTAATTTCATCCAAATTGGAGAGTTGAATTTTTGACCCCCACCCCTTTACATATGCTATGTATCGGGGAAAAAAATTATAGGTGTTGTGAAAAATCATTATTTTGAATTTACGTAAGCGAGAATCACCTCTCTGTACACGAAGTTCGGTAAAGCCTCGATTGTACAAGTAAGAATTCATCTCCTGTGTTTGAACCCAACCCAAATTATATACTCTTGTTGAATATTGTATTTAAATGTAATTTCTGGCCATGAGATTGTTTGAAAATTTTTGAAAAGAGCGTAGTCTTTAAAAAATGAGGGGGGGGGGGGAGAGAATAACTTTGTAGGATTATCTTAATGTGTTTAAATCATTCTTTTAAAACATAAATTAAAGAATATATGAACCTTTCTCAGTATGAATAGATGCGTGACAATGTAATACGAAGAATGCATCAAAACGCCTTCTTACCGCCCCCATAAAATATAACGCTTCTAACTCCTCTCCGCCGTTTCTTTAGAATATAACGCTGCTTGCTCTCAGAAGTGAAATCCCACCTCCCCCTAGGGACGGTATCGCTTAGGTTGGGAATTTATGAACTAAAACTATATTACTGTAAAATACAGCCTAACTGCAAAATTTTGGTGATTTAGTTGAAAATCTCTTCCGGTAAATTAATATTAGATAATTCTAATTTCAATTGTGAATTGTTAATAAACTATTTATCTTAGAAATGCAAAACTTGGCATTCAAGGACTCACTAAAGCGTAAAACTCATTTATTTACAAAATATTGGAATAAGTTTAAGAATAAGTTCGATTTTTTGACATAAAAATTGGGATAGAAAAGACTATAGAAACCTAATAGGTCATCGACAGACTTACTTTTGAGATAAAAAAGAAGTTCAAATGTTTTTCATTAAATGATTTGATAAGTGATAAGTGACATAGAAATAAGTGATAAGTGGTATAGAAATGAGTGATAAGTGACGTAGAAATAAGCGGCATAGAAATGTATCAAATTCTTTGACTATCTCATTTTCTTCACTGTTCGGTTGAAAAATAGTGACAAGATATTTTATAAGATTTTAACAATTTTTTTTTGCTTGAATAAAACGTTTCGTCAGATCTCTTTGTGCTTTACTTTTAAACGCTGAGAAACTTTTTAATAACCTCTAAATGTATTTCGGAGATTTGATGAGACAGTGATAGCGTACGCAGACCAAGTAAAGCGAGACTGAATAAAATTGCTCTAATTTTGACGCTCTATTAGAAATTTTTGGGTAATTCAGATTTATTTAACCGCATATATTTTCTTTTTAAATAATTAGAAGTCACACTATCCTCAAATCTATCGCTCCGTAGATCAACTCTCTTTCCACCCTAAATATTAATTTTTATTAACACTTTACAACAAAGTTAAAAAGTGTTTATGACTTTGTTCATTCTGTCTGTCTGTCTGTCTGTCTGTCCGTTAGCACGATAACTGCCGTAAAAATGACTTAATCAAAATGAAATTTTAGTATGTTGTTCAGACGGTCTATAGGACCTATGGGAATATAAATGAATAAAATCACCCAATTAGTTTTGGATTGAACCCGGGTTGAAAAAATGGAAAACATTGAGCCCTATGGGACCTAATTTTTCAAGCATTTTTTAAGCAGATTTAAAATTCACAAATTACTTCGAAAATTTTAGGCAATATTTAAATTGTTCCATAAAATATATAAAAAAAAATTCAGCGAAATATATTCAGTTGTTTTTTAAATAAAAATTAAAATAATAATAACACCTCTTATATGAAGCGATCACGTGTCCATGATATGAAACGATCACATGACCCACTTCAAAATGATATATGGCATCCATCTTGTGTCAAAATCGTGATTTTTAAAGTTCTTTTTAATTCATATTGAGTGTTGTATCCGTCCTAAAACTACTTTATTTTTGCCTAAATTCTGTGCATCTACATACTGAAACAACGCAATGACAATATATTTCAGTTTAAATGCTCTTCCAAATTTCATTATTTCTACTATTAAGCCTATTTTCCACCTATGTAAAATGTAAACAGCAAAATATGTAGAATGAGTTGTATTAGAATCGCTGTAATTCTTTAACACAAAATCATTTAGTCCATGGAGTCTGCTTAGCTGATATGAATGAAATATTCATTGATTTTAGAAAGAGAAGGACGATATTTTTCGTCCTTCTCTTTTACGCATTGAGTTTACTTACTTGTAGCTCCATGGTCTTAATTTTTAAATAAAATAAATTATTATAGTATTGTGATGAATGACATGAATGGGGGAATTATTTATGAATGAAATGTTGCTTTTATAGAGAGAGCCAGGCGTGTTATTTTTTATGACGTCATTTGAATGAATTTCAGCTGTTTTCGATGATGTTTTCAAATATAATAAATTATCGTAGTATTATGATAATTCTAAAATTATTACCGAGGAATGTATCACATTTTAGAGATGTTTAAACCAGGCAATTTATACTTTAATGCCGTCATTTGAATGAAGTTAATTTTTTTCGATGAAGGTTTAAGGTGTCAAATATAATAAATTAATGCAGTATTGTGATAAGTTTTAAAATATTACCGAGGAATGTATTGCATTTTAGACATGTTTAAATAAAATTGCATTGAAGTTGGAAAGTGTTTCATAATCAATGCTTTAAGCATGATTGATCTTTCTTGTTATTTAATCAACTGCAATTAAACGTTGACTACATCTCTTAGCTAGAATAAGCAATATAAATTCTATATAAAGAATTTTATATGATAAGCTGAAAAATGTTTATGACAATTAAAATTTAAATTTTAGCAAACGCATGCTGTTAAATAGAGAAAAATAAGATTTTCCCTATCCTTTTGCTGTAGTTGGTACTATTTTACTATAAAAACGTGCATAAAATTTATCAGACTAAACTATTTTAATTATTTTGCTTGCTTTTAAAAGAAGCACGAAACGCATATTTAAAATAATTGAAATTTTTAAAATAACTATATAATTTACTTTATTTCTATCTCTTTTGTTGCGGAAGGTTCCTAGGAAAGTCCTTAAACACCCTAATGACTTTGTAAGGAAAAGTTCATGAAGATGAGGGTACATGTTAGGTCTATCTATAGAAGAGGACCATGATCGATCAAATAAAAGTGATTGAAGCGTCCCTAATGGAGAATTAAAAATAGTGAAGACAATAAACTCAGCAACAAAGCGAGATAGATGAAGAAAAAAAAAAAAAAAAAAAAAAAAAACAATTACTTCACAATTGCAAAGTCAGGTCCTACAATTTTGTGCATAATTCATGTTTCATACTTAATTTACAAGAAAACAAAATTATACTTTAGGAAAGATAATGATTTATTTGGCAATATAATAACCATTTCTCACACCCTACTCTATAAAAATATAGTTTATCTAAGATTTAATGCCTTCAATAGGAAACACAATGGCGCTCCTTTTAAATAAACTACTACTTAAGCATAGTGAAGACAGTGAACTCGGCAACAAAGCGAGATAGATAAAAAAGCAAATTATTTCGTAATTGCAAGCCGAGAACATTTCAATTTTGTACCTAATTCAGGTTTCATACTTAATTTACAAGAAAATAAAATTATACTTTGGGAGAAAGAATGATTTATTTGGCAATAATAACCATTTCTCATACCCTACTCTATCTATAAAAATATAGTTTAGCTAAGTATAAGGTAGATAATGCTTCCAATAGAAAACACAATGGCGTTCCTTTTAAATAAACTACTACTCAAGCATGTATTCATATTTAACTCTTTCTTCTCCTGAATTGCAATAGGTTGTTAGCAAATGTAAAAACGTAATTTCATTCCTAACTGTAAAAAATAAAGAGTACCTCTATTTTTTGTTGAATATGATCGACGGGAGGTCTTTTGGTGGCAATGGGGTTGAACTCCGCAGAGCTCGCACTTCTGGAAAGCTTCGTGATGACATCGTAGATGATAAGAAATCCTTCTGCTGTTCCTACCAGAACACTATCCGAGAACGGCAGAAGTGCTGTTATACGAGCTCCACCCATTTCATCTTCTCCAATCTAAATGAATATGAAAATATCAGGTACTGTAATATTATTTTAATAAGTTCCTATATATAATAAAATTGCTGTTTTCAGCCTTCTCCACCCAATTCAAATGGCACAAGTTGCGAGTCTGCGCTGTGCCAAAGACCATGCGCAGTAGTTGGATTCACCATCTACTTATTTCAAGCTACATACCCTATACCTATATCTCGAAAACTACAATAGTTAAAAGAATTTCAGATGGCTCGTTGGAAAGGTCTATGGCAGTCTTGAATATTTTTCCACAGTCGCATGGCTGTATTGTATCTTCAAAAGCGAAAAAGATACAGCCTTTTGAATTAAAAAAAAAGGAGAAAATTTACAGTTTTCTTCTCCTCCTTTTCTTTATTCAGACAAGACAACATATATACATGAAAAAGTCATTTAATTTCAGAGATGTTTACAAATAGGGTGAGACAGGTCCCCTAAACAATTTGAATTTCTAGGTCAAAGCCTTCCATTCTTTTAAGCTAAGAATTTTAAGAAACTCATACATTTTTGACAAAATGAAGTTAGATGGATTTTCAGATGTCAGATAGATTTTCGGACATACAGATGCATCGTCCCCATACTTCACCTAGACTAGATAGTTTTGTGTGACGTTGAGGATTGAAAGCCAAAGACATTGAAAGCCAAAGACTACATTTTAGTCCCTTAATTAAGGATAATATAGTAATTTAACCTTGTCAAAAATTGGCAAATTTTTTTTAAATGTTGCCAAATTGCGAAAAATATCGCCAAATTGATGAAAACGATGCTAAATTAATAAAAAGGACACCAAATTGATAAAATTTAGAATCAAAACATAAGGAGTTTAATTGTTAATTTTATGAAAGGATTAACTAATCAACGGCTGGTATGTTAAGTATGTTTCTATAGTGTGTGTCTTTTTCTCCGTATGTAAAATTAGTTGGCGGTAATTTTAGCAACCTTGGCAACAAACTTGGTGATTTTTAAAAGTGACGCAAAACGAATGATGTAAAACGTTGTCAGAAATATAAATATGAACGAATAGCAGTGTTATTATTTAACCAGTAAATTATTATTTGTAAAGTGCATTAGTGATATTTATACGTTTTAATAAATGAAATAGGCTAGTGATTAATATTTATTTTTTTCTTAACGTGCCATCAGAATAAAAGAAATTGATAATGACGTCGTGTCTATATGAAGCTCAAAAGATATGAAATCATCTTTATAAACCTTAAAGAAATAATTGATATCCTACAAAAGTACATCCAATTAAAAACAAATATTGTTTGTGCTTCGGGAAACGTGAATATGTTTCTTATTTTTTACATATATTAATTGAAAAGTTAGTTAGATTCAATTTCAATTACTATGTAGATAAATAACGCTTTTCTTGCAATGCTACTTTAATAGGTAGTAGGAAACACAAACAAACATTTTTAGTTAATGAGTGTGCAATCCCCGTACGTTAACCACTGGCTAGCCTGCTCCAAGTTATTTGTTTGGATGGACCTATCCTTCCCCTAACCGATTACATCTCAGATGGATTTTCGGACATACAGATGCATCGTCCCCATACTTCACGTAGACTAGATAGTTTTGTGTGACGTTGAGGATGGACTACCGCGTGTGACCCTTCCGCCATAGTCACTGCGTTATCCCGGCCCAAATGCATGTCAATCATCTCAACGTTCGTTAAACATCCATGTTACACGTACGTCCATGTCCAAGCTACGTCCATGTCCAAGCTACGTACGTCCATGTCCATGAACGTCCAACGTCCATGTTACACGTACGAAGTCCGTGTTACGAATGACGACGGCGAAAATTGCCATTTCAGGGCCGCTCATCAACGACCTCAAGCACCCAATGGTGACGTTTGTGAACATACATTCATTAACGAAAAATACTTATTTCAGTGTTTCCTATACCTCATTAAAGTAAAAGTTTGTACAGAGAGTTTCGAATTACCTTGTAAATTGACCTGATATGCCAAGCGAGATATGTGTTTGATTTATTCATATCGTGGAAGTAAATGCATTTAAGATTCTTCAGCTAAGCTAATTTTGCTAAGGTCCTCTGTACTCGGCAAATTTTCATATTATACTTAATGATCCATCGACTACAAGATTAAATTCTCTTTCAACAATTATATTAAGTTGTATATAAAAGTTTAAATAGAAAAATAAATGAAAATACATCATCATCTCTCAATTTTCTCTTTCTCATAAAGCCGTCGTTAAGATTAATAGATCTTTAAAAATTTTGAAAAATAATGTAATTTTAAATCTGTTTCATTTTATATGTATTTTTATGCAATAAAACAAATGGAATTTCGTCTAATGTGTATAAATGAAAAATTATTATTATTTGCATTTTTCTCGATAGCGCCAAAAGAAGAAACGCTTAAATGTTAGTTGCATTAATAGCGCTGATTTAAACCTTTTTACATTTAAGAGAACAGTGGACATTTAAATGAGTAAAAATAGACACAATTGTGCGTAATTTTTAGCAGAATATTATTATACACGTTATATATATCTAACATCAATTACAGAAAATTTTAATCGAATGTTTACTACAAAATTATGAACAGGTAAAAGTTGTAATCGACCCAAAATTGTATTAATAAGTACACTTTAAATGGGTTTTTCTCAAAATGAGATTTTCTAGATTTTTTATAGCTTTAAAATATTTCATGCATCCCAATTTTTTTCATAAGGACATAAAAATTGTAGGACATGCTTTACATATATATTTTAACAAAATTCTGCATGCAATTTTGAATCTGAACATTTTAACATGTATAAATGTGTAGTAAAGTTTCGCTATTATTAAGAAATGTATATATTTTAAATAACCTGAAGATGAATTCAGAAATTAATGCGTAAATTTGTTCATATTAATCTGTTAAATCGATGCAATGTGAAATCTGGAGAAAAAATTAAAAATTGATGTGCAAGGAGCATTTTAATATTTTAAAATTTAATTTAAAAATTGAATCAATTCGATTTTTTATTAAATTTGGTAAATATTTGATACATTTAGTATATGTTAGAAAAGTGATGTCAATTTGATGAAAAACTAAAAATTTTGATTTTAACGTCTACTGTCCCTTTAAGAAAATTATGAAGGAGTGAAATATTTTGATTTCACATTTGAAGTCCTATAAGATGAAGATAGAATCCGCGTTGTTCTATGTACTATGGTGTCAGTGTATCACTGATATTATCAATTACGTTCTCCTGATCGTGAATTTACAAAGTGATAGCAGTTGTACTAACTCTGTTACAAGACATACTATGAGACTGCATAACTTACTCTTGGCGACCTTGGATACTTATTGTCTTTCACATCAAATAGTAACCGACAAGTTAGGGTGTGAGAGTCCCATAGTTGTAAAATTGAAGATCCTCTGATTGCAAGCCAAACTCCCCTGTCATCAGACACTAACATTGAAATATAATCCAAACAGCTGGAAGAAGTCTGGAATTGGTCAATAGCATCAAGGGTCCTAAAAGAAAAAATTATAATAGAAAAGCAGAAAAGATGTTTGCCTATTTAATATCATAAAAGTTAAAATAATATATAGGGGAGACCGGGGTAAGAGGACGAGCTGGGCAAGATGGCAAATAACAGTTTTAACGACTTTATTCTTAGGTGGTAGCACTTGACCAGCATAGGTACAATCCCCTGTATCAGAACAACTAATCGCATGCGGAAGGCCCAATTCTTCCTACACGTGTACAATTTATGTTCTTAGTCAAACTTTATTAAGGGCCGTGAAACTATTTTCGACTTGTACTAAATAAGCTTGAGCTACTTAAAGGTAAGCCATAAAATTCTGATATAATTTATGGTTACACTTTATAGTATTAAATACTCAGCTAATCTATCGTAGTTTTAATCTGATGCACAGTTTACTGTACACCAGTCATGTTGTTTCTTTTAATCATTCGGGGCAAGATGAAGTTCGACGGGGGCAAGATGACGAATTTCGTCATCTTCCACAAAGGAAAGCACTCCTATTTCTTTAGGGACACTGAAAGGGTAAATAATCCCAACTGTGAACAAATTCCGTGATGGAGATGCTCCCCTCTTCCATCAATATTTTACTTTAAACCCTTACTACAAGTTAAAAGATCAACAAAAAAGAGAAGAAAAATGTCAACCAGTGTTTTAACAAGTTCACTAATAAAAAATTTGTTGCTTGAGAAACAAAATTCAAAGGATGAAATGGAAAAAAAGAAAACACAGAGAAATAAGAAGAAAATTGCTAAACAATTGCGTTTCGAGGTAAGCGCAGGCAGATCAAAAGAGCAAGGATATTAATTGCCCGGTTTATGATGAACTTTATATTGATCCACCCGACGAAGACTGAATACTGTGCTTGCTCTCAATGCATAGCTTGGCGCATGAAAACTGTACTGGATACGAAGGAAAGAAATTCATCTGTGACTTTTGTAAATAGCATAATTCATTAATGATTGTACACCTTTAAACTCTATTAGTGTTTTGCACGTTCTTTAAATACCCCAAAAGTCTTGTTAGGTCAAAATTTGTGAGTTGTCATTTTGCCCTGTATTGAAAGTCATCTTGCCCCAGCACTGGGCCAAGATGGACTCATTTGTTGAAATAGGATGATTGGAAAGTCACCCATATCAAAATTTTGAATCCTATAATGAACTGAGAAACTGAAATAGTAGAATTTTTTATAGTTAAGTGGTACTAATAAACGTTCAAAAATATCTTTAAAATATCGTCTGATGCTACTTTTAATATGTTAGACGAGCATTACAGACCTCTTTTTTTTATCAATCACAGATCAGGACATTTCTCAGAGTGAAATACTTTTTATTTTAGAGCAAATATATCTCTAGCCATTCTTATGGAGAACAACAACAATATAAAAAAAAAAAATCATTTTAATTATTGTATGAGTTTATAAATGAAAAACTTGTATTAATAAAGAAAATAAAGTTAATTTACTTTACTTTTCAATGCTGTAGAAATTATGTATCGTACTTTGTAGACGGTAAAGTTTCATCATGAATTCTCATATATATATATATATATAGTGTACATAATAATAGAAGTTTGAAAATCGAATGAACGAAAAGTAAGAAGATGTAACACGATAAACCTAACTTTTTAAAAACACCCACAGAATAAAATATAATACAGCAAATCATCAATCAAATGGATTAAAAATACAAAACACTAGCTATCAAGTTACAGAAAATCAACCAAATTAAAAGGTATGGAAACAAAAAAAGAAAAACTTAAAGTAAATTCAACTATCTAACTGGCGTACAAAACAAATGTAAAAATCAATTAATCCTCAAGCATATGGAAAAAATAAAAAAATTAATATCGAATCAACAAGTCAATGAAAAATATAATACAAAGGTAAGGAATCGAAATAAGTATAACAAACGAAATCAAGCACAAACGCCTTACACGTGGACAAGGCTCTAAGCCTAAATCATGAATTGTTAACCTCTACAAAAATCTAATCATGTCCAAGTTTTTTGTAGAAGCAAACACAAAAATGTATGTTTCTGAAGAAATAGATAGATTAAATCTATGAACTATTTCTACTTGGACGACATACATAAAGATGGAATAAAAAAGAAAAAATGAATACCTGGAAAAAGCACAGCGTGTGTACAGACGATTCATTACAGGGATCGAGGGAACACTGATAGAAGAGACCAGTGTTGCCATTCGTAAAGAAAAAATAAAAAACCATTTACTGTTGCCATTCATAAGAATTGAAAAACTGTGAAGCGAAATGTAAAGAAAAAGTATTAATATACAAAAAGAGCTACTAAAAAGAGGGGCAAATAAAGGTAATGCTGAAGTGGGAAGTGAAAAAAAAAAAAAAAAAAAAAAAAAAAAAAAAAAAAAAAAAAAAAAAAAAAAAAAAAAAATGGAGATGACTGGCTAATATAAGATACTATGAATAGAATTATATGATACTATGGAAAGAATTATAAAAATCCAGCTATTTTAAATTTTTTAACAATACTATTTACTAAATAAGTGGGATATTTATATAAATTACTAGTAATTTTGAGATTATTGATATGCATAGCATGAAATTTTTTATCAGATAATCTATAAATTCTAAAAAGCTGATTGAGTATAATATTTCTAAACAATTGAATCGAGTTACAGGAATTAAAAGGTAATATTTTATTCATATTAAAATTATAAAAGTCTTTTTTATCATATAAATTTGTAACAATTCTATTAGAAGGATCAATAAAAAGATTTAAATCCAAAAAATTAACATTTTTATTAATGGTAGCTTCATTAGGTATTAATTCCAAATTGTCTGGATAGTAATCTATATCTATGAGATAATTTTCTGTATGTATTAAGCAAATCAGATCATCTACATATCTGTAAAAAGTATAATCTGTTGAAGTAAATGACATTTCATAATGATAAAGGTATAAATTAGCTAGCATACTGCTACTACAGCCACCCTGTGGAACTCCTGAGACTTGTAAGTATAATTTATTTCCTTGAAAAATATAATTATTGAAAATAACAAAGTGAAGAAGTTTAGGAAAATTTTTAAATTTAATTTGATTTGAAAGAGGTGTAATATAAGCATTATATAGAGCTAAAATTACATCATATAGATCAGATATCTTAATATTATTAAAAAGATCTTTAAAATCAAAAGTTTGAAATCCTATTATTTTTCTAAGAGATGTTAATTTATTCTTTAATTCTTTACTATTATTTAGAATATGGTAGTTATTGCTAGTCTGGCTTAAACTATTATTTATTAGATTTAAAGAATTTAGTAATAATTTACTCGCAGTAGTAGAGTAAGTATTATGGCCACTAGTAACTGTTCTAAATTTAATAGGATTTTTATGAAATTTTGGAATAAGCACTATATAAGGAAATTTAAGATATTTATATTTAATATTTAAATCATTATACATATTGATAATTTTCAATTTAATACTATTGATGGAATGTAAATCAGGTTTAAAAAGACTATTATTTTTTAAATAATCTAACAGAAATTGAATATAAAATTTTTTACAGATAATAGCATAATTATTAGAGGCTTTATCAACATAGGTGATAACAAAGGATCTTTGTAAATCATTAATGGAATGTTTAATATTATCAATATTATATAAAGATCTAGACAATTTAATATCTCTAATAGCATTTTTAATTGATTCTAATATAGTAAATTTCCACATATTAAATGCCTCTAATGGTAGAGCGTATTTACAAGCTAATTTATATATATATTTATCAAGATCAAGATTAATTGATTTTAAGACTTTAAAAGAATTATTACAAGAAGGTATCCTAAATTTAGTGCCAAATGACATAATGGTTCTTAACACATTGTCACTAACAAGGTCTAAATCTCCTGTAACTATGTGCCCCAAGTCAGGATTTAGAAATTTAGCAAATTTATTTAATTTACAAATACATTCACTATCTACAATTGACTGAGAAGAATGATCAATAGAGAGCGATTGTGAAACTTCATTATAATTAAATATAGACCTACCAATAGGCTTATTGTATTTGAATGTCTTTGAAACAAATAAATCACCAATAGGCAATAAATGTTTAAACTTGTTAAACAGATGTCCAAAATTTATAGAATTATATATAGGATGTTTGAAAGAGATAACACAATAAGAATTAGTAGTTGTATTATTATAATGAAACTGATTTAGTTTTAAATTTAAAAACTGTGATCTTGTAATAAGCAAATCAAAGAAAATATGATTAAAATGTTCATTAGCAAGATTTAATTTTAAAAAAATGGCATAAACCTTATTTAAATGTTTTTTCTTTACTGCAAAAACCCAGGATCTAATGAATTCCCATTGAAAAGTTCTATTAAATTGATTATGTAGAGTTATAATCTCAGATTTATGATCATTAAGATTGGAATGTCCCTTTCCTCGTTTAAATCTTTTGAGTTTGATTGATTCACTATCATTTAAATGGGGTTTCAAAAAAAGGTGATTAAAAATAGAATATTTATTATCTATATATATATGTATACATTAGAAAGAGTTTATAGATATTATCTATCTCTTTCTTCAGAAACAAGCTTTTTTGTTCATTTTGAATAGATACTTGGACTTGAAATCGATTTTTTTTTCAAAATGAACACTTCTTAGGCCTACTGCATTGCTTTAATGCTTGATTATTTTTTGTATTTCAGTTTTCTAAATCTTGCCATTGACATAAGTTGAATATATTTAGCTTGATGACAAGATATATGCATTTTATTTTTTATTTTTCTATTTTTTACATTCTTTTATGTTGTTAGCATTTTTACGTTTAAGGTTTTATGAGTTACAACTTCTCTCTTTTCTATCATTGGAATTTCATATTATAATTTTATTATATATATATATATATATATATGAAGTAATAATTAAAATGTAAAAGAATAGCAATGTATCAAAAATAGCTGGGGGGGGGATTGTGACCCCCACTTCCCGGTTAAGACAGCTTTATGTCAAGACGACACTCCCGGAAGCCGATACACTGCCAAAGATAAAGTACTCAATGCTTAAAACACAAAAGAAATTAAATTAAACGGAAATAAAATGAATAATTAAACAATTACTGTAAATAAAATATCAAAAATCCCATCACAATCATAATATTCATCGCAAATAGCATAATATGTATCAAACACCAAACTAAAAACATTACAAACTAACCCCCTACACATACCATAACCCAAGTACTAATGTCACCAAAGCAACCATTACAAATTTAACGTTTAAAACACCAAACCACATCAATCTAAACAAATCCATAACATCTCTGCACATCCGTATGCTCAAACTTCATATGCACTTCTATTTAAATACAAATTAAAACAAACTCTCCGTTACGGTTATATTGTAAAACTTATGTATGCGCTTAGAAAACGCCTGGGGAATCCCTTTGCAATAAATAAAAATCCCATTTAAAATAAATTACATAATACTTTGGAATACATGTTTACATCGTAACGTATTCCGTAATATTGTATTAAACTATTTGAAACGTAGCAAAAGATTAAATAGTTGTAAAATAGATCGATATGATTGCGATCATCGTTTCCTGAATGAGGCGATTGCAAAGGGATTCCTCAGGCGTTTTCTAAGCGACGTCATAACCAAGTTTTACAATATAACCGTAACGGAGGGTTTTAATTTGTATTTAAATAGAAGTACATATGAAGTTTGAGCAGACGGATGTGTAGAGGTGTTATGGATTTGTTTAGATTGATGTGGTTTGGTGTTTTAAACGTTAAATTTGTAATGGGTGCTTTGGTGACATTAGTACTTGGGTTATGGTATGTGTACGGGGTTAGTTTCTAATGTTTTTAGTTTGGTGTTTGATATTATGTTATTTGTGACGAATAGTATGGTTGTGATGGGATTTTTGATATTTTTGGATATTTAATTTACAGTAATTGTTTAATTATTCATTTTATTTTCATTTAATTTAATTTCTTTTGTGTTTTAAGTATTGAGTATTTTGTTTTTGGCAGTGTATCGGCTTCCGGGAGTGTCATCATGACATAAAGCTGGCTTAACCTGGAAGTGGGGGTCAAAATCCCCCCCGACCATTTTTGATAAATTGCTATTCTTCTTTAACATTTTAATTATTATTTTTTATATAGATATACTTGGTTGAGCTGCTTGGCGCCGAAGGGTATGTTTTCTGTAATTAGTTTTGATGGTGAAGTTATTTTTATAAGGTTATATATGTATATATAATGCTGGTTTATGTGCTCTCAATAATTTTGTATAATTATGCTGTTTCCTGCAATGGTGATAACGAAAGCCTGCAAATCCTCCATTAGATCATCAGAATAATACGTAGAGAAAAGGTTTCCAACCTTTTTCAGGTCGCGGACCTCTTGAAATACATTAGGGACCTCCTTCTCTTTCAGATTGTTAGAAAATGAAACCGCAATAAAATTCTGGCGTCAAGTATAATACACTGCTCATAACTGAAATCGCGATACCATAAAGTTGTAGGTGTAGCTTTATGTAAATTAGGCAATGGAAACAACAAGGCGAGATATGCAAATGATCACAGTTTCGTTAAGCATAGTGACGTAACACCTTGCCGAACAACATAAAAGTGTCAGGTCAAGGAGGAGCGATATCACAGCTAAATTGTAGTGTCATTGGTTTCAGGTTGTAAAAATCATCACAGTACGCCAAGAGTACATCGACGTACCGCATACGTTCAGTTGTCGTCAACGGAACGGCAACAAATCATTGTTCTACGTGAGGGTGGATTGAGACTTCGAAGGATCGCTGAACTATTGGGCCGTGATGTGAGCACAGTTCAACGGTGTGTGTTACGGTTCGTGAGAGACAACGAAACGATACGAAAATCAGATAGTGGAGCTTCCAGGTGTACCATACCACGTGAAGATCGTATGCTTCTGAGAAGCATTGCGCGGGAAACGTTTACCACAGCACCCGTGTTACATTGACATTTATCCCACACTACCGGTACCGTGGTTTTGACGCAAACAATTCGAAACCGTTTGCTTGATGCAAGACTCCGAGGTAAACGACTTTATCGACACCTACCATTTCTACGTCTTCACCTGTTACGTCTCCTCCAATGGTGTCGAATGAGACGCAATTGGTCGACAGAATGACGAAACATTCTGTTCATAAATCTGTTTTGGCATGTCAGATGGCCGTACTCGCGTTTGGCGACGCTTTCAACAACGCTACCAGGAAGCTTTTTCTATCAGTCTACGTGGTACCATGGTTTGGGTAGTATAACATTTGGTAGACGAATACCTTTGGCACACGTTTCTGGCAGTATTACGTCACAACGATGTGTCGCTGGCATTGTGAGACCTGTGGTACAGCCATATCTGTCAACGAAACCTGGGATATTTTTTCAGTACGATAATGCCAGGCGACTTACTGCACGGGTAACTATGAATAGTCTACAAGGTTTTGATATCCTGCCTTGGCCAGCATATTCTCCGGATTTGTCGCCAATTGAGCACATCTGGGACATCATGGGTCGCCGATTAAGAGTACTCCCAATTCCAGCAAACCATGTTCAATTACAAGTCCAGTTGCGTGCTGTGTGGAATGCCATCCCTTAGCACACCATTGACCATTTCATTGACGGGATGCCTCGTCGTATTCAATTCTGCATAACCGCTCGCGGTGGACCTATTCCATATTGATCTAATGTCAACAAAGTTCCATGCTTTCATTTTCCAGATATGATTTTTAGATCATTTGCACATCTCCATGTTACAATTATATTCTGTAAATTTCATAAGGATACATCAGTTTCTTCATGGTGTTGCGATTTCAGTTGTGAGCAGTGTAAATACGGGAGCGTATAAATTATGTATCATATACTCTTTTGTATATAGAGGAAGTTTGTGTAATTAAGGCCAGTGTATAATTTACGCCATGGGAGTTTCCCAGAATATGTTGCAGGTGGCAGCACTGATTGGTGATCGCCAGTTGGGGTTGATGTAACCTAAAGTTGCGTAAGCGTTTCTCACAAGAGGTCACTGCGATAATTAAACAAATAAGGGATAATTTGTTTTTATTGATTTTCATATAATTTAAAGTTATTTTTAAATTTGTGGGAGGATAAAAAGGGTTTGCTATTATATAAAGTCTGGTTTTGGAAAACATATTTCTCACTAAAGTATTTTTGTGCGTAAGTTCCCTACTTTTGTAACTGAATTTAATCTAATATAGCTTCTTGGAAAGTCCAGTTGTGTAATTTAATCCGTCCACCAGTGCGTAACTTGAACTAGTGGTCCAAATAATTCTGAGTGCAATTTAAGCGGTTTAAATTTAATGAATTTAGTTATTATGCAATTTCAATGCGTAAATAATTAAATACATAATTAGTTTTTAACATAAATATTTTAATATATAAAAAATAACTTTTACATAATTAATTTAATACATGTTCAATTTTAACATTTTAATGCATAAATAATCTGATGCATAATAATAACGTTTATGCATAATTCATTTTAATGTATAATTTTGCATACATAATTAATTTTTAAAGCAATTTAATGCTTAATGTAGTTTTTAATGCAATTTAATAATTTAAATGCAAATTTTATGCTTTTTAAGTTTGCATAACATGCACAATAACCAGTCTACGATGTTCTGCCAATTTAAAATTTGCTTTAAGTATAGAAATCTTGGCATGCATTCAACTTCGCCGTTTACCTGTTACCAAATTTCAAAACTTTCGTGTATAAACAAAATAATAAAATTTTTGAAATATTTTACCTAGCATTGAGAATAACAACTCGGTTTCCTGTACCGCACCACAGTCGTCGGTCCACTAAGCGTAGACAAGTCACTGGAGATGATCCAATCATTATGTAGAAGGTATCCGGTTTAGGAGACTGACCTTCGATATTCTGCAATTATACATGTGGATCAAATACATTCATTACTTATGTTCATATATATGTAAATATATATATATATACATATATGTATATACATTCATTACTTATGTTCATATATATATGCAAACTTTTAAAGAACATAAAAAGGCATATAATTCATTTCTGAATGCATTGGAATCTGTCCAAGGCAGAATCTGTGTAAGACATAAACGCACTTATTACTCAGATTAAGTTATAGCATATGTAATTTTTCGATCCGAAAATGTGTCTGTATTAAGTGGTTTACTCAGATTCCGTTTCATGCAGATTTTACTGTATAAATATTATTATTTATTTAGTAAAATAAACAAAAGAATTTGTTGACTTGAATAATAAGTTGAAGTGTAAATTCAATGGAAATAGGTCTTAAAGTTGTACAAAACCATATTCGCTTAAAAATAACAGCAGTATTCATATTTAGATTTAAAACCTAGTATTGGAATCACTGAGTTATTTTTTACTACTATTGCAAGTACACTGACTTCTAAAAGTTCAGCATGCAATGCAAATTTTCATTTTTTGAAAGCGTATTTGAATTTGAGTGGCTGAAAATTGCTGCGGATGTAGATGGCAGTATGCAAATATCGTATGTTACAGCCAATCACGATTGACTGTCCGGATATATGCTAATTAAGCAGTCGTTAAAGACGCCAGCATTTTGAAGGGTTTGAGGAGGTGGATTTAAATGCTGATACGAAGTGTTTGTAACATTTGTATTACTTTTTTTGATGATATTCGTGTTTCTATGGCTGAAAGAAGACGAATGACAGATAATAAGCGCTGGCATGTTGTCGGACGCATTGAAGCAGGACAGTCAATCAAAGATGTCGCTATTTTCTTTGGCGTTGATCATTCGGTAATTTCTCGATTATGGAAATAATTCCAAACAAGTCAAACAGTTGTCCTGAGACCTGTGCCCGGTCGTCCAATGGTTACCACCCCCTCTGATGATCGGTATATTGCTTTAGTAGCTAAATGGAATCAACTAGCGACCTCCACAACTGTTACATCCATAGTTGCAGCGGCACTTGGTAAGACAAAATCTGCCAGTATTGTGCGCCGAAGGCTCCACGTGGAGGGACTGTACGCCCGAGTACCATGTTTTTGTGTTCCACTAACCATCCAAGCCAAAGGGGCAAGATTAAAGTGATGTTGTCAACATGTCAATTGAACTGTCTCAGATTGGTGCAACGTCCTGTTCACGGGCTGGAATTTCAATGGGATATCGCACAAAGCTGCACATCTTTAAAGGCGGTTCTGTGACGGCTGCGCGGAATCGGGATGAAGTCCTAGACCCCATTGCGAGACTCTACGTTGCAGCAGTTGGTCCTGATTTCCGCCTTATGGACGATAATGCCGTCCCTATTGAGCTAACATCTTTGACGAATACCAGGCGAGTGAAGGCATTTCTCGTATGGAGTGGCCGGGGTATTCCCCCGACCTTAATCCCATTGAAAACCTTTGGGATGCCCTCGGGCGTGCTGTCTCTGTACGTTTATCTCCTCCAGCCAGTCTCAGAGAGTTGGAAACTGCCCTATTGGAGGAATGGCCATTGCTCACATCTGAGATGGTTGATCACCTCATTGAGAACATGAGAAATCGTTGTAAAGTCTGTGTGAAGGTCCGGGGTGGTCACATACCATATTAATATAAGTTTTATTATCAAGAAACTAGCTTTACTCTAGAAAAATTATATGCAACATGCAGAAACACTTTTTAAGCTGCTCTTTTTGGTTTGCCATATGGAGGACATATCTTCCATTCTAACTAATCGGCACTGATTACTGTAACCATAAATTCAGACATAATGATATTTGTAAATATTTTGATCATATTGTATTAATAACATAATCTCTTTCAACTTTTACGCGAATAAATCCGATGATATTGACATGAATAGTAAGGGTAATATCACCCAAGCTGATATTTTAGATTAGCCATCAACTTTCACCAAAATATTTATTATTTAATTATTAACTCATTCCAAACAGTAAGCTCTTTATCAATCTGTATGATAAAAGGAATGATTTCAAATTTAAAGTTATTAAAGCAAAAATTTAAAAAAAATAATAAGAATACCTACACGAATCGGTCTATAAGAATATTATTTTTAAATAATTTTAGATTATATGATAAGTTTAGATTATGTGATAATAAATATTAAACGGAACATTTAAAAACATCTCATAAAGATTGCAATATCAACTGTATATTATCCTTATTTAGTCATCAATATTGTTAAGCGATATAACTAATAGCAAAAAGTATGAATAAAAATTTTATGTAAATTTTATGTGTGTTATATGTTATGTGTTTTAAAATATATCGTTCAGATTGCTGCAAAAATAACTGAAAAGTAAAATCTTCGTTAAAAACAACATAGCAAGTTTATGCTGTGTTTTTAACGAAGATCTTACTTTTAACCGTTTATTGACAATACCGTTTATTGGTAATATTTATTTAACACATACAGTCCCTGGACAAATCATTAGATACATTTAAAATGTTATGTGAAAATTCGAGTTTAAATTCATTTTAGTTGCGTTTATGAATTGTTTATACTTATAATGATTGTATTGTTAAACTCTTTAGATATGTAATATCACTGTCTTTATTGTTACTTCATTTACATATGCTTATATGGCCGTGAAGATATATGAAAAGAATCAGTAGCTATTTAGCACTGAGACAACGACTTTGATTTCCCTTTTGATATTGGGTTTTAGTTTAAAAAAAAAAATAGAAATTTATTTTAAGCTTCGATTTGTTTTTAAGACTTGTCACGTAAAACGCTTGTTAGCATTTTTTATTTTATTTTATTTATTTGTTTGAAGAGAATATTTGTTACTAAGAATATTTTTTAGTTAAAGCCTTAATTGATACTACAATATCATGATAGATAAACTTTAAGATGGATGAAATATTTTGAAGCTTCTGTAAGATGAAGAGTCTAGAATTCAGTATGTAATTAAGATCTAAAAGGGTAAAATGTATCATAAATATAAAAGTTCTACCACGATCTAAAAGGCCTCAGGAAAGTATGCTTGAAAATCGATCTCCTTCGACAATGCATCAAATCTCAGATTCGAAAAAGTAATAACAACTTTAGAAAGAGCAATTGGACAAAATTACTGAGATGCATTTTCAAGATTGTAAACCGGTTCACAAACTAAAATAGACTCCCACGATGAGCGCAAAACGTTTTTATTGGACAAATGATTACAAAGATAGATTTAAACGTGGAAAAATCAGTAAAAAGGGCTTGATATATTGGAAGGTCGGGCAATTTGGAATGCTACTTTTGTTTTCATTTACGGTTTATTCAATATTTCACCAAGTTATTTTATCGTTTTAAGTGTTTGATTTTTTACAGGTTTTTCATATCTTACCATACATACATAAATTATTTTGATACTTTATTTTCAAAACAAGAAAGCCAATATTGCAATAATACAAATCAGAAGTTTTATATCAAATGATCGGTGTTCTATAGGGGTAATATTTCAGCTCGGGAAATATGCGACTTTGCATTATTTCGAAATCCATCTATGATGTGCCATTTCTTCCTACATAGTTATGAACAGTTTAAAAATTTACCTTAGTGACATCTGTTACTATCCTGTACATAACTTAATTTCCCACGTTTTGATAGGTTCAACTTTAAATGTAAAGAAACTGTGAAGACTGGGATTTTATTGTATACTAGCGGGCTTTGTCCGTCAGCGGTACATTAAACGTAGCAACTAGTTTTAAAGCAATTTTTTTTAGCAAATTCTGCGCCCAACAGTCGCAAAGTAACAAAAGTGGGTCGAAATTTAGAGTGAGCTTGACGAGAAGGTCTATAGCAAAGTAGAAAATACAACGTGTATTGCATCAAAATTGGATCAAGAGTCACTAAAATAGATGTAAATGAAGATTTTAAATAGGACATCCCGGTTCCTGCACCCTTTCTTGCGCGGGTGTAAAAGTCGCACAGCAACAAAAGTGGGTCTAAGTTTTGCGTGAGCACGTCAAGTTGGCCCATTGGATACAAATCAAATTATAATTTCTACAATCATAGCAAAATTAGACCAATTGCACTAGCTTCCGAAAACAACATAGCTTTAATATTTCCAATACTCTTCTGAACCAATAGACGAATATACTACGCAAATTGCTCTGACGGACACGATTTAAATCGAAATCCGTCACTTGATGATATTCTATGCGTAATACGTTGTTATTTACGTTTTGTCAGTTATCTGAGGTGTAAACTCGCACAGTAGGCGTGATATCCCTAAAAATTGTAACAAAAATTCATGCAATCCGTGTACACCCGCATAGCGTGCGTGATAAGCTTTAAATAACAGTGAAAATTTCATATCAATAGGAGCTATAGTGGCTAAGATAGATCAAAATACCAATGAAAAAATATAGGGCTGTAATGATCGGAATTATGCTCCTACGACGAATAGTATGCTGGAAAATAATTAAGAAATTTTATCCAGATTCTGTAGTACAGACTGTTGTTGTTGTTGAAACCCAGACCGTCCGACCTACCAGAAACAGACTGTGAAGCATCATACAAAAGTTATGATTTTGTTTGTCGTCACAGTAGGCAAAACATTGGCCATGTCAAGTACATGGTCTATACAGTTAGTTAGACATAGTTAGTTAAACAAGCAGCTGAAATGGATTTGGATTAGCATTCTCATTAAAACTTCTAATTCTATTATTCTTCCTGGAACTGGATATTTTAAAATAATACATAAATAAATACATACATATTTATACTACAATGTGTTTCAAAAAGATTGCATGACCAAATATATGTTGAAGGATTGATCGTAGACCCATGGTTCTAATTTAAGAAATGTTTTGATTAAAGTAGATTATCATCCTATGTAAATTTTTATCATGTGACACATTTTAGTAAAAGTACAAAATGTAACTTTTTATATGGGTCTCACAGATTTTAATTATACAAATAATTTCCATAGCACAATTAGTCAAACAAAAAAATTTCATTGTCACACGATCAAAATTACCCGAGATATCATTCATTGAAGTTTTCGACGGTTAGTTGGGGACAGTATAAAACTTTTGATAGATAGGTATGCATGTAGATTTTCGAATCATCCTATTTATCTTCTTACGACCCCTGAAATTAAGTTTCCGCCGTTTCTTTTGATCAGGTTAAAGAGGTTTAAGTTTTATAACTTTGAAAAACTTTTCACGGCCAATTTTTCATATTAGCAAACCATCGATTTCTTCCTAGGAGATCTTTAAATGAATAATTAACAATTTGCTAATTGGAACTTCCTTTGTTGAGAGACCATATAAAAAGTTAAATTTTGAAATTTTTACTAAGACACGTGCTTGTCACTTAACTAAAGCTTTCGTAGTCTGAAAGTCTATCTTATTTGAAATATTTATTAAATTAGAACTATGGGTTTGCAATCCATTCAAGAGATATTTAATCATGCGATTTGTTTTAAATGCCATGTATATGCAATTCTCGCCATTTATACAAATATATTGCTCACAAAAGTTAAGGATATTGCAAAAACAACTGGAAAAAGTTGTCTGAGGCTAATATACATTCAGTAGTATGTTTAGAAAACATAAAAAAAGTAGACATTATTTTGAGACAGTCAACATTTCAAAGAAACTTTAACCATAATTTTTTTAATATAATTTTAATATGAATAATTTTCAACTTTTTAACGCTGTTTTTAAAGCAGCCGGAAAATAATATGCTTTTCCTTCAGAAGAGAAAAATTTCATACATCAGTGCCGTAGATTTATTAGCCAATTATATTCGTGTTACCATTGCAAAGTGCTGCTCTTTCTTTTAAATATTCTTTATATCAGTAACATTTTGTGAGTAGTATATATACGTATGAATATGTTATGAAGTTATTAATGCTTCTTCATCTTGATTGTAAATTTTGAACTTATTGCCAGCCTGTTCTTAAAGGAAAACGAAAACATCATGATCTAAACAAGTGAGTGATTAGGTATTCTGACCTCAATAACAGCCACTGTGCCATCTGCTAGTCCAGCGTACACTTGCCTCAATCCATCTTCCTCGTAAGATGCCAAAGTTAAAACAGAATCATTCAATCTGATCTCCCATAGAAGACGCCTGGAAGTAAACAAATGAGTATTGTTTTTTTTTTTCCCTTTTTTTTAAGCAGCAACCCAGATTACACAAAATACAATAATTTGTATAATTTCGAAGTGTAAGACCTAAAGCTAAGTAATTATAAAATATCAAAATTCAAGCAGAATAAAACATTGTCTGGAGAAATTTATAACTGTAAAAGCTTCAGAAAATAACTTCTAAATTTTGTTTTAATTTAGTGCGACTAATTTTTAACGTCAATAATTGATCACAAACCAATTCTTAATGTCATAGAAATTGGCAAAAATGAACAGATGCTTTGAAAGAGCCACTCAATTAATTCCGTTCGTAAATGTAAAAAATATTCGTATCTATTGAAAAAGTTGGATTATTTTGGATCCCTAAAGTTAATTGTGCCCATGATGTTTCACGCTACATTCATCGGGATTTACAAGTAGAAAGAATTCTGAATCATTACAAATGTTTATTAAAAATCTAACCCGTAACGTATGGATTCTAAACACAGAGCCCTAGTAGTTCTAGAAAAGATTTGTCATATCTAAAATTATGTCTATAAAAAAAAATTTCGAATATATATATCGTTTGACTCTAAGGGAACAGGAAGGTACTGAACACTATTAACCACCCTGCGTAGGTTCTTTAGCAATAGCTATATAGTAATCATTTATCAGAATGGTCAATTTCTTTTTAGAATCCCATTTTGTAAAGCTTTTATCTTTGTTTTTCGTGTGTTCGAAATGTTAAATTTGAGTTCGTTTATAATGAATAAACTTGGGGCAATTTCAAGACAGGGAGGGATTCAAGAATATCAAATTACGGAGTTCCCAGGCAGCCGGAGGCTGCCTTTAAACTCCAATCTAAATGGCGGATGGGAAATTAGTGAATGAAAGATAATTTACAGAAGAGAAAATTTCAAAAAAATGGGCGAAGTTCTTCGATCCCGATTATGACGAATCGCAATCCAGATTGTCGAGTCGCAGAATTTGGAAAAAGAGGAAAAATTCCTCGAGAAGAAAAGGAGAAGTGGGAGGGGCTAGCTGTGCTCCGTGGTGCACTAGCCTAGACAGGGAAGGAAGTACATTTTTTGGATAAAATGCATAAATAATAAATACTTTTAAAATTAACATTTGCGAACAATTCAAATTGCAAAAAAACTTTTCTTCCACAGAAAAGAAAATACAAAATACTTGAAATGTATTTGAGTTTCTTAGTCATTGATAGCTTATTACCTGGATTTCGTAGAATATGAATGTACAAAATGAGAAAGTGTTCCCAACAGTATGCTATCGTCATCTAGGGAGTGCATGCACATCACTCGAGATTCCAACTGAAAATAAAAAATAATTTTAAAATTATTCTTTATTAGGGTTTTAAAGAGTCAGAATCTAAAAGCTAAAATTTATTATTTCCTTACCCTCTAAATTAATATTAGTTTATGAATACAAGAGTAGTAATTTAGTTCTGATTTTGCCTTAAATAACATATAAACTACAAGTGCAAATACAAGAAATAAAGTACAGTGGTATTCAAACTGCTTTTTGCGAGATCTGGGATTCTGTAAACAGCTTGGTACGGTTCAGTGAAGATTCATGAAATTTTTGAATAGTAAATTGGTATAATTTAAAACAATTAAAATTATTTCCATGATTGGAGTTAATTACCAAGATTAGTAATATTTGCAGTTCGCATATCTATCCTGTATAATATCCACTATATTACCAATCAAAGCCGATGGTGCAAAATACATGTGTATCAATTTATTCATCTACTCATTCTGATACTAAAGATATATATTTGAATATAGGTTTGAACAGTAAAGAAAAAATTATGTTTTTTAATAAATAGTTATAAAACATAGAGATATTTACTGCTTTGTATATTCAAAATAAATGCCTTTTTCTTTTGGACATCTCATTCATGAATAGCCTTGACACAGCCAAGGCAGTTTGTAATTTTCGACATTGGCGATAATACGGGAAATAAAAATATAAAACGATATGGGAGGTAACAACTAACGAATCTAGGTTTGTAAGCCTCAACAGAAGCTGGCATGATTTATGTGTCATGACATGTTATTTTCACGACATTATTAACAGGCTAATGACATCCAATAATGCGTAAAATGGGCTATACAAGGATTGTAGAGAGCATTGAAAATATAATTTATACTTCCATACCAGAATTTTTCGTGATAATATAAATTATTACTGAAATATTTTTCAATTCCTATAATATACAGGGCTTTTAAGTAAGTCCTTAAGTACTACAGTAACTTTGTAAGGAAATGTTCATGAGTGTATACGTTATGTCTAGCTATAGTAAAGTGACCATGCTTAATCGAATAAAAGTGATTGTAGCTCTCCTTGCGGATTATTTAAGCGGTTAGAATAACGAATTCATCACCAAAGTAAGATAGAAAGAAAATATCAATTACGAAGTTGTAGAGGATTATCTAATTAGTAGGAATCAACATCAGGAACGCATAAAGCGTGTATATGGAAAGCAATAAGTAACTATCCAAAAGTAATATCATCAGGGACTGTAACACGAGAAAACCTGCAATGCTTGTCAAGTACTTGGTAATATTTTTTTTTGAATTCACAAGTGCATGGTTACTGACGGAGGGCGTTTTGTAGATTGTGCATTAGATTTCTGTGAATATAAGTGTTGTTTATTTCTGAATATGACAGTAATTCCCCAATTATTATGAATATAATATTACTAATTATTAATTATTTATAATTAGTAATTCACCAATATTGTGTTTAGTAGCGTAGCGAGCGAAAGATTTTTGACTGGGGATGCTGAGGGCTTGGCGTTCTAAATTAGAAAGTAGTTTGCTGTTATTACAAATGAGATTTATATTTGAAGTCTCTCTTTTAAAAAGTATTATTTTTTAACACTTTACAACAAAGTTGAAAAGTGTTTATGACTTTGTTCATTCTGTCTGTCTGTCCGTTAGCACGATAACTGCCGTAAAAATGACTTAATCAAAATGAAATTTTAGTATGTTGTTCAGACTGTCTGTAGGACCTATGGGAATATAAATGAATAATATCACCCAATTAGTTTTGGATTGAACCCGGGTTGAAAAAATGAAATATATTGAGCCCTACGGGACCTAATTTTTCAAACATTTTTTAAGCGGACTTAAAATTCACAAATTGCTTCGAAAATTTTAGGTAATATTCAAATTGTTCCACAAAATATATAAAAAAAAATTCAGCGAAATATATTCAGTACTTTTTAAAATAAAAATTAAAATAATAATAACACCTCTTATATGAAGCGATCACGTGACCACGATATGAAAAGATCACGTGACTCACTTCAAAATGATATATGGCATCCATCTTGTCTCAAACTCGTGATTTTTAAAGTTCTTTTTAATTCATATTGAGTGTTGTATCCGTCTTAAAACCACTTTATTTTTCTTAAATTCTGTGCATCTACATACTGAAACAGCGCAATTACAATATATATGTGTTTAAATGCTCATCCAAATTTGATTATTTCTACAACGAAACCTATTTTTCACCTATGTAAAATGTAAACAGCAAAATATGTTGAATGAGTTGTATTAGAATTGCTGTATTTCTTTAACACAAAACCATTTAGTTCATGGAGTCTGCGTAGCTGATATGAATGAAATATTCATTGATTTTATAAACAGAAGGACGATTTTTTCGATGAAGTTTTACGCATAGATTTTAATTACTTGTAGCTCCATGGCCTTAATTTTTAAATAAAATAAATTATTATACTATTGTGATGAATGACATGAATGGGAAATTATTTATGAATAAAATGCTGCTTTTATAGAGAGAGCCAGGCGTGTTATTTTTTCTATGACGTCATTTGAATGAATTTCAGTTGTTTTCGATGAAGTTTTCAAATATAATAAATTATCGTAGTATTATGATAATTCTAAAATTATTACCGAGGAATATATCGCATTTTAGAGATGTTTAAACCAGGCAATTTATATTTCAATGCTGTTATTTGAATGAAGTTCATTTTTTTCGATGAAGGTTAAAGTTTTCAAATATAATGAATTAATGTAGTATTGTGATAAGTTTTAAAATATTACCGAGGAATGCATTGCATTTTAGACATGTTTAAATAAAATTGCATTGAAGTTGGAAAGTGTTTCATAATCAATGCTTTAAGCATGATTGATCTTTCTTGTTTTATGAGTAAAATAATATAATGTAACATAAAAATGCAAAAAGTGCATAAAATGCACAAGATTTTAAATTGTTACCTATGTAAAATGAATACATATAAGATACAGTACAAGGTGGTCAGAATTAAAACACCCCTACTCTGAGCTCTCTATACATCGAACTACTCAGTGTAAAGGCTCCAAAATTGTTGAACCTACTATTCAAGACATGGGGAAAGGGATTACGCGAAAAAAAAAATTAGTTCCAGAAACACCGATAGGTGGCGCTGTACAACAGAAAATATGCTGAAAAGACACAAAATAATCACAAAAAAACAACATATGCGGTATGGAACTTTTCCTTTTTAATTTCTTTTGCTGATATGAAAAAAAAAGAAGATAAAAAAGTGAAGCAACTTAAACTGTCATTGTAACTGCAATTTCGCACTGTAAGCACAAAAATTTGCATAAACCCTTGCTTTGTAGCTACTATGTTCTGGGCATAAAAGGGGATAAAACTGGGAAATTTCATTCTTATCAGCGATGACTGTCACACTGCCAGAATGCGCTTTGCTTGTGAAGCTGTTTTATGAAAACAAAGGACATGCTGCAGCTGCACTTCGAGAGTTTCGTCGACTTAATAATTTGCGCAAAGGACCATTACTTCCACAAGCTCCCAGGAGAATGATCGCTCGATTCAAGAAAACTGGACACCTTGGAGTTCAGCCGGGTCGAGGACGCAAATCGACTCGTTTAGATGTCGTTGACGATGTTGCCACCGCTATTGTTGAACAATCAATGGATAACGTTATAGGCTGTAGTAGTGCACTAGGAGTGTCACGACAGTTGTGTGTTCCCTACAGCACAGTGCGGAACGTACTGAGAAACATAGTGCATTTTTTCCCGTAAAAAATTAGTCACAATCACCACTTGCTGACCATCGACAGGGAGAAGCGACTGACCTTTGTATTGACATTTCTGGCTAGAGTTGAAGTGGATGCATCGTGGCCATGGCAGATTCTATGGAGCGATGAAGCGCATTTCCATCTAAGTGGAACAGTCAACACCCATAACTGTCGCATTTGGAACACGGAAAACCCTCGTACCTTCCAAGAGATTCCACTTCACTCACCGAAAGTTACAGTCTGGTGTGGATTCACAGCCACATTCATTCTTGGACCTTTCTTTTTTGAAGAGGTTACTCCCAATGGCCCTGTTACATGCACCGTGACGGCCAGGAGGTACAAAAACATGCTCGAAAATTTTGTTGGGCCCCACCTGCAACAGCATCAATGTCTTGATTCAATTACCTTTATGCAAGATGGAGCGTATCCACACATTGGACTCTGTGTACAGCAGTTTCTTCGGCAACATTTTACTAATGGTAGAGTAATTAGTCGTGTGCTTCCGACAACCTGGCCATCTCGTTCTCCAGATCTTACTCCATGTGATTTTTGGCTATGGGGATAGTTAAAAAGTCTTGTTTATCGAGAACGTCTGGTAACCTTGGCAGATTTGAAAGATAGTATCACTCTGCATGTGAGAAGCATCTCAATCGACCAATTACGATTTGCAGTTGAACAAGCTATCCACAGACTGCAGATTTTACAGCTTGAAGAAGGGAACCATATTGAGCAGCATTCCCTGCATCGATAAGGTCCTTGTGATATGAATGTTTGGTACGTTCGAATAAAATGTGTCACAAATGTGTATTTTGTGTCTTTTCAGCATATTTTCTGTTGTACAGCGCCACCTATCGGTGTTTCTGGAACTAATTTTTTTTTTTCGAATAATCCCTTTCCCCATGTCTTGAATAGTATGTTCAACAATTTTGGAGCCTGTACGCTGAGTAGTTCGATCTATAGAGAGCTCAGAGTAGGGGTGTTTTAATTCTGACCACCCGGTATTTTAAATGTTTTCATATTTCTAAATTATACCAACCTTTGAAACCATTATATTAAATATGAAGTAGAAATAAATTAGAATATTATTATAACTTTAAACAAGATCAGGACAAAGAAATGCACTAATAATGAATACTATTTATTCTTAGTAGTTAGTGAAGTACACTTTATCTCGGCATCAATATGGCGAAGCATCCGCTTGCGTTTCGCTTTGATAATCACCTGTTACACGAGAATCTTTATTACAAAAGCGATTGATAATATTTCTAGTAGGTTTTTAGCATATTGTAACTATAAGATATTAATTTTCATAGTATAAGATCATAAATTTTCATAGTATAAGATATTAAGTTTTCATAGTATTTGTCATAATTAATATACAAAATTGTTTAAGGTCAATATTGATTACAATGATTTTCATGACAAGTAACAGAAAAAATATATATCAGTTTTGTACATATAATCAGTTAGAACTAAAAAAATTGAACAATTGAAGAGTGCACTGAAAATGGGTGAAAAATAAATTTTGAACGTAAACAAGCTTAGTTAAAAATCATTGTAATCAACATTGACCTTAAACAATTTTGTATATTAATTATGACAAATACTATGAAAACTTAATATCTCATACTATGAAAATTTATGAATTTATACTATGAAAATTAATATCTTATAGTTACAATATGCTAAAAACCTACTAGAAATATTATCAATCGCTTTTGTAATAAAGATTCTCGTGTAACAGGTGATTATCAAAGCGAAATCCGATTTATTCCTTCTAAAACTCCCAAATACGCAAGAGGATGCTTCGCCATATTGATGCCGAGATAAAGTGTACTTCACTAACTACTAAGATTAAATAGTAGTCATTATTAGTGTATTTCTTTGTCCTGATCTTGCTTAAAGTTAGGTGAGTGTCAAGGTATTCGTGAAAAATGGTTCAAATTATCCAGAATTACAAAAAGTTATTACTTTCTGCGAAATTAGCATCTCGTTTGACTACTCAAAATGATGGAATTATTAGCCTTTCCGGAGAAATTTTCTTTCGCAATTCTCCTCTCTTCTGCCTACGTTATTGAGAAACGTCATGTCTCGCAATCACTGTCGTTTGCAAAGGGAGAAGCAATAGTCACTCCTCTTTTAAGGCTAGCTTCAAAGCATCCGTTACGCGCATTTATCAGCAGCGGAAATATCGGGAGCTTTAAATATCATGTTATTGGGATTATAAATCGTAGGCTACAAAATTTAAGCTTACCGTACTTTAAAAGAGGCGTTTTAATGAGAAAAAATATTTTGAAATGTGTTACTTTAAACAAATAATGTGTTACCTTTTTCCAAAATATGCATATACATTCACAAAGTTATTTAAAATATTAAAAATATAAACATGTTTAAATAATTCCTTAAACTAGATTTAAAACAGGGGATGCTTGCTTTTCTATCCTTTATGGACGCTACGCCACTGATTGTGTCAAATAAATGCCTTCTGTAACAGTTTTATTGTTCATTCCTACTCATTATATAATATTCTACCACTTTTTTTTTGCATGTCTCGCTTTGTTGCCGAGTTCGTTATCCTAAAATTTTAAATTCTTCGCCAAGGGCGCTGCAATCACTTTTATTCGATCGGGCATGGTCATTGTATTATAGATAGACTTAACGTATACACTCATGAACCTTTTTTTACAAAGTTATTGGGGAGGTTAAGGACTTGTCCTAGGAACCTTGTATATTGTTTGTGTTCCTTCAGAAAAACTTTTATTGGCGTTCAACAGGGAAAGCCTGTACACCTTAAGCCATTAGGGATCCGTGTGATAAATATATATTATTTAAGGGGTTCAGTGACTGGAAAAAGTTTGACCATATATCAAATCAGATTTAAAACAGACTATTAAAAGGACGCATTTTATTTTATCTATTAAATTATTTTATTGCAAATTTATGTATACAATACTACTAACCTCAATATTAAGTCTGTACATGATGTTCTCTTCACAATTCACTTTAGTAATATGCGCTCCATTTTGGTGCCCGTGACATAACCATAGTTTATCTGAAATGAAAGGCATTGAAATGTATGTTTGAAAAATAGGTTAAAAGCGTTTGAATAGTGTTTTAGAATATAAAATATCTCATAATTACGTATTTAGTCGCATTTTGAAATCAGTACAGATTTTTGAGAATATATATAATGTTGTTTCGGAGAATTGACTGTTTTTTGAATGATCTGATTAAGTTATAGTCAATTTGTATTCTGCGATGTTGCAGTCATAGAATAACTTTTCATTTATCTGTGAAATATGCCAATTTGCCTCAGTGATCGGTTTAAAACCCAATAAAAAATGTAGAAGTTTGATTATTGAAATTTGAGAAACTTTTGACGGAACTGAATATAACCAGGTATAAAGCAGACGAGATATAAGATGACGAGCCACTTTACAGAGGCCGTTGACGTCGCGCTGATTTACATTACGCGGGATTTGTCTAGCAGTACAAAGTGGTCATCATAGGGCAAAATAAACTTACAGAAAAGTTTTTAAAAGATAATCCGAAGAAAAAGTGTCAACTTAGGAAATCAATCGAGTTGAAAAGTTACGGAATGAAAAGATTTCAAATGGTTCAATTTTTTTTTTACTTTGCTTCGGAATATTTCATAAACAGGCCCAAGAAAATCCGTTTAAGAAGTTCAAGAAAAGCAAAAGATGAAAAAGCGCTCGATAATATATATAAACAAAAAGCATCAATTTTATTTTCAATTTAAGTTTGTAGTTTCTAATTTTACTCATATTTACCCATTTTAGGGAGTTTGTTGCTATTTATTTGCACTATTCGTGATTTTCGGCAATATATCAATTATTTCTTTTAGCAATTTCAATGAAGTTTGTATGAATTTCTCATGCTACACAACTTTCAGCATATTTCAACACATTCCACAGTACCTCCTAATTGCGTAATCAACCAAATTAAAACACCTGAAATAAAAGACGTGTTTCCTAATTTATAGTGATTGAGCCCTCTATTTTTCGCTATTCCCAAACTGATCCCAGGCGACCGCGCTTCTTTAAATAAGTTAATACTTTAAATGAGTTTAAATACTCACTAAAATCATTGATTGCATTAGATAGGGAAAATCATGTGCTGCCCGCATCAGATGTTTGTTTGATTAATAGTGCAGATGGCTTATTAGCGTTTCTGTTCAGAACTTAGAGAAAGCCGAATACATTTGGAAATTTGGGCCTGCTTTTATTCAGAAGAATTTAGATCATAGGTCAAAAAGTCGTAGATGAAATGTTACAAACTTGTACATGAGGGAAATAAGGTGATTGCTTCAAGCACGTGATGAAATCGAACTATAATTACAGGAAAGTTGTAACGCAGGATTCGTTTTCAAAAAGTTTTTCCGAAACGATGTTCCCTCTCTAATTAAGAGTTTTTTCCGAGCCAAAGCGAGAATTTCATCACACATACGGCCATCGGTGTGTTACTTCCTTTTTCTTTATGGGGACAATTTGACCACTGTTATTTCATGTTTTTCGTTTTACTCAGAAAGTATTAGTTGAAGTATTAGTTGATTAGGTCTAAGCCATCCAGAAACGATTTCTGGAACTGAAGATGCAGCCGGTATAAGTAAATCTCATATGAAAGAGTCCCATCAGTGGGAATATGGAGATGAAATGCAAAGCATAAAATGACAACTTGTGCTGTGTTGTCCAAATGAATGAAAAGGAATAAACTATAGGAGGCCACATAGCGCTGATTAAATGAAAATAATTCTAAAAATTATAGTTTAGGTTTTGGTAAAACATAAAAGCAAAATATGTTCAAAGTTATTTCTAAATTGTATTCAACAATAAATATAGTGATATTCCTTAACACCAAAACGTTAAGAGATTCTTTTGATATCGTTATCACTAACATGGTTTTGTCTTTCCAAACCCTTTAGAAGACTCTCGGTGACCTAGAAGGCTCATTTTTTGCACATTTATAATCGATTAAGGCACAGAACCTAACAGAGGCGGATTTTCAATTTACCCTTTTGGGCGAGGAGAAAATTGGAGATCTAAAATATCTTTCAAACCCCCCAGACGCCCCACTGGTAAACTAGAAGGCTAAATCTTTGCATATTTATAGTATTGACCATTGGACAAAACGTAGTCGGATTTTCGATTTATTCTCTGGGGTGGACGAAGAAAATTAGTTTTTTTCTAAAAGGCTTTTCAGATTCTCCAGAAGATCCCCATGTAACTTAGAAAGTTGAATCCTTGCACACTTTTAGTATATACCATTGGACAAAACCTATCGTAATCGGATTTTCGATTTCCATCCCCGTGGCGGGAGTGGTTTTTATTAAATGTCTTTACAGATTTTCAAGGTGGCTTAGAAAGCCGAATCTTTGCACACTTATAGTATCAACCACTGGAAAGACCCTAACAGAGGTGTCCATAGAACTTTCCAAGAAGGGGCAAAATCAAGGATATTGAGAAAATGTTCTTTATTTCATGTTGAACATATGTAGTTTGATGTTCATCTTTAATCTTGAAAGTTCAGGGAGGTGTAAGCGCCCCTTTCTTGTAGATTATGTACGCCTTCCCCCATGGGCGTGCATGGGAGCCATATTTTCGATTTTCCACCCGAAGTAGATAAAATGGGGGAAGGTAAAGTCTCCCAAAACCCACACGGAATACCCTTCCTCCGAGGATATGAAAAGTTGAAACTCGATCACGGGGCAGAACCTATTTGGACTAGTTTTCAATTGAGAAAATAAATTTTAATGTTAACCATCATACATTGTTAAAGAAGATGAAACTTATGGAAAAAAGTTGAAGTTTAATATTTTAAAAGTGTTAGTTTCCCTGTCTTTGACAGGCTTAAATACTAGTAATATATAAAATGACAGATTGTTTTTACAAAGATGTTTATTAAACGACCAGTCGAAGTATATACAACTCTGAATTTTCTAGAAAATAATCGAAAGTTGAAATACTATATTTTTAAAATAGAAAATAATATTTTATAACTGCAATATCAGAAATGAAGAAACGGACTTATATTTGGGTGGTTTCGAATACAAGTGTACTACGTCTATTTCATTAATCTCATAAAATAAAGATACTCTTTGTAAGTAACCATTGGTAGAATGACACAGAAGTTTCTTGAGGTGTACCATTCCCAGAATTGCTGTCGCCGTTCTATCAAAAGGGCTTCTATACTATTTTGCTAAAAGACATCAATTCCGAATTCCATTTTCCTATCGTGATGTATGATAAAGATTAGCCAAATGATCTTGGCTCACTTGTAGTCTGCATTATCCGTGTGTTTTTCTTAGTGTTAGTAAAAATATCACCAAAATGTCCCACAATTTATTTAGCAATTCAACGACTATTTAGATTCATTACCACGATTATTTAGCAATTCAGCGCCCAAAATTTCCATTATGATAATTAAGTAAAATTATATCTCCCTATATTAAAAAAAAAGTAGCTGACGTAGCCGCCGCCGCTGTTGTTTGACAAATTTCTCGTTTCTCGAGATTCTTTGCTTCGTACTGCAGAAACTATTGCATATAAAGATATGAAATTTGGTACACTTGTAGAAAAAGCTTTGGAAAAGACGCTTAAATAATCCGTTTTTTGATATATATTGTAGTTTAAGAAATATTTAATGTCAAAGTCAAAGACAAAATATTTGAGCTGCGTGTTCGCTTCCTGGATAGACTAATAATAACAAGACCACGAATTTTTGCAGGCAGGTACCTACATAGGTAAATTTTTGCAAAACGGAGCCCCTTTTTTTAATTTCGATGTAGTTTTTGAGATATTTCACTTTTTATGAGCTTTTAAAGTGAACTTTATTTCCCGTACGGACACGTTTAGAGATTTTTCTGTCTCGTACCGTAAAAACTATAGCATACAAAACAATGAAATTTGGTACATTTATAGAGAAACAATAGGGTAACACGATGAAATAAACTGTTTATCAATTTAAGCTTTAGTCTGGCATGAAATAGCTCGTGAAGCGAGCTCATGATCAAGGAATTCAGTTTTGGGATTCCCTGGGCTAAGAAAAATCCCTGCTTTTCCCTCCTGCGGAAAATAGCCAGGGATAGAAAAGAGATTTTTGAAAGTAGAATTTTTAGGAAAGATAGATATGATGCGAGCTCTGCGAGAGCAGCGAGGAGGAGGCGAAGCCTCCCGAAGGGGGTTGTGCGAGCTCTGCGAGCAGGGGGCAGAGCCCCCTAGTTTTATATATTTTTGTAAAATTTATTATAATAATTTTAAGAAATAAAATCCAAACTAAAAAAGTTTAAGTTTGGAATTGCTTTTAATAATACACTCTGTTACAAAAAACGATATGCACTCATAAAAAATTGAGCTTCAGCTGCTAAACTCGGCATGCAAATGTTGTTTTAAATGTTTTGCAAATGATCAACTGCCAGCGTCAATGATGTTATAGGGCTCATGCAACGAAGCATGAGAACGAAGCATCGTGCAGCATTTAAAACGACCGGTGTTCTCACTTACGGGCAATTACAACTGAATTTTTTGCTTTGATACTACGATTTGTGTACAAGAATGCCTTTGAAACGTGCTCCACGACGCTACGAACATTTGTCGGATTCAGAGAGAGTTCGCATCATAAACCTAAGGGAAAATGGTTGGTCCAACAGACGTATCAGTCGCCATCTCAGTCGGAGTGATATACTTAGTCGGAGTGATATACTTAGTCGGAGCGATACCCCTCGATGTTGGCAAGAGTGGATTACAGAAGGTACATGCAACCGTGGCAGAGGCTCAGGACGCACCAGACAGGAAACTGCTTGAGAGGATGGTGCAGTTTGGAAAGGAGCCATGTCCACACCAATGGCGTCGCTATCAGCCATTCGAAGGTATTGGCCATCCTCCATGCATCCTGTATCAAGAGATACTATTCAGAGACGATTAGCAGATTATGTGTCGACGTCCATTAAGGCGCCTATGACTGACCTCTCAATATAATCAGAACCGTCTGGAATGGTGCAGTGCTCGGTCAGCATGGACAGTGTCTGATTGGAGGCATGTTGTCTTTAGCGACGAATCCTGCTTCTCTCTTACTGTTGATGACCGCCGCATTCGTGTGTGTAGAAGGACTGACCAGAGTTCCAATCATACATTTGTTGTTGAGAGGCACACGGCCATCACACGTGATGTGATAGTCTGGGGAGTCATCTCTTGGAACAGCCGATCTCTTCTAGTGTTGGTGCAAGTCAATCTGACGGCTCGTTTGTACGTCGACTACATTCTGAAGCCTATTATTTTTCCTATGTTGTCAAGCCGCCCAGGTTCCATTTACCGGCAACACAACGCTCGACCACATACTGCACGACTTTCTCAGTAATGTCTTAGAGTATTTAATACGCTCTCAAGGCCATTCAGGTTTCCAGACATATCACCAATAGAAAACGTCTGGGATATGCTGGGATGACAATTGCAGCCTTCTCAGACTACCACTGAATTAGCTGACCAGCAGTGCCGTTCCTGGGGTGGCGAACGCCTGCGTGCAAGAATAATTTTGTGCGCCCCTATATATGTGCGCCCCCCGCAAAGCCAAATCCAAATCTATGCACGATCGTTTAATCTCATCAGAATTTAGGTTTTGAAATAGGTTCAGAATTTAGGTTTTATATCACCGCTAAAATCTGGTGGAAAAATCTGGAGCCGAAAAAAAGTTTTTTTTGGAGAACTTTTCAGAAAATAATATTTTTTGCACCTTCGACCTCTCTGAGGCACACGTCGCCGATAAATGCATAAAAAACAATAACATGTATATTATTTGTCGAGCGAGCCGCCAAAGGCGAGCGGCATCCTTTGAAGATACGCCGCTGCCCGTAAGCCGAGTGCCGACAACAGATTTTTTGCATGTAAATTCCAGTGTAGAAACAAAGTGTAGAAGTTACTTCTTATATTAGTTTACTGTTTCTTCCTGTAATCAAAGTTTACAGCTTTGCTATAATTTGATTTTTAACACCTTTAATGCCGATTTTTCTTCCAATTAGAAGTGCGTTTTTGCAAGAGTAGCGAATAGTTGAATTTGGCGCCCCTTAAATTGGGCGCCTGCGTGCGGGGCATTCGCTGCATACCCGCCAGGAACGGCACTGCTGACCAGTTGCAACTTTTGTGGCAGAATCTTCCGCAGAAGGATATAAGCAACTTTATTGACTCTATGGTGTACCGAATATCGACTTTTATATTTGCTACTGGAGGATTAAACTCACACACTTACTAAAATGTCATCTTCTAGTTTCCACCCTTTCTTAATAAAACTTTTTTAGCTCCCAAATTCTTATCATTTGCATATCTCCTCAAACGATACATACATGCTAAGTTTCGGGGCTATAGCTCAATTTCTTATGGGTGCATATATTTTTTTGCAAAAATGTACTCATGTTGCATTTCATCCTTTAATTTATTAAGCGCAAAAACATTTGATACTACTTACCTTATAGAAATGCTTAATATTTTTTGAAATTTAATTATTAAAAATGCTATGCAAACTGCAAATGATTTTTATAATTTAGACCTGAAAATAGGTATATTACTCATATTACCAGGCACTTTTAATTGCAATAAATGAAATAAATATTTATATTAAATTCATTATTAATTGAATTTCGTATTAATTCAATACTGATAATGCGTTTACAAGTGAGACTTGCACTGCACAGTATAAGATGCAGTACTGCTTTGATATGACCAATAAAATTAATTTCCATATTTAAGAGCAATGTTTTCATTTAATGAAATTGAAATGAATTGAAACCATGAATTAACCGCTGAATCGTTGATCAAGGCAAGAATTTAATCAGAACGGAGAAAAAGGATCAATTATTTTGAAGACAAACCTTTATCATAAACTGCAGCACATTCAATAACCAGTTGGTTGGAACTCAAGCATTCCATTTCAGATAGCTGGAGGAGACAAAATGATATAGTAACTATTAATAGGTTAGGAAATATATTAAATGATTCAATGTGCTTACATGTTTAAGTCAAGCCTAATAAATATTTAAGATGTAGCATTTGGCGAAATATATTAGCTTCTTAATTAATACCTATCAGAAAAGCTATATAAATAAAATTAAAAATCTATTTATTTGTTTGTCTCGTCATCACTGGAGAACGGCTGTACGGAATTTCATGAATATTTGTGGGTGTCTCTGGTATGGTTTCACTTAAAATTTAGGTATTAATCTGTCCTTCTGTATGTCTGTTTTCATGTCCTTGGGAATGTTTCCTCATGTTGAGCGTGACCCGTTATATGAGGAGGCCGTACAGAATTCCATGAAATATTGATGAGTTGTTTTGGTATGGTACCATTTAAAATTTTGGTGTCCATTTAGCATGCCTGCCTGTCTTATGTACTTCTGACTGTTTTTGTACTTTAAACGTGACCCAGTTGTGAAAACGACTGTACTCGAGAAATTTTGTGGGTAACCTTCGTATGGTCCCATTTAAAATTAAGCATCCATCTATCATTCTGTCTCTTCGACTTCATGTCCTTCTAACTGTTTCTGTACTTTAAGCTTGATAAAATCGTTATATGAGAACGGCTGTACCAAATTTCATGAAATTTTGTGGGTGGCCTTGGCATGGTCCTTTTTAAAATTTAAGCACCCATCTGCCCTCCAGTCTTTATGTCTTCACATCCTTTTGTCTGTTTCCACACTTTTAAAGCGTGACCCAATTTCTTATATAAAACCTCTGTATCGAAATACATGAAATTTTGTGGGACTTTTAGTATGGTCCGACTTATAATTTAGGAGTCCAAATGACTTTATGTCCTTCTAACTGTTTTCTCACTTTAAACGAAGCCAATTGTTATATGAGAACGGCTATATCGAATTTCAAGAAATTCTGTGGGTAGCCTTGGTATAGTCACATTTAAAATTTAGGCGTCCATCTGTCCTTCTGCCTATTTCCGCATTTTAAGAGTGACTTAATTGTTGAAAACTTCCGTACCGAATTTCATGAAATTTTGATGATTAGCCTTGGTATGGTCCCACTTAAAATTTAGTTCCGTCTGTCGTTTCGTTTCTCTGTCTTCATCTTCTTTTGCTGGTTTCCTCACTTTGAGTGTGACTCAATCGTTATAGGAATCTCTATACAAACGGAACCCAATCATAATTTGAGTCTCAAAAATAAGGTGACCTAATCGTTTTTTTGAGTCACTCTACAATATATACAATTCAAAATTCGATAACGTGACCCGATCGTTTTTTGTACCTCTATCTCTTAAATTATGGAATTTTATAAATTAACAAAATAAAAAATAAATATTTTAATATGAAGGGCTGTAAATGAAAGGTCTTTCATTATTTCTGCTCTCAATAAGACCAGAAACGTAGGCTACAAATAAGCTATTGTTTAAGTGTAAAATTGATTTTTTAAATATAAATAAATTTGTACGTTGTGCTTCTATCTATCTGTTCATTATTTCAGCACAGGAGAATTCGCCTCTTTCTTTTTTGTGAGAATTATAAAATTTCAAAAAGAAAGACTGCACATTAAAAATCGTCCGCAAATTGAGAATTAAGTTTCTCTACATTACATATTACGTACGAAGAACGGGTATACAGTTAGTTATCAAAATAAGTAAAAGTTTCCATACACTCCCTTGTTTCCTTTTTAAAAAGAGTGAAAATCGCCATATTCTGTAAAGTTAAAAAAAAAGATAATTATTATTGTCATTGTTTCACAGTGCGCAATATTTCAAAATATTTAAAATGTAACGAAATTTTAATTTTAGAGGTAAAAAATTTAATTACAGGTTAAGTTTCAATAAATATTTGTGATATTAATGACCTTAAAGTTCCACAAGTTCTTTTAGCTTTTTAAATATCCTAAAATTGACTTAGAAACGTCATTGCTATAGAACTTTATATAGACCATTAAACAAGTACATTTTAGCGCGTAAATGCTATTTTAATAGGAAAAAGGTGCATATATATATATATATTTGTATTACAGGGTTGGCCAATTAGCTGACCTTCGGATTTCTATCAACAAATTTTGAAAAGAGCCGCACCTATTTTGGGTTTTTTGGGGGGGACTAAAAGTGTTGGTCTTTTTCTCAAAAGCTTCTGGAGAAGCACAAGAAAGTGAAAATAAAACTTTAAATTATGAACTTGTTTTTATCGGACAAACATGCATGGTACATATTAAACAAGAGATATACTTTTTCGAGTGTCCATTTTGACTGCTAGCTGTTTGAAATCTGGCATGTGACTAGTTAGGCCATAGCTATAAAAAGGTTTGTTAAAGTATTAATTTTCAATGAATAGAAAATAAATTGCAGGAAATACACTACCTTCCAAAAGTAAAGCACACGATGCAAATTATCAAATAGCGAACACATCTGTGAATTTTATTGGGTGAAACTTACTGTTGTCCATCGATAGGGATATACAAATAAATATCAAATTATGTGTTAAATAGCGATTTACTCCTCGAACAATATGAAAATTAGGCGTGGGGTGAAAAGATTCGTTTGAGCCTATGTGTTTCAATGCTCAAAGAAAATTTTTCGAAGAGTGTTAGAGTTGATTGTGGATTAGATTAGCTTTGTTATGACACAAAGAATACGTTTCTGGCTACTCAACCGCTGCTCATACCCTAGGGTGAGTCGGGTGGCCTGGGTCTTTCACAAAGAATACGTTTGGAATATTTTTAACGCTGTCGTGCTGTCTGGAGGCTTGAGGCAGGAGCGTTATTAAAGGAGTCGCCAAATTATTTTCGGCGGATCATTCTGTCGTTCCTCGTTTATGGAAAAAAATCAAAAAAGTGGAACAGTTATCCGGAAACCCGGTATAGTTTATCCTAGGCAGACCTGTATTTAGAAATCCCAACACCTCTGGACAAAAATCTTTTGGCCGCCCCTCGACAGATAAAACATTGGAATGTTTTTTTTTTCGATAATTTCTTACGTTTATATAAAAACAATACAGGGCACATTTGTCTCACTTTTTTTGTGTGCGTGTGTTAAAACTGAGATGGGAGAGAAAAATTCATAATTCTGTTTTTCCCTCCACCTATGTTGCGATGAAATTTTCCCGCACGGGCGGAAGATCTGCCGCTCTCTCTCTCTCTCTCTCTCTCTCTCTCTCTCTATATATATATATATATATATATATATATATATATATATATATATATATATATGAATAAAAAGATAAAGTAAAGAAAGGGAAACCAAATGCAATGCAACTAATAGTAGAGGAGGATTGCGACTCCTCATTCCCGTTTAAAGCAGCTTTTACAGCCCGGGCAACGCTCACGGAACCGTTGCATTGCAAAGGCTGATCCCCCATATGTGCATAGTTAGAAGCACCCATCAATAGAGAGACAGAGCGACCGAGAATGAAGGTCAAAATGGGAACAAGTGAATAACCAGAAAATACTGCTTTAAGTAAGACACAGTGCGCATGTGTAAATCTACAACAGATCTGCAGTAACTATCTCAATCCAGTAAAATCCCTCTGAAATGCATTGGTTACGTGTTTATTGTTGTTAAAAGAATTATAATATTTCTTCAAGAAGTTGATAGGGTAATTCTTATTAATAGCCTCTAATATTATTCCATTGTTACTGGAAATGTAATCCTTCATTAAAGTGTTACATACCAGATTTCTTTTGAAATGACCCAACAGAATATTCCTAAAGACATTTCTAGATAGGTTCGTTCTCCAGTTGATGATATGGTTGATTTTGATTTTGTAACTACTTCGTTTGTCGTGTAAACACGTATATATATCATATTTTTTGTGGAATTTAATAGTGATATCTAAGAAATCTATAGATCCATTCTCTTTACCACTGTTTTCTATCAATTCCAAATTTTTGGGTTAAAAAGAGAAATCTAAATCTGGTGCATTTTTATAATAACCATAAAGCACATCATCTACATAACGGAAATATGGTATTTCATATAATAAATGTGGCACACATTTTTTATATGGAAAAAGACACACATAAAAAGGCACACATTTTGGGATAAAAAGGCACACATTTATTATATGAAATACCATATTTCCGTTATGTAGATGATGTGCTTTATGGTTATTATAAAAATGCACCAGATTCAGATTTCTCTTTTTATCCCAAAAATCAGGAATTGATAGAAAACAGTGGTAAAGAGGATGGATCTGTAGATTTCTTAGATATCACTATTAAATACCACAAAAAATATGGTGTATATACGTATTTATACGACAAACGAGATAGTTACAAAATCAAAATCAACCATATCAACAACTGGAGAACGAACCTATCTAGAAATGTTTTTAGGAATATTCTATTGGGTCATTTCAAAAGAAATCTGGTATGTAACACTTTAATGAAAGATTGCATTTCTAGTAACAATGGAATAATATTAGAGGCTATTAATAAGAATTACCCTATCAACTTCTTGAAGAACTATTATAATTCTTTTTTCAACAATAAACACGCAACCAATGCATTTCAGAGGGACTTTATTGGATTGAGATAGTTACTGCAGATCTGTTGTAGATTTACACATGCGCACTGTGTCTTACTTAAAGCAGTATTTTCTGGTTATTCACTTGTTCCCATTTTGACCTTCATTCTCGGTCGCTCTGTCTCTCCATTGATGGGTGCTTCTGACTATGGACATATAGGGGATCAGTCTTTGCAATGTTCATTACTTTATCTTTTTATTCATATTTTTACTTGGGATAGTGAGCTGCATTTGAGCCTTTTCCTTGGTGATATTGGATTGTAATAGGAATTATACTGTAAACCTTCTACACGTTGTCATGTATATATATATATACATAATTGAAGAATTTTTATTTTACTTGTATTACATATATCTGAGATGGATCATTAATAGAAAATGTTCTGTATAGCAAAAGTGAAAGGAAGATAGATGGATTGAAATGTAAATGTGATATCAAAAAGACTATACGACAAACTGTTGTATATATTAAAAACCATGATAAGTAAACATTATAAATAAAACAGGTACTAAATTGGTATAAAATACCCCTTTTTCTCTGTTCCATATATAAGTTAAGGAATGGAATAAGAATTACATGTGATAAAGATGGGTGAAATTTTTTTTTGTAACTACACATTTAGATGAAAGTATTTTTATAAATCATATATGTAATGCAGGTACTTAAGGTACTAATCCCCTTGTTCCCTGCATAAACATACATGGTGTAAATGCAAGAAATGTGTGTAAGAGGAAAAGTTGCTAAACAGAAACATTGTTTTGCACGATGAGATAGGCCTTTTCTAGCTCCATTTTTTTTTTTTTTTTTAAATACAAATTTTCGAAATTTTTTTGAAATACAGGTTTCCTAAAAACTGCAACCCGCAACTTCCCTCCAAATACCTGATCCTAGGCCATCCTCTGATGACGAGTGCATCGCATTACTGGCCAAACGCAATTGCTGAGTGACAGCATCAGCTCTCAGATCAATTGTTACCACAACAATAGGAAAGTCGATATCCACCAGTACTGTGAAACGAAGGCTACACGTCAACAGACTATGCCCGGCTACCACAAGTTTGTGTCCTTTTACCACAAGTGTGTGTCTTTTTGAGTGCTAAGGCCAGAGGATTATGATTGAAGTGGTGGTGTCAGCATGCGACTTGGATAGAAGCGTAATGGTACAATGTACTTTACACGGTTGACTCACGATTTGCCCTAGATTCGGACAATAAACATGTAAGGGTCTGGAGATAAAGAGGGGCACGCAAGCAGTCCAATAACACCATTGAACACCATACTTTTAGTCGTGGTAGTGTAGGTATAGGCTGGATTATTGTTTTTTTTTGGGGGGGGGGGGGAGGGGGGATCGCATCGATCTGCACAGGAGGTACTAAGACATTGGAAAGGTATCGTGATCAAGTTCTCGAATCCTTCGTGAGGCTCTGTCTTATAGCAGTGTGTCCAGATTTTTTATGGATTTTATGGATTTTAACGCTCCACACAGAGCAGGACTGGAGGACAAGTACCTTGAGAACAAATGTATAGCTCGTATTCAGTGACCTACGTATTTTTCGGACCGCAATCCCATAGAAAATCTTTTGGATCCTCTTGGAAGAGCTATATATGCCCGTCTACCCAACTCCAACTACTCTCTAAGAGCTGAAAACTGCCTTTCTACAAGAATGGTTGTTATTACCCTCTGCTGTGCTAATTCAGCTGATTGAAAATATGAAACGTCAATGCGAAGTTTGTGTCAAAGTCAGGGGAGATCACGTACCATATTAATGCTTGTTTGGTTTGTATGTATTGCATACACAACATTTTCCCGAATGTACTAAGTCTGAAGTAAGCATCTTAAAATTAATAAAAATATAAATTAGGGCAAATATTAAATTAGTGTATAAAATTATATCTAAATATATTGTCTTTAATTTTTGTTATTATACTCATGAATATAATACTCAATTGACTACCTTCTTGGGAAATTTGGAGTCAATCAAAGCAGAACGTTTTGAGTTAGGTTGTATTTAATGCCGGGTACTTTACTTTTGGAAGGCTGTGTAGTTACAGAAATATTCAATGATGTACAACTCAATTATGGCATATGAACTCAATGTATGGTAAGCTAATAACTTGATAAAGTTCATTTCCATATGCCTATTAATATAAAAGGTGATACTGGATATCTTTCAAAGCTAAAACTGTCTAAATTGTACATTAAGCAAATTTTTCATTGTGACAAAATCTTAACCGACATTATTCTAATAGACAAAGAAATATGAATGTTACAAATATTACCATTCGTTCTCTATCTTTCATAGCTATCTTTTCCATGTCCATCTTTTTTGCATGCTCTTTTAGCGTCTTGTAATAGCAGGCTTGTTTCGTAGCAATATCTTGACGTCGAGTGAATGGCTTAAGAACTTCAAAAGCAGTCTGAAAATATCAATTTAATATGATAAATATATTTATGAATGTCATCATTAAACAATATTTGTTTTTTAATTGTGTTAACATAATAACTACTTAATAATTGCTATAAGTAGATTCTGAGAAAAAGATACATTAAAATGGTAGTTTTAACATGGGTTTCAATGGAGTCTTCGGGTCCTCCTCAAACGTTTCGCACTTCTTAATGGGTTTTAAGAAAGTGAATTTCTATTAAATTATGTTAAATAATTTAAAATATAAGGACTTTAAATTGTACTGCAGAATATCCCTTCAAGATAGTTTATATCAATGTATAAAAGCATGTGCTTTAATACTTGATAAAAAAAAACACGTCTTTCACATACCTTTAATGTATAACTCAATAACTCAATGGTGTTTTTAAATATATAGGTAATAAGCACACTGTTTTTCACAAATTAAGGGAAGAGCAAGGAGATGGTTTGGACATTATCTTGTTGTCAATTGTATGCACAAACCTATACTAGCTTCCTAGGGAAATTATCAATACTACAAGGTATAGGTATGATGTCCTGAACCTTATGTATGGCCTTATGTGCCAATATTATGTGGTACAATAGAGAATACATTTGTGCTACGAGAAGATAATGCTCGTTCTCGCCGAGCTAAGTTGATATAGTAGCATCTTCAAGAGGAGACAATCATATGGACTGATTGGGAAGCCAAATTTTCTGACCTTTATTCTACAGAATATGTCACGGATGTTCTAGGGCGACTTGTTGATGTCCTCAACCACCTTCCCCAAACCCCACAGAGCTTGGAAGAGTTTTTGAGGATCAGTGGTTCTTATTATCAACTGAGCTCCTGAAAGTCAAATATGAAATATCGTTGTAAGTCCTGAAATACTGTGACAGATGATCACAGTTCATATTCAGGCACTTTGATCCATTATTTTTGATTTTCTCCTCCATGCATCAATATTTAAGGAAAATAAATGCTTCATATTTTAATTGTTTAACTTCAATGGGTTCTACTTTTTTTGTGTGTTTCTATAACACATGTAGTATAAAGTAGGTTTTCATCGAATTTCATACAAATCGCTCATGCATTTCTTGAGTAATTAAGGTATTTCTGTTTGTTCCTTAATATTTAGAAGCCAGTGCAGATTTTATTTTTTGAACTAACAACAATTACTGATACCACAAAATCTAACGTTTGAAATATTTAACGTATTATTTTGAAATTTTTTAATATTTTACATCCCATCCTAAATTTTCAAACAAAGTCTACGACATTGACGTAAATTATTTAAAAATATAATCACAGAATTCTTAAGGAATGTTTGCACGGACCTGAAACAGATGATCGACATCGAAGCAAAGTTTTGCGGCAGCTTTCAACTGCCTCATAATGGAGACAGTGTCGTGCTTGGCTAGTAATGCTCTTTCATTCATCTTCAAGATCGATAAGGAAAATCTGAAAAGTACTTTAGGTCCTTCTAAGAGAAAGCAGTCCCATATCCTCAGAAGTGTCTGAAATAAGTAATTTGTTTAATAAAATGCAATTAATTAAAAAAAATGTGGGCAATCAATAGCCAAAGTACGTACTATAGAATACGCTTAATGGAATAGCTATTTTGTAACGAAGAAATATTAACCTGCAATAAAAGTATTTATGTATGCATTTAGTTATTTATTTACACAAGATAATATAACAGATATAAAATCCAACAGGGTGACTCTCTCTTACAAAGAACACAGTACATACAATTCAGAAATGACAAATAATTACAAGTATAGAATTAATAATCCTAAGGACAGACATACTTTTTTAAAGGGAGACATCGGCATGTTAAAGATATTAAGATTTTTATCATTCAAATTAAGTAAATTACTGAACTTTACTATAAAATTCGATTTACAATAGTTATGTTTAACTAAAATATTAAATAAACCACCATTACTTATCGATTATATTCCTTGATTTAAAAAAAATTTGTAGCTGATAACAGATGACTAGAATTCACATCATTATTTAAAAAAATAAATTAATAAAAAATCATATATAAAACTTTCCTTCTAGTTTCCAAAGAATAAGTATAAAACATCGCTTTCAAGGAATTACATGAAACAGGTTGTGAGAAGTATCCAAATTTCTTAAAATGAATATAGAAAAGAAATGTGTTTTGAATATTTTAAACTCCACAATTAGCATTATAATAAATAGGATCCCCAATAATCGTACCGCACTCAAGTACAAGATCTAATTAAAGAATTGAAAAGTATAATCATATAATTTATATCCCCAAAATATATATTTTTGTCACAAATAATATTAAGATTTTTATAGGACCTCCTAGAAATAATAGTGATTACAAAAATTGAAGATCGCTGCAAAATTAATTCCCAAGTCTACGACCCTATGAAAACGTAAGATCATATTCCCATTAATACAATGTATAAGGGTAGCTTCGATGAGTAAAGGTAATCATGCAATATTTAGAAATATTTAAGTATAATCGATTATTCATGGACCAATCATAAAGCTTAGTGAAATCATATTGCAAAAACAGGCAATCTAAAATCCTCGACAAACTTAACACATTTTGCAAATTCTGAAACCATTGGTAAATCGTTAATAAAGAGGGTAAAAAGCAACGATCTCAAATTGAACCCTGCGGAACACCATGAGTATTACAGAAAGCATATAAGACAGTAGAGTCACTATATGACACAAAAAACAGCCTCTTATTAAGATAGCTATAAGACCATTCAACGAGATCCACTGAGAAACCAATTTCTTTTAGCTTACATAATAAAAGGCCAAAATCAATGCTATCAAAAAAAGCTTTTGAGAAATCAGTATGCACCACATCAAGTTGAGGACTGTCATCTAAAGCAGAATAAACTTCTTTTGACAGGCAAAACAGATTCGTGACAGTATTACGTCGTGTCATAAAACCATGATTGACAGCGATAAATAATTTCCACTTGCTCAATTTTCAGTTGCATAATACTTTCAAAAATTTTGAGAAGGGAGATAAAATTGAAATAGCCCTGTAGTTTTTAATATCACACTTCGTTGTAGCAGCATAAATACTCAGTTAAATAACAGCATAAAAAGTTTATTGAAGGTATGAACTGATTTTAAAGGCATAGAACAGACTCTTTTGCTAAAAAGAGATACAGAGCAACCGCACAGAGCATACAGAGCAAAAGGCGAAAATTAGTTTGTCAGTTCTTGTCTTTTTCACGCATAGATTTGATTGCTTGGCAAACTCGTTCTTGCTTTTTGCTGGGGCGGTTGCTATGTCTCACTGTACTAACGAAGGGGGAATTTTTATGTCTTTGAAACCGGTTGATACCTTTAATAAGCTTTTTATGTTGTTATTAAAGAAATATTTTTATTGTAGATTAATTTCGACAGCAGTTCCAGCGAATTCCTACATGAAGAAACATTACGTCAAGTCCTTCCATTAAGCGAAACACTTAGAATTGGTATGATAAATTAATTAACCAGGTTCTGCAGCATGTCTGTAACTCTGGTAAAAATCTTTAAAGACTGAACGAAAGTAGTAGCTTGACAAAAACGTGCGGGACCACTTAGCTTACATTCCCTGCCCTCCCCCACCCCAAATAATTATAGCCTGTTGGTGACATCAAAGCAATTATGATGTTATAACTAAATATAATTCATGACGTTACAAAACCAATGACGGCAAAAGAGCCCCCATGATAGTCAATCCACCTCTGTTTAGATATATTTCCACCTACATGTTAAAGAAGTTCATGTACATTTTCGCAGCATCTCCTTCAACTCTTACAATACCGGATGTCTATCCACCTTTTTCTGTTGCATTTTTTCTTAAATACATTTACTAAATTATGAGAGCTTCGGAACACTTCAAAGCGCACTTCGTCTTGGGATTCCGGTCCTGCCCGTGTCTCATTACAAGCGGGCAATATTTCGATGGAATGCCATACTTTGTATCCTTCGGCAATAGGAAAGTGGATTATCGCATAGAAAAACGGCCAATCAGAGTGCAGACAGCGCTGTCATCCATATTGATTCATATAAGTGATGCATGTGCATTCAGAGGAGGTTTGTACATTCAGAGGAGGTGCAACGACTCATACAATGGATGGTAACAAAATCGTATTGGACCAATATTAGTTTATAACGTAATTTGATATATTATAAATCCTTTTGATTTATAATAGAATGTATATGTGAAACTGATCGCTATTTGTTGCCAATCCAGGCTTCTCACTCGATTTTTGAACTCACAGTACAGGGGGGGGGGGAGGACTTTAAAAGGTACCCGCATCCAATATATATACTTTTTGAGGATGGAGAAGACATGAAAAATTCACAAAGAGGGTAAAAACAAGCATGGAGGTGGAACTTGATAAATGTTTGTAGGGGGCAATTTATCACGTGATGATTGATACGTTTGTATGAACAACACTACCCAGAATGTCTAAAGCGTAAAATATTTGTTAAAACACAGCATTAAATAAAATAATAACGTATCAATCATATGTCTAGAAAGTAAAATATTTTTAAAACACAGCATAAAACAAATAATATATTAACCGATTTCGAAAGATAAAAAAGAGCCACATTCTTCAGGATGCAGAAGCATAGCAACCACATTAACAAAGATATGCCGACGTCTATCAATAAATAGGTGATTCGGGAAGGAAATAGTTGCCAAACGAAGAATAGAAAAGAAGTAAATACAAACTTAGAGGAAATAAAAAGATTTACAGAAGTAGTTGAAACATTTTCTCAATGAATAAGTAGTATGATAAAATAAATAGGAAACTAACTGGTTTCTGACACTTCATCAGCATCAGCATCATCATCATCATCTAATTTAAATAAAGTATGCACAAAAACAGTTGAAAATATTTGTGAATAAAAAACGACGAAATTAAGTAGTATATAACAAGAATTCAGGAAACAAGCTGTTTCGGAAACTAATTAGGCTATTTTCATCAAAAAAATTTAAATATTCGTTCAAATTAGTTTAAAAAATATCAGAAATGAAAATTAAGAAATTAACAAAAATAAAGGAACAACCAATTTCAGAAAGCTATACATGAGCTACGTCATCAACTACATTTAAATAACGTTTAATCAAACTACTAACTGCATAATAAAAAATAGTATAATAAAAAATGAATGAAGCAATCGGTTTCGGAAGCTATATGAGCTAACTTTACCAACTAAATTAAATGCATGTTAACAAACTACTGTAAATAATATCAATGAGTAAAAGACTGCAGAATTCAGAAAATATGATAAAAATTGAAGGAAACACTCGGTTTTGGTAAACTATATTAGTTACTTCAACTAAAATTAACTAACATTCGAACAAACTACCTTAACTAAATTCGTGTAATAATTTTGTCTACGACTGCAACACTGAGTATTTTCATCAAGTGAGAAAAATAATATATACTAACTGTTAAATAATATACTAATTATAAAAATAGTATACTAACTGTAAAAGTACCATGCGAACCTCAAAAATTATATAATGCAATGAGTTTACTTCTTTCACAATGAAAAAAAATGATGTATAATATCCACGGCACAGTTTTTATAACGTTGAATTGTACATTTGAAGCTTTTTCGGATGAAAATATGTACAACTATTGTGTTCCCAACTCTGATCCAATTTGTTCCAACCATTTTGTTCCCAACTTTTCATTCAACTCTGAATTAACAATTAGCAATATTGATAGTATCTTCAATAAGCAACATAGTCCATGTATTAAAATACTTTAATAATTAATTCATCAATTAGGCGTCATTTTTGCAATTTTGACGATATTTTTGTCAATCTGGGGTAAAATATCGCCAAGTTGGTGATATTTCGCAAAATTATTCTTCAAGTTCGCTCAATGTTACAGATAAATGGAGAGAAGAGCATTTCTTATATACTAGAAGGTATGCCCGTCATATGACGGAATTAAAAATTTGCAAAAGAGTACCCCCCCCCCATTTAGCGTCATTTTGATCAAGTTGGCGACATTTAGAAAATTTGTCAAGTTGACAACATCTCGTAAAATTCTGTAAGGTGCCCAGTAGCTAAATTTATTAACTAATTTTTAAAAACTTACCAATCAATGAAAGTGGAAGGGTAATATTACAAATTGAAGGTATCCGGTTTCGGAAGTTATATGAGCTAATTATATCAATTAAATGAAATTCGACAAATTGCATTAAAGTTACAAGTAAATAAGACTGAAATTGAAAAGAATATGCAAATAATATGCGAATAAACAACTTAAAAGTACCCAAACATAAAACTGTTATTTAGAAGAATATGAACAGAATAAGTAAGTAGCTGGTACATATCTAACATTATTATCTAAATTCAAATAACAATTGGCCAAACTACTTTAAAACACTAATGAAAGAGAATGGAACTAAGAAAGAAATTACGAAAATGAAAGAAAAACAAGCAATTTAGGAAGCTATAAGAGCTAACTTTTAAAGTTATGGATGTGTATGGAGGATACTTTTCCAGGCTACGGAGAGGTAATGAACTGCTGATTTATCATTTACCAGATTATCAGACTTCAAATAAATAAATACTCATTTCAGAAAATCTAGTTCAGATGTAGTGCGGGCATGAGCAATGATTTTAGTATGAGAAAATTGAAAGGAATGATAAGAATGATTTGAAATGGATGACTTAGATGTTTCTTGTTAACGACCATCCTGGAATGTTCTTTGATAAGATCCTCGAGAGCTCTCTGACCAATGTAGGATAAGTTACACTGGTAACTAACAGAATAAACAACACTTTTACGTAATTGTGGAACAACAGTTTTAAGGAATGGAAACTGAAATTTATGAACTGATCTAAAAACTACTTTAAAATTGAATCTCGATAAAACTTTTGAAATTTTAAAGCTTAAAGGACCGTACATAGGCAAAACTATCAACTTTCTAGGGACATTATCAAGAGAAACGGGAGAAAGTGGGTTCTGTCTGCTAAATCTTACCAAAGCTTTATCAATAATAGAGGAATTAAAAGCCACTAGTATTAGCTAAAGATTTCAGGAACTTAATTTCAGAAGTTAAATAAGTTGAATCAGAGTATAAGTGAATGGCACAGTACGCATATGTGAAAAATGCAGCCAATTCCTTTTAGGGAAAGTGGTTTCAAAGAAAATGTGGAGGCATAGAAACAAAAAGATTTACGAAAATCAGAAGTGCTAAAAGAAGAATCTTTTCGGAAAATAAGAACATCTAAGAAAGAGAGTTGATTGTTAAGTTCAATTTTATGTGTAAATTGAATATGAGGGTGAAGAATTAACAAGATTAAGAATAAAGGAGAGATCGAAGGGATTCTCCATAAGAATAAATGTATCCACATACTGAAACCAGCATTTAATTAATTTTTTAAAGTAATTAATTTTTTAAAGTAGCATTTAAAGTAATTTTTTGAAATACGTTTTCTTCAAAATAGGGCATGTACAAATCCCAAAGAAGGAGTAATAAAGAATTCCCCATCGTAGGCCTTTCAGATTATTTAAAATACCTTCCATGGAAAGAAAAAGTGTTTTGCTCAATTCATAATTTAGTCCTGTCCAGAAATTCATTATAATAATATATCATCATAATAATTCATTATAATTCATATTACGGACGGTTATTTACCGTCCTAAAAAGGGAAATGCTCCGTCTTAGGGCTTAAATCCTGAAAAATGTGTTTTCCACAAATTAGCCAAGAATTTAGTTTCTAGGTTCTCTCCTCTATTTAGTAATAACATTCATACTTGCCAAAATTATGCCCAATTTTTAAAGAAGTTTCGTCATTTAAACTTTCGTCGTTTGACTGTGATCTCCTTTGATGTTAAGTTCTTATTTAATAATATGCCTGATAAGGGTGCATTGTCTTGTTTCAGGAAAAGATTATAGGAATTCCATTTCTTTGAATTTGAAATTTGAGCTTGTCTCTCTTACCAGCACTTGTTTATCGCAAAATTCATAATAAATTCTACAGTATGTTTGATGGCTTAGCTATGGGTAACTTATGGTTACTTATGAAATGGAAAATAACAATTGTCTTGCGTTTTTGGATGGCTTGGCCATCTGTAACGATGATGAATTTCTCGTTACGGTCTTATTATTAATTGTTACTTTCTAATTATTAATTACCAATTATTAAAATTATTAACTACTAATTATTAAATTATTAATTACTTATTAATTAAAATATTTTGTAATTACATATGTAGATAAAGCCTCTAATAATTATGCAATTATTCGTAAGAGAATTTATATACAATATTTGTTAGATTATAGATAATTCAAATATATATCTATATATATCTAACATATATCTATATACATTACGTGACAGTGTGAAAATGAGACACCAAGAAGGAGTGGTCAGAAAAATACGCAAATTTCTGGGTAGACACAACTCACCGAGTTATGTAAATGATGTAAAATGAGCAGCTGTCCCGCGCACTTTGAGTGAGATATAAGGGAAGGAATCTGAAGAATCGGCAATAGTCGCGCCCGCCATTCTGTCTGCCAGGGAAATCATTTTTGCAATTTTTTATGTCTCAGAGGAAACGTGTAGTAGCAGAGCATGTCAGGACGCTGCCAACCGAGGCAGTTCCAGCAGACAGACGATTTCACAAGGAGTATGGTGATCGGACTCAGAAGAGCAGGTTGGTCCATACGTCAAATCTCAGCGGACATCCACCTACACGCTTCCACGGTGTACCGGCTGTGGTGAAGATGGTTGAAACAAGAGAATATGGCACATTTGAGGGGTACCGGTACGGCCAGAGAGACGTCAGCATGCGTGGCCCGATGTATCCACCGGCAAGCGTTGGCGACCTCGCAGGCTAGTTCCGTCGCCCTTTTGCAGCATGTGCAGGACACCCTTGATGCTCCCATATCGACCAGGACCATTGTCCGCCGATTAGTCGCCGGCGACCTACACCCATGGCACCCGTTAAGAAGAGTGTCATTGACAGCACAGACGCCTCCATTTGCAATGGTGTCGGAATAGAACCACGTGGACGGCGGAATGGCACAGGGTCATGTTCTCAGACAAGTCACGCTTCTGTTTTAGCAATGGCAGTCGTTGCGCTTGAGTCTGGCGCCGAAGTGGTGACAGGTCCAATCCGGCCGCATCTGTAGAACGCCACACCGCGCGACATCATGGTTTGGGGCGCCATCGCCTATGGTAGCAGGTCACCCCTGGTCGTCCGTATTGAGGCACTATGACGGCCCAACGATACGTGGATGACGTGCTGCGGTCGGTGACACTACTCCTCCTTCAGTGGGTGCCCAATGCCATTTACCAGCAGCATAACGCTCGACCACACACGGCACGCATCAGCCAATATGGCCTGCAAGGTACCCACGTGCTTCCGTGGCCACCAGTCTCCCCTGATTTTTCGCCAATCGAACACGTCTGGGACGTGATTGGACGTCGCTTGCGTGCGCTACCATCGCCGCGTTTAGAAGACGAACTCTGGCAAATGGTTGACAGGGAATGGGCTGCCGTACTCAGGACACAATCCGCAGGCTCATTGACTTTATACCTAGACGTGTTGCTGCCTGTATCGCCGCGCGCGGTGGTCCTACATCCTACTGATCAGACGTTGTTATCGCTCAGTGTATAGGGGTATCATGTTGCAATAAACATCACTTATTTTTCGTTACTGCCTCTCTCTGTTTGCCGATTTTCATCACTTTCTGCCCACTCCTTCTTGGTGTCTCATTTTCATTGTCATGTAGTGTATATTATATATCTAACAAATATACAATATTTGTTAGATAACATATTTCAGCTTTATTTACACTTTCTAATCAGTATCAAACATAAAATTGTAAACACACAGACATACATATATAATAAAATATTATATGCAATTCCCATGATAAGTTGTAATATATAAGTTATAACTCATATAACCATAACAAAAATAAGATATATCTACATATAAATTCAAATTGAAACACTTACCAAACAATTTATAATTGCTGAAAAGGTTAACAGTGCATATAAGCCAAAATGCGCAAATAATAAAGAATAAAAATAGGTTATAAAAACCAAAGAGATATTAAAGTTAATATGTAGCATATAAAAACATTACTAATCGATTATTTGTAATACATGTTTAAATATATTACTAATAAATAATAAAACCTTAATTTAAAACAAAATAGAAATAAAATTGAATCATATTTCTATCATCTACTCAAACGGAAAAGGAAAGTTAGGCAAATAAAGCACTATGACATTCCTATTTGTAAGAAATAGAGATATTACAGTAATAGGGAGAAAAAATTAAAACAGTTCAAAACAATCAGTCATCAAGCAATGAAAAATAATATTAAATCAATAGTGAGAATACGAAAATAGAAAAATTGAAACAAACGAAGCAATAATGCCCAATATGTGGAAAAGCACTAGGCTTAAAAATTTAGATCATTATGATAAACTTGTCTTCAGGGCACAGCATCTAACCATAATGACCAAGACAAAAAGCCTGTTTCTGAAATTGGAGATAGATAATATCTATAAACTCCAATTGCTGGCCTACAAGCTTAAAGATTGAAAAATTAAATAGGAATAAAATAAATTGTACTTGAGAAAAGTCTGCACGTGTAAAAATAAATTGTACTTGAGAAAAGTCTGCACGTGTAGTCCCTTGAAGCAATAAATAACGAGACTACTGTTGCCATTCGCAGGAGATAAAAGTGGAGATCAAGTGTTGCCAATCGTAAGATATAAATAATAGTATTGTATATAAGTAAAAAATGTTATAAATTCACCTGTAAAAACTACGCAAATAAGAGCGTTAAAAATAGTGAATGCACGGAGACATATGTCTAAATGGATGTAAATACATTGTAATGCAAAGACAAGAAAATGTTAATAATTAGCTAATATAAGATTCTATGGAGGATGTTTAAGGATATTCAGATAATTTAAACCTATTAATTATACCATTTACTAAATATAATGGATATTTATATAATGTACTGTTATTTTTTAGATTATTAATATGCAAAGCATGACATTTTTTATCTGATAATCTAAAAATTCGGAAAAGTTGATTAAGAATAATATTTTTAAACAATTGAATAGAGTTACAGGAGTTAAATGGTAATATTTTATTGATATTAAAATGAAAATGGTCTTTTTTATCATATAAACTACTAACTATCCTATTAGTTGATTCAATAATTAGATTTAAATCCAAAAAATTAACACTATTACTAATAGATGCTTCATTCGGAATTAATTCCAAAATTTTCGGATGAAAATCTGTATCTATGGCATTGCTATCAGTAAATACTAAACAAATCAGATCATCAACATATGTATAAATTTTATAATCAGTTGAAGTAAAAGAATTTTCAGAACGATAAAAGTATAAATTAGCTAACAAACTGCTACTACAGACACCTTGTGCGATTCCAGAGACTTGTAAGTATAATTTATTACTTTGAAAAATATAATTATTGAAAAGTACAAAGTGGAGAAGATTAGGAAATTTTTAATTTTAATAAGATTAGAATGATTAGTAATAAAAGAATTATAAAGAGCTAAAATTACATCATAAAGATCAGTAATATTAATATTAATAAAAAGATCTTTAAAGTCAAAAGTTTGAAAACCTATAATTTTACCAAGAGATATTAAATTATTCTTGGCATTGACTACTTCTTCTTTACTGGGTTTTAGAATAAAGTATTTATTACTAGAATAACGTAAACTATCATTTAGTACGTTTAAAGTATCAAGTAGTAATTTGCTAGCAGTAGTAGAATAAGAATTATGACCACTAGTGACAGTTTTAAATTTCATTTAATTATAATAAGCAGTTGTTGAGAAATCTGTGTTTTTGTGCACGTAAAGATAATTTGAACACCATGAAAAATGACTAAAAACTGAAATAATTTTAAAATGATTTATTTTAGCAGCTTGAAAATGGTTTCATTGTCTTTCTTGTATAAAAATGCATATAAAATGATTATTTGCTCGAGCAAATTCAGCATTTAATTTTCTTTGCATTTAAATTGAAAAATGTAAAGAAAAATAGCTTCCATCCAGTAGCTATCGATCGAGTATACGCCCGTTACTTGGTAATCCATGTATGCAATCTGGGTATGCCCGGTGCGCTGGAGAATGGGAAATCGAACGTAATACATTATATAAATATTTAGAAACGCTAAATAAAATGCTCGTACGCTTGAGGTATCTCCCTCTGCATCGCTGGCGTAATACGGTCTGAATAAGACCATCAAATTCACCTTTCACCTGATGTGCGGGCGCAGGGCGCGTTAGCCATTAAGCAACTTTTATTAGCACAATGTAAGAAGTATAGTTTTTAAAGCCAAGCTAAGCTGGCTTTAAAAATAATAACCAGTAAGCTGGCATAATTAAAAGCGGAGATATGATCAAATTAGTGAAATGCTTAAAATTGGTAAAAATCTTTACAAAAAATACAAGGGAAAAAAATAGAAGTCATAATTTAAATTTAAAAAATGTGCAAATATATTAAAACTGGCGAAAATAATGCTGTATTAGATAATGCAAAAATATTCTAACATGAAAATTGAATGGTACTGTGAATTAAAGCTCACTGTTAAAACTAATCATGCTTAAAACGATAGTAAAATAAATAATATTGGTAAATGTTTTTTCACGGAGATACACTGCTCACAACTGAAATCGGAACACCATAAATTTGTAGGTGTAGCTTTACATAAATCAAGCAATGGAAACAGCAAGGCGAGATATGCAAATGATCATAGTTTCGTTCCGCATAGGACGTAACACCTTTCCGAGCAGAATAAAAGCGTCAGGTCAAGGAAGGACGATGTCACAGCTAAATTGTAGCGTCATTGGTTTCAGGTTGTAAAAATCATCACAGTATGCCAAGAGTACGTCGACGTACCGCATACGTTTAGTTGTCGTCAACGGAACGACAACAAATCATTGTTTTACGTGAGGGTCGAATGAGTTTTCGATGGATCCCTGAACTATTGGGTCGTAATGGGAACACAGTTCAACGGTGTGTGTTATGGTTCGCGAGCGACAACGAAACGACACGAAGAAACTATCTATATTGATCTAATGTCAATAAAGTTCCATGCTTTCATTTTCCAGGCATGATTTTTTGATCATTTGCACATCTCCATGTTACAATTATATTCTGTAAATTTCATAAGGATATATCAATTTCTTCATGGTGTTGCGATTTCAGTTGTGAGCAGTGTATATGTATATTCAAAAAATAAATTTTCGGGATTGCAATATCATAAGTAAAAATACCGGTACTCGTTTGAAACTCCAGACCTAACGTTTTAAACAAGCAATTTTGAAGAATGAACTCTAATAAGTGACACATTTTAGATCCGATTTTCTGTAGTTGTAGTGTTTTTTAAATAGTTAAAAATCTATTATTATTTTTAATTTTCAAAAGTTTTGTGCACATGCAACGATTATTTCCTATCGTTAAAACATAAACGTGGTTTCCTATGTTGAACATTAGCGTTTTTATTCACGGGACAGGCATACTAACATATATGGTCTGACGCATTTTAAAAGTGTAGATGCCTTTTGTTATGTCTTTCCAGTGCCGTCTTTCTCTTTAGAATACTGTAAGTTTTATGGACAGAATTGTATTTTTGCTTACACTGAAGAAATATTGATTGAGTGATACTTAAGACACTTACTTAACAATTACGTACTTAACAAACCTCATGTGTTTGAAATCGTTTATAATATTTATATAATAGAATATTAGTGTTTGATGTGAGAATTTTTCATCAGATTCACTTTTAATCAAAAAATACAATCAGGCATGCCTAAAGGCGAGTTCAGCTTAATCACGACTTGCAGTGACCTTCACGATAGCCCTCGAAAAACTTCTACCATTTATTTTGCACGCACAAAGAAGGATAGGGGATGATAATGACTACACCCGCAGGAATGCGCAGAAAAAATATTGATATTCGTCTTGTTTCCAGATTCACAAATAGCGTGCAAGTATTTTCAGGTAAAAACGGTCCAAGATTGAAAAAGAAAATAGAGATAATGACAATCAAAATAATAATGAAGATATATGATGATTTGTTGAGTGAATTTTCTATGACATAGAATCCTGCATCGCCACAAGACAGATCACTTCTGATAAAAAAAATATATTGTATGATGACTGAAACATAATAATAGTATTATCATTGACAAACCTTACAAAAGTCACAACTCAATATCAAATTAAAATAGTAAAATAAGATCTGTATCTAAAAACAGACTATATATATATATATATATATATAACTAAATCACTGTGATAGTAAATTAAATACTAAAGTGAGAGTCTGCAATCACTACCTGAATGGAAGGAATTTTCATATCGAGTAATTACAAAGCAAGCGATACTCTTAATAACAGCTGTGAAACGCTGTCATCAAACGGATTGCTCGCGGCAAACGCTTTTCTTTAACATGTTCGTTTCTGAGATTCATTTGTATCATGCAAATAATCTATTTCCGATAAAAAGGAATTAATAAATCAAAATTGCCAAGAAACCCTCGCAAGTGACTTTAGGCTACGAAAATATGATCTGATCAAAAGAAAGAAGGGACTATTGCAGGTTTTTTCAACAATAAATTTTTAGTAGGCTTGAAAAATATCCCTATCTAATTGAAGAACTATGGTATGTGAATAAATTTGTTAATGTAAAAGAAAAACTTTCTGTATTAAGTATTAATTGATATTAGACTATGTTGCACAGTTGTTTCAGAAAAACAGCTAAAGCATTTTTTTGTTTGTAAACATATGAAAATGTATAATTTATTTATATAACACTAAGGTGTACTAAAAATTGTTATATTAAAACATACCTTTTAGATTTATTATTTTATTAAGTATTAAATTATACATCATTGACATGGCCGTAAATTCGTACATAGTGAAACTCTTTAAATTAAACATTGCGTTGTCTGACGCTATTAAAACCCACCAATATTTTCTTCAGTGAAAGTTCTGTAAAATAATAGTAATTAACATACTACTAAATTGATTGCACCATTTTAACTTTAACAATAAATCATTTATTAACAACATAGATCACTTAATTACAACAATTTGCATATTTATTTGTGGAGGAGCGAGCAAAATGTGAGAGATTTTATGTGTGAGACCAGATTACCATTTGTTATCGACATAATTTAAGACTCGCTATCATATTCAATAAGCACATACCTGACCACAACGATTGCTTCCTTGTAGATTGTACCGGTTTTGCACACTTTTTTGAAATCTCTTTGGACACTGACTGTCGTAGAATTGCATATTAGGACACCTTCCGCGGACTATCTCCGGACTACTCTGTTGAAGTCGTTCTCTATAATCGTTCTCTATCGTTGTTCTGTATATCTGTTTTTACTTCTTAGGTTGTGGCTCTTTTATCTCAGGTCGGATACTCCTCTTTTGCTCTTATTGACAGCCTTCATAGCGAAGCCACAAGCATCTTCTCAATTGGTCAGCCTTTCTACCCAATGTCGTTACTTCACCTTTTCTTAAAAGTCCTTCAACCCCCTCTGTCTTGACGCCCCTAAATTTATGGTTTTAGCTGACCTTTGGGTTAGCATGTTGTAAACTTTGGCATCATTGAGACTGAAGGTATTGTCTGACGTTTCAGACACAATAAATAACGTACATAAAGCTGTTTCACAATACTGGTGAGATCGATTTCTGGTCTCACAAACACAAATTCATACAAGAAGAGTGAGGTTTTCAAAAATCAACAATTAGATATTGCCATTATACGCAGGTGAATGCATTCTTGGAAAATATTCTATAAGAATATTGCTTAATTTGTGTTACACAATCAGGAAAAGACGGAATGGAAATGTAATTGACAAGGGCCAGAGATGCTTGCAATTACATGCAATAGTCTAGCTGGAGATAGTTTTGAACAAAACTACGCCATATAGATTTCAGTCAGATAAAAGTCGATGCAAAACATTATTTTAATATAAAAATATCATACTATTTGAATGTAACATGTTTTGAAATATTTTAAGTATCATAAAATAAGATAACTGAAGAGAATTAAATTAACGTTGAAAAAATACACCTTTATTTTAATTTTGAAACCATAGCATGGAAACAAGGGAACATGAATGGGAATTTAATATTATATTGTGTAAAACATTAGTTTTTTTCCATTTTCTGACAAATTTTACATCATAAATTCAACAATAGCCTCTGTATAAATTTCATCATTGGAACAATTTATTTGAACATTTTTAAAAAGTGAAAATTCTCAACATATATCCTACAGTAGATTGGGATATGAATACTCATCAAACACTGGAATATTAATGCTTCAGAAAACAAACCAGACCTCTAGTATGAATATTTTTCAGCATAACAAGCACGTTTAGAAGATCGTAACATGAAGTAGAAAACTGATACTATGTATCCAATTTATGGTCAACCATTGAGAGTAATGGCCAATATCTTGAACCAGTTCCTGGTTTCTCTCAATAACGATTCGTTAAGACTTGCTCTTTTACATTTTTATGGCGGTATTTGTAAGCATCAGAGCTTCGCAAACTGAAACTGAACCGCTTCGGGACTTAGTTAAAAGTTGTTTAAGATAAGCCAAGTACATAGCTGACGTTAAAAAGAAAGTTAGGATTACAAGCAGATAATAAGCTTATGTGTAGTTTAAGTATGCGAGGATTTGACTCGTGAGACTGACATTTTTTGATTCATTGGTGATATTCTCCTGAACATATTGTATATTAATAGCTTCCTTTTAATTTTTTTATCTTTAAAGGTGTTTTATGGTATTTTCTGGTACACTGGTTGTTCATATACTAGTTTTAGTTACCAAATTTTATAAAACAAAAACCAACTTACATTTAAAAGTAACTTGTGGTCATGAAACAGATACAACTACAGCAAGTAAATATGTATTAATCTGTTTAAATAAAATAAATTATAATCTTAGATATATTGCATCTGGTTATTTCATACTGAATAACAGTTCTGATTTAAAAAATAATATCAGTAAGTTCAAACACATTTTGGATTCATAATTTATTTTGAGGCCTTATTTAATAATATTGATATTAAAATTTTATATAAAGTTATTATATCTCTGTACATAATGATTACAGTACACTCAATCCTGATAATTTAAAATGAACAACTTTCCAATGTTACTATATTTTTTTTATTTAATTATTTATTTCAAGATTATTTACAAATATCAAATGTACCACAAGGCGGTTGCACAGCAACATTTTAGTTAACGTAGGTTATTATTAATATAAATTTATATTTAAAGACTATAATATATAATTAAACTACTAGAACAACATTTGAACCTGAAGAAATACTGCAAAGCACGTAAGGCGAATTATATAAAATCATTAAAACATTAAAGAGAAAAAACATTAGAATGCAGGTCAGATAAGAACAGAATAATGAGGGTGGGTTATAAGGCAGACCATACAACACAAGAAATAGAGCTGATTAATAAAACAATGGGATGGATTGGAATGTATAGAAATGGACAGAAAGAAAAGAAATTTCAAAATCTTCAAGGGTGCATACAATTTTAATTTGATTTGTAAGACCTAGTCCTTTTCATTAAATAAATTTTTTATATTGAATAAAAAAGCCATTTTGCACTCCAAAGAACCAGAAAAATCATTACCGAGAATATAAAAAATAATGAAAGCGATTATTACAGAAAAAAATAAATAATATATATATTTATATATATATATATATATATATATATATATAAAGAGAAAAGAACTAAACCTAAATTTCACCTTATATAGCAAGCTAGAACTTCAACGCTTGCCACTTACAAAGATAACAAGAAAGATCAATCATGCATAAAGCATTACTATGAAACACTTTACAACTGCAATGCAATTTTATTTAAGCATCTCTAAAATGTGATGCATTCAGAGGTGATATTTTTAAAATTATCACAATACTACAATAATTTATTATATTTGAAAACTTAAAACTTTATCGAAAAAAAAATTGAACTTTATTCAAATGACGTGATCGAAATATAAATCGCCTGGCTCTCTATGTAAAAGAAGTGAATATTTCATTCATACACTTTTATTCCATTCCTTTCATTCAGCTGTGATATTTTTAAAATTATCACAATACTACAATAATTTATTTTACTTAAAAACATCCATGGAGGTAAAAGTACTTTCTAACTCCATGCTTAAAATTTTATCGAAAAATGCAATTTTATAGAATCGTCTGCATCTCTATGTAAAATGAATGAATATTTCATTCATATCATCTACATTGCAGACTCCAGAGCTAAATAATTTTGCGTTAAAGAAATTCAGCAATTCTTATACAACGCATCTTACAGCTTGATGTATTTACATTCTCCATACATGAAAATTAGGCTTCGTTGTAAAAATAATCAAAGTTTGATGATCATTTAAACTCAAAAATATTGTAATTGCGTTGACGCTGTATATAGATGCACAGAAAAAAATAAAATATTAAGCGGTTTTAGGACGAATACAACACTAAAAAATCTGATGTGGGCAGCACATGATTTTCCTTATATAATGCAATGAATTTACTACTTTTACAATTAAAAAAAAAAAGATTATTTTTATAGTAGATAATTATATTCTTTCCAAGATAGTGAACCGAAACGGATTGCTACACTGTGTGCATGATTCGAAATAGTTTGTTTGATTTCTCAGTCTGATATATATTTATGGTTGTATTAAATTGTGTAGAGAGTATTAATTACTACCAAACTCCCTAGAATCTGAACTCCCAATTTATTGAATTGTATACCTATAACTGATCATAATAAAATAACTAATGAAGAAGACGAGTGTTATACAGCGATCGAATATGATTATTAGAACTTAGATTATATGCATAAATATTGATAAAATATGCACGAAACTATGCACCTGAAATTAAAGGCATATCCTCTCGTGAGAAGGGGGTATAGAATCGAATGGGCGTTCACAGTGCTAAATTTCGTTTTCCAATATGGACCCCAAGGAGAACTAAAGTTCAGACAATGGAAGGCTATGAGCATGTAGTATTGCGTAGATACTATTAATTGTGTGTTATATACTGCTTTTAATAAAGTTATTTTAGTTGTATTTTAGTTGTACAGCCGGCAAAAGAAAAAAAAAATTCCGAACACCGCTCGTTATTCGGGCTTCTCGGGTCGTACAGTAAAATCAAATGTGTGAATTAGACTCGTAATAATGCCTACTATAAATAAATGAGAAATTAATTTGCATGAGGAGTCGTCTTTATATTAAACTTCGCACCAACTTCATTTTTTTAAAGGGAAACAACTTTTGAAAACAAATTCTGATTTTTCAGGTCAAAGTACCCCAAATTCATAGAAAAGCTCATCGAGAGTTGTGACTGTTTGAAATTACGAGCTCCAAATGTTAAACTGGAGCTACAGTTATTTTTTTATATTTTCTGAAATAATTAACATATCAAACTAATTCCAATTTCTATTGCCATGTTAAGTCACAGGAACAAAATGTATACCATTTTTTATATTCAAACAACTTTCTAATATTATTTATGAAAATCATATTTAAAAAATATATGAATTGATAAATGGGCAAATTTTGACGGTAATTGATTCAGCACTGTCGGAAACCTTTGTGTACTAAAGATCCAGGCCACCCGACTCACCCAAGGGTATGAGCAGAGAAACCTTGGTGTGCAAAATTTTAGTTCATTTCTTTCAGTACTTATTGAAATACATATCTATATTCAAAACGGTAAAATTTTGAAACTTTTTGGGGACCATCTATAAATTTCCGATGGAAAATACTCAGCGTAAAAATTGCAATGCAAAGTTTGAACTCTTGACATTTGTGCAACTAGCGATGAGACATTGCAATTGACAATACAACAGACAGCGATTGCATGTCTATTGCATTTATGTTAAGAAAAAATCCATTATTTAAAGTCAAATGACAATTTTAAAAGTCAATTCAGATTTGAACTTTACGTTCAATATTTTATACAAGATTTTTTATATAAAATAATTTTAATTTCAAATTTCATACGAAAGTAGAAATCAACAACAATAAATCGTGAAATTGCAAATTAAACTAAATGCATATATATCTTCAGTGTCAGAAATGCCCTTGAAGAATATGTATGCAAACACTAAATTTGCATTCTTGGAGCGTTGTGTGGTGCACAAGATTGGGCTATCTCATTAAAAATAGAAATAATAATGCAATTTTTTAATTACTTTTGAATTATTAATTGCACTTACAAGATATACCGATGCAAGACATACTAGAAAAGTACATTCTTTTATGTAAATTTTATGTTTCTGTAACTATGCTTGAAGGTAAGCTATTCTATAAAATGTTAATGAGAGTTAGTTTTAAAGATCAGCTTAATGTAATTATTTCGGTAGGATACCAACTTTGTTTTCATCTTGATACGTTGGTGCTCCAAAAATTGTATCACCCACACATTTCCATGATATTGAGGAGAAAATAAGCGCAGTAACACATTTAAAATAATATTTAAAATGTTTAATATTGATGAATGTATTGAAGAGGAGGATATGCATCAATGAACAAAAATTATTTACTTAGAAATGTCTGTGTGTAAAATATTCTGAAATAATCAGAAATGTGTAGCATTTTTACTTTATTGAGCATTTAATAATAAAGCGAAACATATGACATGCTGTTTTTAATAAATATTTATTAATAAATACTTGTACATAATTAAACAAGAAAGATTAATCATGCATAAAGCATTGATTATGAAACACTTCACAACTGAAATGCAATTTTATTTAAACATCTCTAAAATGCGATACATTCAGAGGTGATATTTTTAAAATATCATAGCACAATAATTGGAAACTTAAAAAAGGCAATGCTACATTCGCTTGCTTCTCTATCTAAGTAGAATCAATGAATATTTCATTCATATCACCTATATTCCAGACTCTAGGGCTAAATAATTTTGCGTTAAAAAATTCAGCAATTCTTATGCAACTCATCTTACAATCGCTTGTTTTGTTTACATTTTGCATATGTTAAAATTAGGCTTCGTTGTAGGAATAATCAAAGTTTAGTGATCATTTAAAATAAAAAATATTGTAATTGCGTAAGCACAGAATTTAGAAACACAGATCATATGCAAAAATAAAGTGGTTTTAGGATGGATGCAATACTAAATATAAATACAAGAAAGATCAATCATGCATAAAGCATTGATTATAAAACACTATTCAACTGTAACGTTACTTAAACATCACTAAAATACGATACATTCAGCGGCGATATTATTTTAATTATCATAGAACTACAATAATTTATTTTACTTGGAAAATTAAAACCATGGAGGTAAAACTACTTTCTAAGTCCATGCTTAAAACTTCATTCAAACTTTATTTAAATGATGTCATCGAAATATAAATTGCCTGACTGTCTATGTAAAAGCAGTGAGTATTTCATTCATACACTTTTATTCCAGGCTCCAGAGTTAAATAATTTTGCGTGAAAAAAATTCAGCAATTCTTATACAACTCATCTTACAATCATGTGTTTACATTTTACATTCATTAAAGTTAGGCTTCGTTGTAGAAATAATCAAAGTTTGATGAGCATTTAAACTAAAAAATATTGTAACTGCGTTGGCGCAGAATATGGATGTACAGAAAAAAAGCTGTTTTAGGACGGATGCAACACTAAATATAAATTAAAGAGAACTTTAAAAATCACGATTTTGACACAAGATGGATGCCATATATTATTTTGAAGTGGGTCACGTGATCTCTTTATATAATATGGGTGTAATTATTATTTTAATTTTTATTCAAAAAACTACCGAATATATTTTGCTGAACTTTTTTTCATACTTCTTATGGGATAATTTGAATATATCCTAAACCTTTAGAAGCAATTTGGGAATTTTAAATTCGCTTCAAAAATGTTTGAAAACTTAGGTCTCATAGGGTTCAATGTATTTCATTTATTCAACCCGGGTTCAGTTCAAAACTAATTGGGTGCTATTATTCATTTATATTGCCATAGGCCCCACAGACCGTCTGAACAACATACTAAAATTTCATTTCGATAAAGTCACTTTTACGGCAGATATCGTGCTAGCGGATAGACAGACAGGCAGACAGACAGAATGAGCAAAGTCATAAACAAATGTTGTAAAGTGTTAATAATCGAATGATCATTTCCTCAAAGATTAAATTTTGAATGTATTTCTTCCCTATTAAATTTATAGAACACATGATGTTACGAAATATGACATCTGGTAGGCGTCGTATATTTATTTTGCTACATCCAGGCCAGAACATATTTTCTGTTACTGTAGTTTCAAGCAACTTAAATGTTGCGACGAGCAATGTTTTATTTTGACTTCGGAGTGTCGTCGAATAAATAAGTCTTCAATTTTTATGTGTAATTATAATTTTTCTGTATCCGATTCTAATGCACCTATCTACATTCTCCACATAGAGCAAATTTTTATTACTTAATATGGGATAAGGAGACTTTTATCAGTTAATTGAAAATTTTGTTTCATATGTCATTTCAATTTTATCTATTTGTGACATTTTATTTATTCTGATCCGGCCCAACCGAACTTAATAAGACGTAGCTCGAGCCCAGACCGTGGACCAGGACGTGCCTAAGCCCTCAGGTCAGACTGGATTCCATGAGCCAAATCGGGCTCAAGCCCACGGGCTGGGCCCGAGCCCCTGCAGAACTTAGACTTCTTGAGACTGATATTTAAAACTGAAACCAAATCCCCAAAAATAATTACAAAATATGCCACTGGTGTATGATGCTTTTGCAGTTAATATTACTTCATAATTATAACATTTCATTACTATATAAACTATTTAAACTATCCCATGCTAAATTAGTTATTTGAAAGTGTTGTAACTATGATAAACCATTTCATTTTATAAATCGTTTGCTTCTCTGCGTAAAATCAATGAAAATTTCATTCATATAACTTACATTGCAGATTCCAAAGCTAAATAATTTTGGTGAAAAAAATTCATCTATCCTTAAATAACTCATCATACAATCGCTTGATTTGTTTACACTCGGTTTGCTATAGTTTACCGTTAAAATTTGGCTTCTTTGCAGGAATAAAGAAAGTTTAGTGATAATTTAAAATAAAAAATATTGTAATTGCGTTGAAACAAAATTTAGATATACAGTTAATACGGAAAAATAAAGCGGTTTTATAGCAAATACAACACTAAATATAAATTTAAACGATCTATAAACATCTACGGAAAAAATGACATATCGGAAAAAAATGGAAGCCATATTTTATTTTGCAATGAGTCACGGGATCTTTTCATATATGGGTGTAATTATTATTTAAATTCTTATTTAAAAACTCCCCCAACATATTTTGCTGAAGTTTACGCATTTTATGTGATAATCTGAATATTTCTCGAAATTTTCGGAACAATTAGTGAATAATAACTCTGCTTAAAAATGTTTAAATAAGAAAGAGCAATCATGCATAAAGCATTGATTATGAAACACATTCCAACTTAATGCAATTTCATTTAAACATCTCTAAATTGCGATCCTCGGTAATATTTTTAAAATTATCACAATACTACATTAATTTATTATATTTGTAATATAATAAATACAAAATATATATGTAATATAATAAATATATTTGTAATATAATAAATACAAAACTTAAAACTTTATCGAAAAAAAATGAACTTCATTCAAATGACGGCATTGAAATAAAAATTGCCTGGTTTAAATATCTGTAAAATGCGATACATTCCTCGGTAATATTTTTTTAAAATTATCATAATACTACAATAATTTATTATATTTGAAAACTTCATCAGAAACAAACGAACTTTATTCAAATGACGTTATCGAAATATAAATCGCCTGGATCTCTCTATAAAAGTAGCATTTCATTAATAAACGTTTTCCAATCCTTACATTCATCACTACTATAATAATTTAGTTTATTTCAAAACTTAAAACCATGGAGGTATAAGTAATTTAACTCTGTGCTTAAAACTTCATCGAAAAAAATCGTCTGGTTCTCTGTGTAAAATCAATGAATGTTTTATTCATATCAGCTATATTACCGACTCCATGAGTGAAATAATTTTGCGTTAAAGAAATGCAGCAATTCTTATACAACTCATTCTACATATTTTGGTGTTTACATTCTCCATAAGTAAAACTTAGGCTTCGTTGTAGAAATAATCAAAGTTTGATGATCATTTAAACTGAAATATATTGCAATTGTGTTGTTTCAGTATGTAGATGCACAGAATTTAAGCAAAAATAAAGCGGTTTTAGGACGGATACAACACTAAATATGAATTAAAAAGAACTTTAAAATTCGCGATTTTGACACCAGATGGACGCCATATTCTATTTTGAAGTGGGCCACGTGATCTCTTCATATAATAGTCACGTGATCTCTTCATATAAAGGGTGTAATTATTATTTTAAATTTTATTTAAAAAACTACTGAATATATTTTGCTCAATTTCTTTTTATATATTTTATGGGATAACTTGAATATTTCTTAAAACTTTCGAAGCAATTTGGGAATTTTAAATCGCTTAAAAAATGGTTGAAAAATTAGGTCCCATAGGGTTCAATGTATTTCATTTTTTCAACCGGGGTTCAATCCAAAACTAATTGGATGATATTATTCATTTATATTCCCATAGGCTCCACAGATCGTCTGAACAACATACTAAAATTTCACTTTGATAAAGTCATTTTTTACGGCAGTTATCGTGCTAACGGACAGACAGACAGACAGACAGATAGAATGAACAAAGTGATAAACACTCTTCAACTATGTTGTAAAGTGTTAAAAAGTAAGTCCCATAGGGTTCAATGTATTTCATTATTCTAACCCGGGTTAAATCTGAAACTACTTGGGCGTTATTATTCCATTTCATTCCCAATCATTCCACAGTCCGTCTCGACAACATACTAAAATACCATTCCGATAAAGTCATTTTTACGGAAGTTATCGTGCGAACGGACAAAATGGACGGAACGGACAGAATAACCAAAGTCATAAGCATGTTTCAACTATGTTGGAAAGTGTTAATAAAAGCTAATAGTCAAAGAAATATTATAAACTTTTTAATTAAATTTATCTAAGTAAAAATTGGAAATAAATTTTTGGATGATTCGAATAAAATGCCAATGATTTTCACCCAACCTGGTAAGGAAAATATATTACCGCAAGGGCGCTAAATTTTGTGACCTCAAGCAACCTTATTTAATGTGACTAGCAGCATACCCGTTCTTTGTACGGAGTATATAATATAAAGAAACTTAAAATTAACAATCATGTGTAAATTTTTATAGTGTACTAAATGACATTTTTAATCAAAATATTCTGTTAAAATATTTAATACAATTCTCCTAAAAATAAATCTAATAATCTCTGTTCTCGCTATACAAAATTATCTTCACGGACAGATCTGAAGAATAAAACATCCTGGCCTCTTTTGTAAGCAAATTTACAAAACAGAAAAGGAATTGAATCAATATATGCAAAATGAATCTCTGTTCTCGCTATACAAAATTATCTTCACGGGCAGATCTGAAGAATAAAACATCCTGGCCCCTTTTGTAAGCAAATTTACAAAACAGAAAAGGAATTGAATCAATATATGCCAAATGAATACATGTATAACTTGAAAATATCAATAAACCCGTAATTGACTCCAATATATGCCAGAATGAAAGCACTAAAATTATATGGGAATATAAATATATATATAATATATATATGTATATATATATATATATATCCCCGTACTACTTATATTGCCGCAGATTAGAAAATATGCCATTGTGTTAGAAGATTAGCCGTACTACGATATGAGTCTCAGAAATCTTTGCCAAAATAAAACATATGACGCAATAAATTGAAAATATCAATAATCCCCGTAATCTTTATACCAGAAGGTGGTAATTGATTCCAATATATATCAAAATATATGCCAATATACCTGTACTACTTATATTCTCGTAGATTAGAAAATATACCCGTGCATTTGTAGAAGATTACTCGTACAACGTACAATATATGAGTTTAAACAATTTTTGTCATAATAAAACAATGGCATAATAACTTGAAAATATCAATAATCCCTGAATCGATAATCCCCGAAAATATCAATAATAATAATGTGTAAACCTGAAGACCGTAATTGATATTATCCAGTCAAAAATACAATGTCAATGAAATTTATTTTATATACATATCTTTATTATTCAAATCGGAAAAAATTTAATAAAAATCGTATGCCGCATAACATATTGGATTTACATCCATTGCTAAACGACATGATATCATTTGCTTCAAATAAATTGATGGAAATCATATCGTCTGAATTATGTTATCTCCATGGAAGGTTTGGCGACATTTTCGTCAATTTAGCGATAATTTGAATCGCCAAATTTATCGCCAAGTGGGACTGTAGAATTCCCATTTTGCGACAAATTGACGAAATATCATCACAATACTATCCCCTAACAAAACACAATTAATTCCATTTATTAAGCGCAATTTGATCAATATCATGATATTTTTATAGATTTACAAACATTTTTATTAATTTGGTGATATTTAAAAATTCGCTAAATGAGTTAATAAGTAGGATGGATGGACTGACCGACAAATGCTACCGAAATATCCTTTCAGTACTCTCTTCTAAAAAAACAAATTTAATTTCATTGATTTGCGTCATTTTTATGAATTTGGCGACATTTCCGTCAATTAGGCAAAGTTTAAGAAAAGTTGCCAAGTTAGCGATATTCCGCCAAATTCGTAGCTCTGAATATGCAGATCTGAAGAATAAAACATCCTGATCCCGTATATATTAAATGAAAACACTAAACTTGTATTAGAAGATATACCCGTTCTACTCTTTTTCTGTTTCAACAATCGAATAAATGAATTTATTGATAAACACAATATATGAGTTTATTAGCTAAACACAATATTAAAGCTTAAAAACTCTTTGTCAAAATAAATAAATGTGATGTACGCAGTCCGCAATTAATATAATTAAAAGAAAAATCTAACCGTTCTATTTTAAAATATATTTTTATATCCATTTATATATTATTCAAATCGAAAAAATAATAATTAAAATTAACAGAAAGATTTAATTTAATTGCGTTTCTGACCAACATTATATAAGATAGAATCATCGTCATAAACTGCGAAATTAAATAACCATTTTGATTTCTTTATACTTTTCATTGTTGAGTAAAAGCTTGTGAAAAGTAAATCATGGAGATAGATTTTCCATCTAAATTCATGTTTCAAACAATTCATGTTTTCAGAAAGTGACTAATTAGCGCAAAAATCTCCCACTAAACTCAGAGATAAAGTTTTAATTCACTTTCAAACGATTTTCAACTTTTTCGTTTGGATAAACCACGGAGTTAGAGAGTAGAACTCCTAGGAAAAGCTTCGTTTTTCATTAATATCTCGACAACCTCTGGTCTTAGGAACTCAAAACTTGGACTAAATTTATGGGGGGCTATTTCAAGGCTATCCTCAAAATTTCATTAAATTCGGTTCAACCGTTCTCTCGTGATGATGAGACAAACAAAAGTTTCGTTTTTTACTAATATCTCGAGGACCACTGGTTGTAGAAACTCCAAACATGGACTAAATTTTAAGTGGGACTATTTCCAGGTCACCCACAAAATTTCATCAAATTCTGTTCAGCCGTTCTCTCGTGATGATGGGGACAAACAGACAGACAGATTTTCAATTTTATTTATATAGATGGTTAAAAATGTCATTTACGCTGCCCCTAATATTCACGAGCTCGAGGCCCCACAAGCCTATTGATAAGATGTTTTTGTAAAGAATGTGCCATATCAACGAAATAGTAAAGGTTTTTTTTTTTGCAGAGTATGTATGACCTTCATTTTATTACCTTAAAATATAAAGACCGAACCCGAATGATATTTTTTCTGTATATCTCCCTTATTTATGATTGAAATCTTACATAAGTATAGATTTAGCATAGTGTTGACATAAGATATCCTATGCTGATAAAAAAAAAAAAAATGGTGTTGCCATTTAAATTTTCGAAAATAACGAGCAACTATAGAAGACGACCCTTTATGCAAATTAGATGCACATTAATTATAGTAAACATTATTCCGAGTCTAATGATACTGTTGACTTGACTGTTTAATCCTAGGAGTCGAAATAACGAGCGGTGCTTGAATTTTTTTTGACCGACTGTACATCGTATATTATTTTTGTTTAAATTGTCAATATTTTAGTTTTAGTACGATTTGTATGCCATAACATTTGGTATTGGCAGGTAGGTTTAAATGGAATTATATAGACCATTACGTTATAAAAATTGCTTTTCTAAGATCAGGATGAACATTGATTGTATCTGTAAAATATTTTCTGTTGATACATAGACCGATTAGGCAATTATCAACCTAACACAGATAACATTGTTGTCACCTTCAGAAAGTATTTATTCAGGTATTGTCAATGTCATTTCTTCTAATTATCGAATTTATACAGGAATAACCATGGTTTTTAAATACCTTGACGATTTCAGAAAGAATATAGTATAGTAGCAAAAATAATGGTCCCTTGAAAACGGTTCATGGAAATCTCGGATGAAACTTTAATTCCACTTTCATAAAAACATTGTATAGCTAATTTCTTTTTATTTTCAATAAATCGCATTTGTATCAAATATGTATTAGACAGACGTTTACATTCTGTTTCTTACTTCAAACCTGTGTAATTCGCGTGGTCATTTTCTTTCTTTGTTAATTTATACATACGAGCATTTCTTGTATGCGAGTGCTCTTAAAGGGTAAAAGGTTGCGGACCCTTCTTGTATTCATAGGCGCCCATAGCGAAGGGCAAGGGCGGGCACGTTCCCCCTGGACGTTTAAGGTCACAAAAGCGGACGCCAAGCTAGTCAATGTTGTACTTCTTATCCTTGAGTTTTCCCCTGAAAAAAATTCTATGATTGCCCATTTTGGCATTAGGCTGTGACTCTCATGCATTAATGTATATACACAAAATACATGGTTTCTGCGAATATTGTCTATAAATTACCTGAGAGAACCCCTTAAAATAGAAGGTTTTTAGACCATTACATTACACTATCTAATAATGTTTGCATGTACAGAAAAATTAAATTGATAGAAATTGATAGTTTTCTTAACAAAGCCATTTGTATTCTAGTCAGATGTTTTTACAATTTTCTGTATGACCATCTACTTTAATACGACATTTATTAGTTAAATTTAAAACTATTTAATTCATCTTGAATGTTTTGGACAAGATTTTAAATCACAATTTGTATTTATATTTTATATATATTTATACACAATTTTGTTTCTTTCAGTGATACCAATGTAACCACAATGAATATAACTGCCACTTGTAGAACACAAATTTAACTTAGGTGACTACAAAAGCTTCATCCCTCATCATCAGGTCAAAATAATTGGAGACAAAATACAACTGTAGTTGTATGACCTCATGGCGATAGCTCATAACGCTCAGTAATTGTAATCATCTAATTTTTATGTCAACTATCAGAGAAGTACAAAAAGTTGTATTTTACAAATAGTGTGTCAGTTGAAAGAAAATAATTTGAATAAAAAACTTTTATTTATAATTATTCTTTTAAGCCGTAGTGCGAGCAAGTAAAATGTTATTATTATAAGCTGTATAATTGAAACAAACTCTGCCAGGTGTAACAGCTCTGTGGCAGGTTTCCCTTTTGGGTGTATCTATGTTATATAGATATCTGTTTTCCTGATGCAAATATTCTATGAAATTAAGATCCTACTGTGTTAAGGCAGATGTTCCTGGTAATATTTCTTCTGAACAGAGAATAAGAGTAGGCGTGGCCATCACTTTATACACTGCCGCATTCGCGAGTGACTTCGGCGCAAGTTATATGCTCGAAAACGTCCAGGAATGTGTGGCCCTAAGACATGTCTCGGAACTCTTTTACTCGTTTATTTTTTAAGAACATGATGGGCACACCAACCCGCATTGGACTATTGCAAGCAGGTGTTAGCACAACGTTAGGCAAACGACAAACTTTATAAAAAATATTCTTCATTAAAACAATGCGGCACCTGTGGGCCCCTCGTCCTTCAGTAGCACCTGCTCTACTGAGCATGCGTAGAACTTCTCCTTCCGTGTCGAACGAAATGCAATCTGAGGGCTCGATTAAAAAAAGATTGAATTAGGTTACAAGACGAACTGGATTTAGTATCGGCAATTTTATCACAGAAGATGAAAGACAAGATTATCAAGGGGTTTTGGGTTTTAGAAAGCTCCGATTAGAATATAAAATGAGGATGTTGGATTTCGTATTAAAGAAACAGTTACAGTTTAATTATTTGATACGCAAGTGTGGTAAGATAAACTGCTATTTTGGGATGAATGTATTAGTTTTCAAAGGGTTGAATTATCATAACAATCAATGGAAAGCCTTTGATAGAAATAAACATTTTCTATCAGAGACATTGCAGGCTATTGGCTAGATGAACCATTATTTTATTTCAGATTTATTTATTTTTTTTTACTTTCCTTACATACATAGTATAATGCATAGGGAAAGAAAGTATTGACACGGTATCGAAAATTTAAATTCGTGTTTTCGACGGAAAAGTACGTTTAGAGCATCCTTGAACTCGAATCAAACGTTTTTGAGGTGATGTGTATGCTAGCGTGTGGTGTGTATGTATGTTAGTGTGTGTGTATGTTAGTGTGTATATTAGTGTGTGTTTGTAGTGTGTGTGTTAGTGTATATTCGTGAGCCTACGATATCGCACGAACAAATGATGTATTTTGAAAATAATTTGCGACGATTATTACAATCAATGAATGGTAGAACGCTATTGATTTGAAATGCAATCGAATGTTCGGAATACCCCCAATATTCGAATGATTTTTTGAAAAAAATCAGCATCTTTAATAATGATAAATAAATAATCATTTCAGGAGTAATTGTTCATTAGAAAATGAATGATATAAAATTTAGAAAGCTAGAATGAACCGTTCTCGTGGTATTACACCATTTTCAAATAAAATTTTGAAAAAAAAATCTTAAAAATCAATACTTTTAAAGCTGCTAAATAAATAATTATTTCACACGCAATTTTACATTAGAAAATGAATGATATAAACTTTAGAACGCTAGCGTGAACTATTCTCAATATATTGCATGTTTTTCAAATAAACTTATAAAACATAACATAAAATAACAAGAAAGATCAATCATGCTTAAGGCATTGATTATGAAACACTTTCCAATTTCAATGCAATTTTATTTAAACATGTCTAAAATGCAATACATTCCTCGGTAATATTTTAAAACTTATAATAAATTATGTATTATTGTGATATTTGAAAACTTAAACCTTCATCGAAAAAAATGAACTTCATTCAAATGAGGCATTGAAATATAAATTGTCTGGTTTAAACATCTCTAAAATATGATACATTCCTCGGTAATAATTTTAGAATTATCATAATACTACAATAATTTATTATATTTGAAAACTTCATCGAAAACAACTGAAATTCATTCAAATGAAGTTATAGAAAAAATAACACGCCTGGCTTTCTCTATAAAAACAGCATTTCATTCATAAATAATTTCCCATTCATGTTATTCATCAAAATACTATAATAATTTAGTTCATTTAAAAATTAAGACCATGGAGCTACAAGTAATTAAACTCTATGCGTAAAACTTCACCGAAAAAAATCGTCCTTCTCTTTGTAAAATCAATGAATATTTCCTTCATATCAGCTACGCAGACTCCATGGACTAAATGATTTTGTGTTAAAGAAATACAGCACTTCTAATACAACTCATTCTACATATTTTGCTGTTTACATTTTACATAGGTGAGAAATAGGTTTCGTTGTAGAAATAATCAAATTTGGATGAGCATTTAAACTCAAATATATTGTAATTGCGTTGTTTTAGTATGTAGATGCACAGAATTTAAACAGAAATAAAGTGGTTTTAGGACGGATACAACACTCAATATAAATTAAAAAGAACTTTAAAAATCACGATTTTGAGACAAGATGGATGCCATATATCATTTTGAAGTAGGTCACGTGATTTTTTCATATCATGGTCACGTGATCACTTCATATAAGAGGTGTTATTATTATTTTAATTTTTATTTAAAAAACTACTAAATATATTTCGCTGAATTTTTTTTTATATATTTCATGGAACAATTTGAATATTATCTAAAATTTTCGAAGCAATTTGTGAATTTTAAATCCGCTTAAAAAATGCTTGAAAAATTAGGTCCCATAGGGCTCAATGTATTTCATTTTTTCAACCCGGGTTCAATCCAAAACCAATTGGGTGATGTTATTCATTTATATTCCCATAAGTCCTACAGACTGTCTGCACAATATACTAAAATTTAATTTTGATTAAGTCATTTTTACGGCAGTTATCGTGCTAAAGGACAGACAGACAGACAGATTGAACAAAGTCATAAACACTTTTCAACTTTGTTGTAAAATGTTAAAAAAGTAGTAAGTATCGCCAAATATGTTAGTTCACTTTTTATATGCTGTATTATGCAACAGTGCAACATCATTCTCATGAATCTAGTTCATTCCAATCATGATAGAAGATACTGTTTGTAATACTTTTTTATTTTGACTCTCAAGAATTCGCCAATAGTCCTTTATTTCATAGGATATAAATTAAATGTCAATTGCATTTTGATGAGGATTTCTCCCGTAAGTAGGAATAAGTCGTTCTGTTCGAACTAATAAGTTGCCAAAAGTACTGTCGCATGGTAAACCCATGAGCCAATATTTTAGGGAATGCGACCTAGAGTCTTCTTATTTATTTTTGGGGGTCAGCCTTTTCGTTCGGCCATCTGCACTCGAAATAGAAAACCAGGATGTCGAAGTTTCTTTAGATCTCGTATTCGTACCGAGGGATTTTAACGGGCGTCCTTTTCGGACGGGACATAGGGTTCTCGGTTGGTTTGAATTAGTTGGCCGAAAGAGTATCGGTTTCGCAGGGGCTTGAAAAGGGGCTTTTGTTTCTGGGGGTCTAAAAGCCAATGGCGATGCTTTGGGGTCAAGTGGTTAAGACCCTGAATCCAATGGGATGTTTGTATGCGCCTCAGGGGCGTGTTTTAAAATCTTGGAGAGAGAGAGTTTTTGAGAATTTAAAAAAAGGAGCGAAGAGAAGGTTTTGTGTTGTGAGTGAGAAAAGTCATACTCCCCAGCATTGTCCTCAACCATGAGAGGCTGTTCATTCAGCGAATGCTCGGTGAGTTACTCATTTAAGGGCCTGTGCCTGATTTGTATTTTTTATCTCTCTCTCCGGGTTAAGGATATTTAAATATTTCATAGGGATTTTGTTGCATTTAATTTTTAATTACCATCTTTCAACTTTAGTCTATGAGACTATATACACTTTCGTTTTGTTTATCTTAATTTGATATACTTTCCATTTTTGAATATGAGAAGTGGTCTTTTAAATACTTTGAATCAATAATGTTGTAAATATTTATATAGTGTAAATAAATTAATGTTTGTTATACTCACGGCCTTATTCTTTTTCGCGCTCTTACCGGGCGTGTCCTAAAAAGGAAGTTACCTTAGGACAAGTACCAAATTTCAATTTGTGTGGTGTTAATTCAATGCTCAAAACATTGTTCTGTGGATGTTGTACACCAGCATTTTGCTGTGAAAGAAGTCAGTCATTGCATTATCTAGAAAAAGTTATGTGCTGCTTTTGCTTATATCAGAGTTTAAATGCAAAATGGATAAACAAGTGTGCCGATTATCAGAGTGTAAAATAAATGTTACCATAGATGGTTTGATGGGTTTTGAGCGGCGACCGACGTTGAGTAATAAATATGCAGATTGTTTTTTGTTCAAGAAGGGAAAGGGGATGAAAGGGACATTTTCTATTTATATTGTTAGAAGCGTACGATACTTCAACATATTTGTCAAATTTCGTGTGTATTTTACAGCTTAAACATTTTTACTCAGACAGAGAGAAAATAAAAAAAAATGGGATAAGTAGTATTTCAATAGAAAATATTGGGTTTTATACATTCCTATAAATTCTCTTTCAACCCCGGTGTGCAGGTTAAAAGGGACAGTATGAGGAAGGATGAAAAGGACAGACTAAATAATCTCGATTAAACAATTTAAAAAAAAAATTCACCTGAATTGCCATGTCAGAATATTTATTTAACGTGATAGAAGCAGAGGATGATTTCTAAAAGATACTTTTATTAGAAAGATAATTGATGTTAATATTACAAGTCTTAGAGTCTTGTAATAATGACATTACACATGTAAAAAAATTCTATACATCTGTTATTCAGTAGAAATATTGTTCATTCTATATTACATCAATTAATTCTATATTAAGCTCAAATCAATGGGTAACTTCACAAAAAAGCTGGCTATTGATATTGATTCTTGAATTAGCGGTAGTGGCAATTTCACAAAATCTATTTTTAAATTGATCTCACTTATAAGTGCATCACATGGAAAAGTGTTTATTTGTGTCAGCTTTGTTTCTCAAGAATTTTACATCAAACTCTTGTTTATCAATCATGTTTATCAATGTTCCTCGGGTAAAATCTACCGATTTTTCCCTTTTATTTATATTTATCGAGAATCTATTTGTAACTTCTGCCCTGTTCAAATTCTAAGTTCAACCCCTACCCCAATTATAGGATTTTCTGGAAATCTAGTGCTTCACCACTAGTGTTTTGTTTATGAATTGGCCTGATTTATTTATGTACATGGGTTTTGAAATGAATTGAATTGAATTATTTTTGCTTGAAATTTATATACTTTTTTGTAATATATGTTAATTTTAGCAACGATTTATCCGATTTAGCTTATGCAAATTTGTATTAACGATTTCTGTTTGTATAAAAGTTCATGTCTGTCAATTCCTTCTTATTGCCATTGATGATAGACACTATATTGTATAAAAACTTTTCCTGTACGTCATTTTTATCTAGAAGAGAAGAACAGTCAACCCTACCACCGAGGAGATCCATAAAAAAAGAAAAGAAAAGAAAATTTCTTCTAACACGTAAGCTATTCGCGACAAACATCTCACGAAGCAAAGCAGCAGAAAGGGAGCAGCAGAACACACTAGATTTCTTGTAATAGAGATATCTCAATAAATTATTTTGTAAAATTTCAATCTTATTAGCATACACAGTCTAAAAAGGCACCCAAACCACTGAAGCACACTCAAGCCCAGACCTGACCAAGACATTAAAAAGAATGATGATGGTATCCATATTAGTAAAATCCCGCGTAATCCTCTTGATATAACCCAGTTTCCTGTAAGCTCTGGCACAAACACACGAGAAGTGAGCAGAAAAAGAAATCAGAGGTAAAAATAACTCCCAGATCAGCAACAGAAAACCTTCTGGGCAAAACAGAATAGCCAATTCAATAAGAAAATAAAATAGAAACCTGCCGACGAGTAAAGGATATAACACTACATTTGTCAACGTTGAGATGAAAACGATTTCTGACACACCAATTTGAAAGAACATTCAACTCAGTCTGAGCATTAACACAGGAATCAGCATTAAAAATCGGACAGACAATTTTCAAATAATCAGCATACATTAAACAATTTTTAAAACAATTCGCCAAATCATTAATAGAAGTAATAAATAACAAGGGACCCAAGACAGAGAGCCCCGTGAAACCCCTGAAATAGCCGAAAGCCGTCTACTTAACCCAGAACCAAAATTAACACAAGAAAACCTAGACGTTAAATAAGAATTAATAAGAAAAATCAAATTAGAACAAAAATCAATATTCCGCAATTTAAGAATCAGAATTCCATGATCAACAGAGTCAAAAGCCTTAGCAAAATCAGTATAGACAACATCCAACTGCCCCCCCCCCCCCCCCCCGGAATTAATGGCATCGATCACAAACGAGACATAGGAGATTAGTGACAGTGGACCTTTCACTCATAAAATCGTGCTGATCTTTAGAAATAAAACACCTAATTTGACTGTAGATACATACACCTGTGCAGAACAAATTCGAAAACCTTAGCAAATGGCGACATAATAGATGGTGTATTAAATAAACACAGTTTTCAATAGTTTTTGCTGAAAATATTAAAATATTTTAGACGTGTTTTACCATACTTATAAGTTATTGTATTACACGTTACTTCAGGTACAAAGAATGAGCTTTATTTCAGGTACAAACAATTAATTCCATATCCGGTACAGACAATAACTTTCTTTCAGGCTTCCAAGTGATATTACCCAAATAAATATGAAAAAGTTGATAAAGATCATCAAAAAAAGTTTTATCAAATATTTACATACCGTATAAACATGAAATAAAAAAAAATGAAATATAATTTGCTAAAATTCACAAAAGAAACCCAAGAAAGTTTCGAGTACATTAAAAGCACAAAACATATAATGCAAAAGACCTCAAGATAAAACGATTTTTAAAATGATATCGTACTTCAATATTTAAAAAAAATTTAATTAGTCGTTTAGTCGTTTTTATTGAATTTAGATGACAGTCGGTTTTGAGTGAAACATCTACAAAAGACTTCTAGCAAAAAAATATTCTATTTTGTTCTATATAAACAATGACTCAGTGGCCACAGAAACTATATAGTTATGGTTTAGTATACCTTGGACTAGGGATTCTCATCCTTTTCAGAAATGTTTACCACCAAAACCAAAATTCAAAAATTTCAGTATCACCGACAAATAGGAAGTCATACGAACGATGCGATAAGACATATACGTATCTTGTACACAAATAACAAGTCATGATTATATATACTTAATAAAGTTATTGTCACATATTTTTATTTCGTTTATAATAAAAACAAAAAAGATCAATCACGCATAAAGCATTGATTATGAAACACTTTCCAACTGCAATGCAATTTTATTTAAACATCTCTAAAATGCGATACATTTAGCGGTAATATTTTTTAAATTATCACAATACTATAATAATTTATTATGTTTGAAAATTAAAACTTCATCGAAAAAAATAAACTTTATTCAAATGACGTCATTGAGATATAAATCGCCTGGTTCTCCATGAAAAAGCAGTAAATATTTCATTCATACACTTTTTTCCATTCCTTTCATTCATCACAATACTACAATAATTTATTTTACTTAAAAACTTAAAACCATGGAGGTAAAAGTAATTTAACTCAACTCTATGCTTAAAACTTCATCGAAAGAGTCTGCTATAAAATCGTCTGCGCCTCTATGTAAAATCAATGAATGTTTCATTCATATTAACTATATTGCAGACTTCAGAGCTAAATAATTTTGCATTAAAGAAATTCACCAATTCTTATACAACTCGTCTTGCAGCTTCATGTGTTTACATTCTCCATAAGTGAAAATTAAGCTTCGTTGTAGAAATAATCAGAGTTTGATGATCATTAAAACTCAAATATATTCTAATTGCGTTGTTTCAGAATACAGATGCACAGAAATTAAGCAAAAATAAAGTGGTTCTAGGACGGATACAACACTAAATATAAATTAAAAAGAACTTCAAAAATCGTGATTTTGACGCAAGATGGATGGCATTGATCGTTTAAACTCAAATATATTGTAATTGCGGCTATTTCAGAATATGGATGCACAGAAATTATGTAAAAATAGAGCGGCTTTAGGACGGATACAACACTAAGTATAAATTGAAAAGAACTTTAAAAATCACGATTTTGACACACGATGGATGCCACATTTTATTTTGAAGTGGGTCACGTGATTTCTTCATATGATATGGGTGTAATTATTATTTTAATTTTTATTTTAAAAACTACCGAATATAATTTGCTGAAATTTTTTTATATTTTTTATGGCATAATTTGAATATTTCCTAAAACTTTCGAAGCAATTTGTGAATTTTAAATTCGTTTACAAAATGTTTGAAAAATTAGGTCCCATGGGGTTCAATGTATTTCATTTTTTCAACCCGGGTTCAATCTAAACATTATTGGGTGATATTATTCATTATATTCTCATAGGACTCACAGACCGTCTGAACAACATACTAAAATTTCATTTTGATAACATCATTTCATTTTTTGATAACATCATTTTCATTTTGATTTCATTAAAATTTCATAAAATCATTTTTACGGCAGTTATCGTGCGAATGGACAGACAGACAGACACAGACAGACAGAATAAACAAAGTCATAAAGACTTTTCAACTATGTTGTCAAGTGTTAAAAATTGAACCAAAATTAATAAATGTTAGCAAATACGATTAACAATATGATTAATAAATAATATGATTATTGATTAACAATATGAGTAACAAAAGGATCTAATGTGATACTTGTGCTTGTTTGACAGAACTTAATTTCTTTATATCTGGTTCTATTTTGTTTAATTTTAAACACAAATTTGGTTCCAAGTTGAGTTTCGCTCTATTTTTGTTTTTTAAATACAGCATTAAAGAAAATTATGCTTTACAAAAGAGTGTCGAAATAAATATTAAAAATGCAATTGCTCTTTTTTAAATGTTAATAATCTTTTAATCATAATACACAGTATATACGCTGTCCTTATTCCACACTGGTTGCTCAAAGTTAAGAGAACTGGACATGCTAATATAGAAAATAAATAGTTTTGAAAATACACGCTACTTTTGGATGGTAAACTTTTAATACGGTATATTGCACAAATTTTCCACGCACCACCAGTCATCTTCTCGATAACCGTATCACTGGTGGAAAACCACTGCTTTAGTCTATATGTTGGCGTATTTTGAAATTTCCAGATTAAAAAGTATGTCAGTTATACCATAGTTAAAAACTAACATTGATTTTTATGATATTTCGTTTGTGCGGTCAAATTAGTTGTTTTGTAATATTCTGCAATGTATATTTTTAACACTTTACAACATAGTTGAAAAGTGTTTATGACTTTGTTCATTCTGTCTGTCTGTTTGTCTGTCCGTTCGCACGATAACTGCCGTAAAAATGATTTTATCAAAATGAAATTTTAGTATGTTGTTCAGAAGGTCTGTGGAACCTATGGGAATATAAATGAATAATAACACCCAACTAGTTTTGGACTGAACCAGGGTTGAAAAAATGAAATACATTGAACCTAATGGGACCTAATTTTTCAAACATTTTTGAAGCGAATTTAAAATTCACAAATTGCTTTGAAAATTTTAGGAAATATTTAAATTATCTCATAAATAATATGAAAAAAATTTCAGCAAAATATATTCGGTAGTTTTTTAAATAAAAATTAAAATAATGAGTACACCCATATCATATGAAGAGATCACGTTACCCACTTCAAAATAAAATATGGCATCCATCTTGTGTCAAAATCGTGATTTTTAAAAGTACTTTTTAATTTATATTTAGTATTGTATCCGTCCTAAAACTGCTTTATTTTTGCTTAATTTCTGTACATCTATATTCTGTAACAACGCAATTACAATATATTTGAGTTTAAATGATCAATGCCATCAAACTTGTGTCAAAATTGTGATTTTTAAAGTTCTTTTTAATTTATATTTAGTGTTGTATCCGTCTTAAAATCGTTTTATTTTTGCTTAATTTCTGTGCATCTACATTTTGAATCAACGCAATTACAATATATTTGAGTTTAAATGATCATCAAACTTTGATTATTTCTACAACGAAGCCTAATTTTCACTTATGGAGAATGTGAACACATAAAGATGTAGGATGAGTTGTATAAGAATTCCTGAATTTCTTTAACGCAAAATTATTTAGCTATGGATTCTGCAATATAGATGATATGAATGAAACATTCATTGATTTAACATAGCGAAGCAGACGATTTTAAAGCAGACTTTTTCGATGAAGTTTTAAGCATAGAGTTAAATTTCTTTTACATCCATGGTTTTAAGTTTTTAAATAAAATAAATCATTGTAGTATTGGAATGAATGAAAGGAATGGAATAAAAGTGTATGAATGAAATATTTACAACTTTTACATAGAGTGCCAGGCGATTTATATTTCAATGACGTCATTTGAATAAAGTTCATTTTTTTTCGATGAAGTTTTAAGTTTTCAAATATAATAAATTATTATAGCATTGTGATAATTTTAAAAATATTACCGCTAAATGTATCACATTTTAGAGATGTTTAAACCAGGCAATTTATATTTCAATGATGTCATTTGAATAAAGTTCATTTTTTCGATGAAGTTTGAAGTTTTCAAATATAATAAATTACTGTAGTATTGTGATACTTTTTAAAATTTTACCGCTGAATGTATCGCATTTTAGAGATGTTTAAATAAAATTACATTGCAGTTGGAAAGTGTTTCATAATTAATGCTTTACGAATGATTGATCTTTCTTGTTTTATGTATAATGTTAAATCCAACGCCTTTAAATATGAATCAGGTTAAAAGCTTTTTTATTCTTTATTATTCTACTTCAAAAAACGGACCACATCCAATGACATAAGCAAATTATTATACATAATTTTTTACTTTAAAGATTTTATTTAAATCGAAACATAAGTTTTCAATATACCTGAGGCTCAGATGTTCATGCTAAGCGCAGTTTTTAAGTTTGATATCATCACCGTAAAGCATATGTTTATTTCACATAAAAGAACTTTGGCGAAAACATCTGCGGTCTCTGCTTGTATGAAATAAAATACAAAGAAAGCCGTAAGAAAAGTCGTGAGATTTAGGAGGGACGCATTGCTAGTTTGTTTCTAGATGTCAGATATGCAGATGTTTCACAGCAATATTTTATGCTCAGCCTGTTTGCTTTAAATTGTTACAAAGTTACATTTTAACCACTCCAGTTACGTAAATTATGTCTCAGTATTTATTGTCTTTCCACATGCTTCATTTTTTATTTGTATAACAACGTTTAAAGCAAGCAAATTGTTTAAAGCGTTAGCAAATTTGATGGTTTTAGGGCTTCGCCATATGAAATACATCTACAAATGTCCCATTGAAATAACTTTTGTTTATGTTAAAGTGTAAAGCATTTTGTTTGTATTAAAGAGTTAAGTAACTTGTTTGTTTGTACTAAAGTGTTTAACTGAAATATACCGTAGATTTGACTATTTTTAGATGTACGTAAATTAATGTCACGATATTATTTTTTTAAGCACATATTCGGTTTGTATAATCAAGTTCGACCCAAAGAAATTTAAAAGCATTCACGTACATGACGTTTTATGGATGTAGATTAATGCCGCAGTATTAGTTTCCATTACACAATTTTTAAATTTTTGTTTATATAACAAAGTTCGATATAAAGGAATCGTCAAAAGCAATTGAGTATACGATTCTCTGGGTGCAAATTAATGCATCAGTATTAATTTCCTTAAGTAATATCGGTTGATTCGAAAAGTACAACCGAAAAGTACAAAAGTACATTGAGATCATTTGAGAAAATTTTTGAAAACTTCTCTTGGGAAAGGGTGAATGCTGTGTCGCGAGTGGTGAGTTCGACTATAGAGTGTTGACATGTTAATTGAAACATGTATTAAACATTCATTTGCTTGCGATGCCCCTGCAAAATTGGAACTCCATCTTAAGGTTGCTTGGAGATTTTGCAAGGCCTTCATCGTATTTTGGGTGCAACCTTGCGTTAATACATTAGGAATAATTCGAAAGTGTTTGGAATTTTTATATTAATTTGCAGGGAACTATTTTCTAGTGGCGACATGGGCGTTATGAAATTGAGAATTAGATGTAAATCGTCTGCGTGAGTTAGTTGGCGATAAATATGTTAAAGGGATAAGTCGCATAAGACTTTTCGGGCTGAAATCGGAATAAATGTTCCAGAAATCCGAAACCTTTAATTATTTATGGTTCGTAGCAGTGGCGGCTCGTGAGGTGAAACAGGATAAGTGCTGCTTCACTTAGAGTTTTCGGCTGAATGGGTTATTATTATTATTTGGCAATTTTTTCAGACTCGTTTGGCTATTTTTAGACAGTATTTGACAACACTTGTGCCAATAGCGTGATATGTTTTGATGATATTAGTTGTCGAGGAGGAGGGGACATCCCGTTTTTGAATCTGATTCATCCATTCCTGAAGTCACGAGCCGTCACTGGTTCGTAAATGAATAAAGTCGTAAATAATAGTTATTAAAAGTGTTTGTAGAGGTCTTCCATCCGTCTGGTTATGCTGCATCAAGATTTTTACGTCAAAAGTGAAATTTCTATTTCTACTTGGATCGAAAAACAAAATGATCCATTCCTGAGTGCTGTATCCGCAGCCGCATTGGAGTTTGGAAGTGCATGCCTGTGTTCTCCTACAGAATAAAGGAATATACGGTTACCATTTACATATCACCCTTTTCATATGGCATCCGGAATTTACATCCTGTTCAGTAAATGCCACAACCCGTTCAGTTTCGAAAATTTTCACATTCTTCATTTCATCGTTGCGTATCGGTCATGGAGCTTACAAGTGGTGCCGTGACTAGGATCCTCTTGGTAGGCGGGGATATGTTGTATTTATTCTCTCACGATCTTATTTTATTAGTCCAAATTCACTTAACTAAATATAAAACATTAAAGTATAAATAATCCACTCAATTTCGATTCCAAGTTAAATTCCTAACATTAAATATTCATTTACAAACGAGGCCTCTCAAAAATTGGAACTCCGTCTTAGGTACCCTTGGTGATTTGGCGAGATCTTCATTGTCGGCGCATTTCAGGTGGTGACCATTAAGAATAATTCAAAGGTTTTCGAAATATTTGTATTAATTTATATAGGAACTACTTTCTGGTGGTGGCATGTTCGTTATGAAATTGAGAATTAGGTGTAAATCGTGTACGTGAGTTAGTTATCGAGAAATATGTCAAAGGGATAAGTAGCATAAGACCTTTTGCTCAAATCTGAATCAATGACGCATAAACTATATCGTAAATGATCAAAGTCGCAAATATAAGCCATTAAAAGAGTTTGTAGAGGTCCTCCAGCCGTCTGGTTATGCTGCATCAAATTATGTAAGAGAAAAGTGTAATTTACTATTTTACTTGGATAGAAAATCGAAATGATCCATTTCCGTGTGCTGTAGCCGAAGCCACATCGTCGCACGGTAGTGTATGCCTGTGTTGCCATACAGAATCAAGGAATAGTTTGTCTCCATTTGCGTGAAAGACCCAGGCCACCCGACTCACCCTAGGGTATTAGCAGCTGATTGAGTGGCCGGGTCTTCATTTGCGTGTCATCATTTCCATATGGTATCCGAAGTTTACTTCCTGTTCAATCACGGCCAGAACCCTTTCAGTTTCAAAAAGCTTTATTGTTCATTTCATCGTTGCGAGCTGGTCATGAGGCTCCGTAGACAAATAATAGATGCTTGATATGTTCTTCCAAAACGGTCCAAAGATATTTCTTAGGTGGGTTGGGCCTAAACAGTTGGTTTTTTTCGGATGACCCCTACTTCCGTGAAGTAATTAAGAAAGGGTATCAGCACTTATGATCCTCACGGGTGGTCGACGTTTAAATACCATTAGCGTACGAAAAAAAGGCGTGAACATAAAGTGATTAACAGTTGACGAGCAAAATGTTAAAGAAAATTAGCCAATCATAAAATATTTTTAACACTTTCTCGTCCAAATTACGAGGTTAAAGTGAGAGATCAGAGCGGGATGTTACCCCCGGATTTCTAGTATTGGAAAATATAGGAAGACTTAATCTATTCTTTAGGATAGCTCACAGCAAGGTGTTCCGTGACCAGGACCCTCCTAGCCGGCTGAGATATGTGTACTACAGGGATATGTTTCAGTGGTGAGTTCTGGTCTAAAAAGCAGATCATGCGAAGAAGCATATTACATACCCCTCCACCCTCCCCACCTTACGTTATCAATCACACCACAATACGCGAGGGATTTAATGGTGATGATAGTAATGATAATTAATAACGTTACTGTTATTGTGTTGTATACTGTAAATAGGGAAGGGTTTTTGTCGGAAAGGTTGGTATGGCGGCCCTATACCAAATCCTACTACAGCATTCGCCACTGATATGTTTTATCCTTTCTGCTATTGATCCTAATTTATTATTCCAAATTCATATTATCAAATATACAACATTTAAATGTCAATAACTTAAATTAAATTTCAAGTTAAATTCTTAATATTAAATATTAATTTGTTTGTAAAACCTCGCTAAAATTGGATCTTCGTCTTAGGGACGCTTGGAGATTTAGCGAGATTTTCATTGCCGGCGTATTTAGGGTGGCAACTCTACATCTTAAAACATTAAGAATAATTCGAAGGTTTCCTGAATTTTTGTATCAACTTGCATGGGAACTACTTTCTGGTGACAGCATGACCGTTATGAAATTGAGAATGAAGTGTAATCGTCTGAGTGAGTTAGTAGTCGGCGATAAGTATGTTGAATGGAAAAGTCGCATATGCCCTTTCAGGCCGAAATCGGAATCAGTGGCCCAGAAACTATACGTAAATGATTAAAGCTGCAAATATAAGTTATGGTAAGAGTTTATAGAGGTCTTCTAGCTGTCTGATTATGCTGCATTAAATTCTTTACGGTGAAATTGCAATTTCTCATTCTATTGGAATAGAAAAGAACGAAAGGATTCTTTCCTGTGTGCTGTATCCGACGCCACATCGTCGTTCGGAAGTGTATGCCTGTGTTCTCCTACAGAATTAAGGAATATTAGATTTCCTCTTACATGTCATTCTTTTCATATGGTATACTGAATTTACTTTATGTTCAATCACGGCCACAAGTCACAATCCGTTCAATTTCGTAAAGCTTCTCATTTCATCGTTGCGAGCCGGTCATGGAGCTTAAATATTTTTTTTGGCAACAGCTTACTTCATAAAGCAAGCTGTATAAAATAATAATATAATATATAAAAGCAAGTTATAGTTTGCTGGCTGAAAAGCATAATGTTCATCGTATTTTGCCTAAACATGTGGCTGAACACGCAGTAGAATTCTCTATAAAAATAATTTAGCCGGTGACAAATGGAAATATATTGTGAAAACTGATGAAGTATGGATCTATATAAATGACTGTAACAAATAAAGATCGATTTACTATTGCAAAAGAAGAGAAAAAGACCTAAAATCTTGGTTCAAAATATAACAAGATAGTTTCGGTTAAGGATTTATAATTACTGTTAGCTTTGCGTACACCGGGTTAAGAAAAGTCGAAAAAACTGTCATAATTAATTCAACATATTAACAAGATAAAGTGTTAACACTTTTATTTAAAGAAAAATAACATATCTTTATCTACAGGGTCTTAATAGAGCAGAACTTCATCAAGATAAATCTATACCGGTCACATATCAAAATCTACCGCTAAATTTTTTGAAAAAATGACAAAAGATACAAGTATTAAAGCTATTCCCTTGGCTTACATTCCTTCAAAGTTCCCTGACATGTCACCAATGGATTATTGCGTTTTTGGATTGTTAAAAATATAACTTTCTATTCTAAATTCAGACCTAAAACAATGGGTGGACTATGGAAAACTGTGAAAGAAGGGTGGAATAAAATACCACTCATAACTTTAAGCAAATCTCTCTTATCTTCGAAATCAAGATGTAGAATTATAGTCCAGAGAAAAGGCCTTCAGATAGAACATGTAAGACATAAATATTGTTACTTCAAATCTTAATGATAGTGCTTTAAATTTGTTCTAAATGTGTAAACAGTTTCTGTATTTTTTCAATTTTACACGCAATATTGTTACTTTGATAGTTATTTGTAAACCAGTATTAAATAAGAATTAGTTTTTTTAGATATAATAAAAAAATGGGAAATTACCTGAACTTTAAAATTGTTATAACATAAAATAATTCAATAATTTTTCCTCAGTAGCTTATAATTTGCCATTAATATGTAAATCTGATATACTGTGTACAGTCACTTTATTTATTAATATGAATTTCTGACGACACAATATTTAAACAAAGACATTTTGCATTATTTATTCTCAGGAGTATTGAAAATAATTATGAAATGCATTTCATAATTATACACACACACACTTTCCCGGCCACACCCCACACATCTTGCTACCGTAAACCCTTGGGTTGGTCGTGTGGTCTGGGTCTTCAACACACACACACACACATAAAAAAAAAAATACTTGTTTTCTTAATTGCTTATTTTTACTTTCTCAATAGTTTATCTATCCAAGACAGAGTGTAGTATAATTTCTCTGCCTTAGTAGGTACATTGGTCTTTAGTCTCCAACCAAGAAGCATAATAGAAATTTAATATAAATTTAAAAAAAAATAAATAGATAACGGTTTTAATACATGGATTTAATGCGTAACATTCAACCTCATATTTTTTTTTCAATCGCCACCTTGCTTCTTTTTCTAAGCAAAACTCGACTTATCTCTTTCGACAGTTAGGGGAAAAAAAAAAGAATAGAAAAGTTATTTTATTTAATTAGTCTGTACAAAATATTCTAAATTGCGTAGAAGAAAAACTATTTGTTTATTCTGTTTAATTTTCTCTAATTTGGATGAGTATAAAGCCGACTTTTCATGACACATTTAATCCAATGTACAAAATTCACAACTTAATGGAATTCATTGTTATTCAAATTTAGCTGCAAATAAGGAACTTCATTTTTCATTGGAACTTCATTTTTCATTTAAGGGTTGTCACTCAAAATACACCAGATTTATACTTTATGTTATGGATAAATTCTGAAATTTCACCCCTAGAATCTCTTTAGGGGAACACCGACTAGTGTTATGCGCGTGCTTGTGTCCCGTCTGTCGTGCGCCACCGATTAAACAACCGAAATTCACCAGACGGTGGAAAAGCGGGGCATATCAAAAAGAAAAGAGGGGCCGTACGCTTTGCATTGAAGAAGTTACACTCGGTTGGTTTGGAAACTTCTTGCCAGACTTCCATAGATATTAAGAAAGCCTTAACTGTAGTTGGACTCTACACCTGGCATTGACCCTGCTCTCCATTCTCCAAGAATCACTGTCACTAACTTGCATTTTGTGAATTCTGCCATGCAGCCAGCACGCGTATTTTCCTCCCCCTGGTCTTAAATCCCCCCTTTTTTTTTCTTGAAGACGGGTGGCAGCGCGTGCCTGAGACACCACCTGCCTCTTGTTGGGAATAAAAAAATCGGCCATCTGTGTTCTCGAAGGTTGCCAAATCACGCCAATCTTGGAGTTCGATTCATGCAGGTCGCATCGAGCGCTAAAATGAATAGGAAATAACTTCCTTCACAGCAAAGTGACACCTTCTGCATGCAGATTTGACATCGGAGTTTGTAACTGGTGTACAGACGCCATGCAAATTTAAACTCACATGTTTCACTAAACATCATAGAAAATATTTATCTTATCACTGTTTTTTATCAGCTAATTTTTTAAAATCGTAACAAAACATACAATTTTTATGACGTGTTTCTTGCTTTCGCTGTTTTGTTTTCTTATACTTTAGTCAAACCAAATTTTATACCTAGCAATTTGAAATTTTGTCAGTTACATAACTGTATAATACTTCCTTCAAGAAGGCAGAAATAGGAAAATATTCTCATAGGCAACAGTTTTATTTATTGCGAACGTTAGGTTATCGTTTTCCTAAACACGGTTTGACAACTTTCAGAAATATGTCCTTCTCTTTGTGTATGTCCGTGGTTTGCATGCTATACTCAAAATTTCATTTCTTTTAAAGTTACAGTCAAATTTCTATAATTATAATTTTTCAATTCTGTCTGATCATTTTTTACTACAAATAGTGATTTATTAAATTCTTGTATTTGAAACTCTATCTATATCAGTATCGGGTTATGGAAGAATGTTTCCGTCACACAGTGGCGTTCTTAGGAAATGTGGAGCCCTATTGGAAGTATAGTTTGCGAGGCCTGGTATCTGTACTTCAATTATTACGTTTTTCATGTTTTATAAAGGGTACATATTATATATATGTATGTATTTCTGATTTTTATTTCATTTTTATCATCCTATCAGCCAGTAGACAGTACTAATTGGGTTTATAGGGATATACTATCACCATTGTTAGAAACTGGCTTTTATTTCGGTTTTAATTTAGAATGTAAAATCTGTCCTGATAATAAATACATTTCAAAATTTGCCTCCATTTTTTAGGCTGTGTGCTTCTTTGTCCTTTGGCTTGGTTGCTTGTAACCATATGTTGGTTTCAACTGTATATTACTCAGTATTTTGATACTTTTCATCAGGTGCTTAGAGTTATTGTCTTTCATTTTTGTCGCTAACATATTTATTTCTAATCATCTTGAGTGATGTTGGGCCTGGTTCATTTCGCTTTGCATGTATTTTTTTACTTATATTAAAAAATTCCTTTGCCCCCTCCCCCCCTTTATTGGTCAATTTTCTTGCTTACTCCTTTTGCCTCTTTTGCTCCTTCATATATATTTTGATATTTATATTTTTTGAATATATTTGTTTATACTAATGCATTTATTGATAGTGTATGTTTATTCTATAGTTAACTAATCAACTACTCTTTTTCACTTTATTTAGATAAGTTATCTAATATTTCTCATGCTTATATATTGTATATATCTACAGTTACATAAGTTAAAACTTACTTTATCTTAGCATTTATGTTAGAGTTGGGCTGTCAGCCATTACGGCTGTTAATGCATAGTTTTCGTTCTTAAATATAACATAATTATATATATATATATATATATATATATATATATATATATATATATAATAATAGAAGTTTGAAAATCCAATGAACTAAAAGTAAGAAGATGTAACACGATAAACCTAACTTTTTAAATATATATATATATATATATATATATATATATATATATATATATAAAATGTATAATTATGTTGATATCACTGAACTCAAATCGATCGTTTTTGAGGTGATGTTTCTGCGTGTGTCCGTGGAAACGTTATCTCACGAACGAATGGAGCGTTTCAAATAAAATTTGGTATAAAAATTACAATCAGTGAATACTGAAAACAAAAATAACGACAAATTAACGAAAACAACGCCAAATCGATGAATTAATTAGTAAATCTTTTTAATATATGGACTATATTGCTTATTGCGGATGCTATCAGTATTGATAATTGTCAATTTAGAATTGCGAGAAATATAAGTTAATTGGGTACTTCGAAATAGTTTTATAGGTTATCATCCGGGAAAGCGCCAAATGTACAATTCGACATTGTAAACATCGTGCCTTACATCTTATACATCATTTTTTCACTGTGAAAGAAGTATATTCTTTACATTATATAGGAAAGTCATGCACTGCCCACATCAGATTTTTTTTACATAAATTTAAACATATAGTTTTCTATTCAGATAATGAGGAATTATATATTACCCAATGAACCAAATGCTAGGAGTAACGTTACTTGTTTGAATTTAAATCTAAGTATACATTCATATAACAATTTAATAGCTAATTTATGAAATAAGAGGCTTTTAATTTTGATATTACTAGATTATTATCATTCAATTAATGTAATTCTATCCATTTGTTTCAAAATATTATTATGAATCAGTTTATTAGAATAGATTATCTATCAAAAATATAAAATTCATGTAAAATACCTGATGAAGTAAATCAAATAATTATCTAGTGTATCTATTAAAGAGTATTGTAATTATTTTTAAATATATTAAAATATTAAATTTTAAAATATTATGTGTTAAATAAATATACATTTTTTAAAATTAATGTAACATTCGAAATAAATGAGTATGTGGTCATTAAGTGCGTTATAAAGGAAATTTCTTAGGACGATATAAGGAAAATGTATTTATCAATAAAAGAATATGATTCAGATAATATATAAGACAAGAAAGATCAATCATGCTTAAAGCATTGATTATGAAACACTTTCCAACTCCAATGCAATTTTATTTAAAAAAGTCGAAAATGCAATACATTCCTCGGTAATATTTTAAAACTTATCACGATACTACATTGATTTATTATATTTGAAAACTTAGACCTTCATTGAAAAAAATGAACTTCATTCAAAAGACGGCATTGAAATATAAATTGCGTGGTTTAAATATCTCTAAAATGCAATACATTCCACGGTAATATTTTTAAATCTATCATAATACTACGATGATTTATTATATTTGAAAACTTCATCGAAAACAACTGAAATTAATTCAAATGACGTCATAGAAAAAATAACACGCCTGGATCTCTCTATAAAAGCAGGATTTCATTCATAACTTTCTCCATTTCATTCATCACAATACTATAATAATTTATTTTATTTAAAAATTAAGACCATGGAGCTACAATTCATAAACTTTATGCTTAAAACTTCATCGAAAAATATCGTCCTTCTGTTTATAAAATCAATTAATATTTCATTCATATCAGCCATGCAGACTCCATGGACTGAATTATTTTGTGTTAAAGAAATACAGTAATTCTAATACAACTCATTCTACATATTTTGCTGTTTACATTTTACATAGGTGAAAAATAGGCTTAATTGTAGAAATAATCAAATTTGAATGAGAATTTAAACTCAAATATATTGTCATTGTGTTGTTTTAGTATGTAGATGCACAGAATTTAAGCAGAAATAAAGTAGTTTTAGGATGGATACAACACTCAATATGAATTAAAAAGAACTTTAAAAAATCACGAATTTGAAACAAGATGGATGCCATATCTCATTTTGAAGTGGGTCATGTGATCGTTTCATATCATGATCACGTGATCGTTTCATATAAGATGTGTAATTATTATTTTAATTTTTATTTAAAAAACTACTGAATATATTTAGCTGAATTTTTTTTTATATATTTTATGGAACAATTTGACTATTACCTAAAATTTTCGAAGCAATTTGTGAATTTTAAATCCGCTTAAAAAATGTTAGAAAAATTAGGTCCCATAGGGCTCAATGTATTTCATTTTTTCAACCCGGGTTCAATCCAAAACTAATTGTGTGATATTATTCATTTATATTCCCATAAGTCCTACAGACCGTCTGAACAACATACTAAAATTTCATTTTGATTAAGTCATTTTTACGGCAGTTATCGTGCTAACGGACAGACAGACAGACAGACAGACAGACAGACAGACAGACAGACAGAATGAACAAAGTCATAAACACTTTTCAACTTTGTTGTAAAGTGTTAAAAAAGCATTAAGACCACAAAATATTAATTTTAAATTTCTTAATACCATTTAAAATATAACGCAAGTGAAAATTAAATTCTATTAGGAAGTATATATGTGCTCACAATTTAAAAATAATCTTATTGGTTTATAATAACTGAACTTAGATATATAATTCATTGAAAATTAAAAGAAAATATCTGCTGACTTGGATGTGACACTAGTTTTTAACTAATTTTGGTATGCTGATTTCAAATATGACGCTATTTTTTTGTATCACGTCAAGTTTTCGAAATATCGCATTCCGTGTTTATTGCTATAATGTTATATGAATCAAACTTTTGATCCTGCAATTCATGCGGGATTTGCTGATAAAAATCTGAAAAAATTAGTAATGCGCTGCATGATCTTGATGTATTTCCTACGAATCTAGGTGATGTTACTGATGAACAACGTGAAAGGTTCCATCAAGACATCAAAATAATGGAAGAGCGATACCAAGGAAGGTGGGACACTCATATGATGGCTGATTACTGTTGGAGTATTAAAAGGAACTATTGAAGCATAGGGCACGCAAAGAAATCTTCCAAGCGAAAATTTTTTCCATGAAACCGTCAGTAGTTTTCGCACTGAAGGTTATAGTGAAACTTTTCAATATCGGACACTCACGGGGAACGAAAACGTGTCCGCTATTTGGAAAAAAAAAATGTTACTACATTAATGTAATTGCTATATTTGTCTGTTAGTCATTGCTACATTTTTAAATCTTAGTTATCATACACTTCTGAATACCATTTGTTTACCTTAAACCATTTACGCAAAGTACCCTCGTTTTGCCCATTTTTGGACATTCAAAGTACTTTAGAGAAAAAACGTGACGTGATACACGAAAACTAATATGATTTTTGATTTCAGCTCATCAAAATACCTTAAAATCATCTCACAACTGTAAGTCAGCAAAAATCGTGTCGGCCTGCGTTATTATTCATTTTTAATTAGAATTTCATATTTAAGAATTCAATCAATGGCTATGCTTTTGGAGAAGCAAAAAAGCAAAATTGACATTGAAATATATTTAAAAATTAATACAGTAATTGAAAATCACAATAACATATTACAACTGTAAACAATATTACGAAATTATGTCAGGCTCATTCGATGTGTAGCAAACGACTGGGAGCATAACGAAAATGTATAACATGCTAACTTCACCCACTGGTCTGCAAAGAGTGTTATGAGCCATAGCCACTTCCTCCACTGACTCACTGGTGAGCTTAACCATGCGCGCCTATAGGGGAGGGCAAGGGAGGCACTTGCACCTTCCGAAACAGCAACATCAAGCTAGTTTATATTGTACGTTTTATCCTTGAATTCCTTCCCTAAAAAAGTTTTATGGGCGCCCATGAGTGTAACAGAAAGTGTAACGCGCCGTCCTTACTTTATCCGTCTTAAATGTTGCGTCACTATTGGAGGAGTTTCACTTTTCGTTATGTTCGGATTTCTTTTAAACGAATTTGCATTTAAGAAGTTTCACTTCAAAAATTAATTATTCAAATCAATACTCTGTAAATAAATCTGTGTTAAAAATGTAAACGAGATATTTACAAATTAAAATAAGAAAAAAATAATAACTTTTATTTTTTAATTTCAGTGTTCTGAGTTATAGTTTGGCGCAAGTTGTAGACTGGAGGTTCATTGATGAAATGCCAATTCTGGAACTCCGCTCTCATTTGATCGAGGCGCGTGTCTGAGCAGATGGTGTAAGGGGCAGGTATGTCTGGATAGCTCTAGGCTCTCCTCATTCCAGCTGCCCCCTGTTAATCCAGTTCACTCTTTTCAACAGCTGCCAAGCCTTCCGCCTCAAAACACTACCTATAAATGTTTGGACTCTATATTTTTTCTTGCATGAGTAGTTAAACAAAGTTAAAACTTCACCTTCTGCGTGCAAGTTAAGCGGAAAAAGCCACTTACATTTTTTTTTTTCTATCTTTACGATCTATTCGTAAATTCTGTAAGAGAATGAAAAGGTGCAAAAACCCAAACTGAAACTATGTTTCCAAAGGATTTCTAATTGTTTTTTCTTGCGTGATTGAAGATGTCACGATATATAAGATACAGTTTCAATTTTCGTAAGACTTTTGACGTTCATGCTGTGACAGAATGAAAAGGAGTAAATACCAAAGCTGACCCTATGAACTTTCTGGAAAGGATTGAAACAATGTTTCTAAAGCATTTCCAATTGCTTTTATCATGTGTTTATAAGGTGTTTCAATTTTTAAAGTCTAATTCCGAATATCAGAATATTTTTAAAATGCCATTTATTTATTTTTTGAAAAATTTTGTAAAATTTGTAACATTATAGAAAAGTAAAACAAAAACAAAATTAAATCTGTAACCGAAACTATGAGCTCCCTGGGGAAAAAAAATTGAAATGTTTTCAAAGGATTTCTTTTGTCTCTCTGCCGCATTTCTCAAGGATCTAGTACATATAATATATACTTCAAATCTAAGTCACAACTGTTTACATGTTTTGTATTAATGTAATACTTCATTTATAATCACTTTAAAAATGCTACAATTAAATGTAACATTTAGAAACTAAACGACTCCAAAAATTTAATTTTAGAATTAAATATAATATATCGTAAATGCGAGATAATTACTTTTAGAATACATCTGAGAAAGCTTCGTTTATAATAAAAGTTCAATAAAATGGTCAATACAACTATCAAATAAATGTTTACGTTAGATGTTGTTTAAGGGAATCGGGGACAGAAAATGTTATATTTTTATTTATGGGAGTTTTGCAATGGACAAAACTTCATGCATCCTGTATCAAGTGATGCTCGGAGACGACTGGCAGAAAGTGGAATTAGGTGTCGGCGTCTATTAAGGTGCTTACTACTGACCCCTCAACATAGGGAGTGCCGTTTGGATTGGTGTCGAGCCCATCAGCCTGAACAGTGGCCGACTGGAAATATGTTGACTTTAGCGGTGAATTCCGTTTCTCTCTCAGTGCTGATGACAGCTGCATACGTGCATGGAGGACGGATGACCAGTGTTCCTATCCCGCATTTGTTGTCAAGCTGCACAAAGCCATCACACGGGGCGTGACAGTCTAGGGAGTCATCTCGTGTGAGAGTCGATCTCCTCTAGTTATGCTGCAAGCTAATCTGGCGGCTTGCTTGCATGTTAACGATATTCTGTAGCTGATTGTTCTGTCTATGCTGTCAAGCCGCCAAGGTTACATTTACAAACAACATTCGACCACATACTGCACGACTTTCTCAACAATATCTTTGAAGTTTTACTACCCTCCCATGGCCATCCAGATCCCCAGATTTATGACCAATAGAACACGTCTGGGACTTGCTAGGACGGCAATTGCAGCCTTCTCAGAATACCGCGGAATTAGCTCACTAGTTGTACCATTTGTGGGAGAATTGTCGGCAGACAGACATAAGCAACTTAATTGACTCTATGCCGCACCGAATATTGACTTGTATAGCTGCCAGAGAAGGATTTACCACTTACTAAAATGTTTTCTTGTTGTCACCACTTTTTAATAAAATGTCTTTTGTTCTCAAATTTTAATAATTTGCATATCTTCTCAAATGATACATCCATTCTGAGTTTCGCGGATGTAGTTTAATTTCTTATGGCTTCATATATTTATTTGCAACAGAGTATATATATATATATATATATATATATATATATATATATACTGTGTGTATATATGTATATATATACACACACGCACACATACTCTTTTGCAAAAAAAAAGAAGCACCATGAAAAAAGTGACTGTTTTTATTGAAATTAAATATACGTACAGCTCATACACAGGTAATGAAAGGTCTGGTGACATTTCTGACCAAGGAACAGTATCAACAGCACGGAAACAGTCCACAGATATGTGAGCCGTATGTGGAGTGGCATTATCTTGTTGGAAAATGGCCGCAGAATGACGTGCCATGAGGGCTAATGCAAAATGGCCGCAGGATTTCATCAACATATCGTTGAGCTGTTAAAGTTGTACGTAGGATGACTAGGGGCGACCTGCTGACGCAAGAGATAGCACCCCACACCATCCCACCAGGGGTAATGGCTGTGTGTCTGGGTAAAACAAAAGCTGATTGGGACCGCTGGCCCTGGTGCCTCCACATACGTGCCCGATGGTCACCTGCTGAAAGACTGAAGCGTGATTCATTGTTGAAAATTATGCAATGCCAGTCTGGTGGCAGCCATGATGCTCGGCTACGACACCACTCCAAACGACTCTGTTGATGTTGTGGGGTTATGGGCAGACATCTTAAAGGCCGCCGTGAGCGTAACCCCACCTCAGCCAAGCGTCGTGATATGGTGGAATGTACCACGGGTGGTTTGGAAAAGGCTGTAGCACGTTGGATAGCGGACAATGATGTCGTTGAGTCAGTTCGGGCCTGCCGCACAATCATCCGATCTTGCCTTGCATTCTTGCACCTTGGCCTTCCAGAGCCTTCATTCCGCCGATGAGTTCCTTGCAGCAACCATTGCTGCCAGCACCTTTGCACAGCAGTGTCCGTTCGGTGCAGGAGGCGGCTTATTGCTCGGTATGACCAGCCAACTTCAAGCATCCCGACTATATGACTCCGTTCGAACTCGTCTAATTGCTTATAAGGTCTTCGGCAACGTTGTAACGGCAGTATTGGTTGTGTCGCCACGGAACTGCAATGCCGATAACGAGCAAAGATAAACCGTCCACATTTTAAACCTGTTTTATAGGATGCTAATTGCATAGTAGAAACGCGCGCTATGACCGGAGTATATATATATATATATATATATATATATATATATATATTAGTTTGAAAATCCAATGATAGAATATAGAGAAGTTGTAACTCAAAAAACCCTAACTTTAAAATATGCCTACATAATAAAGATAAGTATTAAATAGAGAATCATCAATCAAATGGAAAAAAATGCAAACTTCTAGTCATCAAGCTGAAGATAATCAACAAATATCAATGAAATGGAATCGATAATTGAAAAACAAATAAAATCGAAGCATTAAAGCTATACGCATGGATAAGCACTAGGCCTAAATAAATGAACTGTTCATTTTGAAAAAACTCTTCTTCAAGTCCAAGTATTTAATCAAAATGAACGCAAAATGTGTGTTTCTGATATTAGAGATTATATCTATAAACTCTAATAACTTGGATTACATACATAAAGAAGGAAAAATTATAAAGGAAACAAGAATACCTGGAAAAAACTCTGCATATGTCCTAACCATTGTAATCCAGAATGAAGAGACCAGTTTTGCCAATCGCAAAGGATAAAAGTAGAGATCCACTGTTACCAATCGTGAGAAATAAATAACAGTAATGCGAAAAGGCAATAAAAGGCGATATTCTAAGAGCTACAAAATAATGGGGTGTATAATATAATTGAAAACAGTGATGCTAATGTTTAAGGGGATGTATATACAATGTAATGTTAATTCAAGAGAATGTTGATGTCTGGCTAATATAAGATACTAAGAAGAGAATTCAAGAATATTTAGCTGATCCAAACTTTTAACTATACTATTTATTAAATTTGCTGGATATTTATATAATTTGCTGGTAATTTTTAGATTACTTAAATGCATAGCATGATATTTTTAATCTGATAATTTATAAATTCTAAAAAGTTGATTAAGTATAATATTTCTAAACAATTGAATCGCGTTGCAGGAATTAAATGGTGATATTTCATTAATGTTAAAATTAAAATCGTCCTTTTTATCATATAAATTAGTAACTATTCCATTAGTAGGTTCAATAATTAGATTTAAATCCAAAAAATTTATATTAATACTAATTGTGGCTTCATTAGGATTTAATTCCAAATTGTCCGGATAGAAATCTATATCTATGGCACAGTTTTCAGTAAATACTAAACAAATCAGATCATCAACATATCTGTATACCACACCACACCACCTATACACACAACCATCATCAAGACATCATTTCCTCTTAATCTGCCACTATATGTCCACTTTCCGAAATTCAAACTTTTTTGTTAAATGGTTTCCTTTTCTTTTACCCTCGTTGCCATTTACAAAATTGCAATTCTTACCCTGGCAAAAATTCTAACTTACCATAATCACCCAATATATATATATATATATATATATATATATATATATATATATATATATATATATATATATATATATATATATATATATATAAATTAAAATAACAAAAACTAAAGTGCAAGAGTGTGAATCAGTAACCACAGTATCTAACCGCGAGCAAAATAAAAGCGTGTGTGAAAAGCAAAAAGCAACGAGGAAGGGCCGAAAAAGCAGAGCACGGAGAGGCCAGGACAAGGAAAATATATTAAAAAATAGTATATCTGCCAGAAACGTCTTCAGGGGCACATTCTAGACAGATATACTAAAATCCGTTGTTTCTATGATTGCATAAAAACACGTGGTTAAAATATTATGCAATCTGTGCCCAACAACGGAATAACAGAAAAAAACCAAATAGGATAAATTCAATTATATATCATAAAATACCACATAAACATGAAATATAAAATACCACATAAACATGAAATATAAAATACCACATAGACATGAACATGAAAAATATAGTGCACAAATATACGAATTTGCAAAAAAGAGCAACTCACATGTCGAAAGGTCGTCACCGTGAATAATCTTCAAATGATTCCCCCACATGCTACAATCTGTACGCTTACCTCGCTGAATACCACGTGGGAATAATCCAGACCAGAAGAAGTGGAAGTAGCAGTACATAGTTTCGGAGAGATAAACCCAAGAGTTTAGAAACTGACCGAGATGTGACCACGATTATCGAAAACTTTGAAAGAATGGATAACACTGTTTTTTGGAGCCGTAGCCTGTTTTTTGTTTTATTAGTTTTTTAGATATCCGCCTTAACGGTTTTATGAGTGTTTTAAACTTTTTTCTTTTATATATATATATATATATATATAATATGAAAATACCGTGAAATATAATATTATAAAATCATCAGAAATCACACTTAAAAGGCGCTAAGCTGCACTAAAAAGAGGATTAAAAATATTTTCAAAAAGAAAAGAGGTATGGATGGAAACAATATACCAAAAGATGGCCGGGGGGAGTTGTGACCCCCTCACCCCGGTTAAGCATGCTTTGCGTCGCGACAACACTCCCGGAGAGCCGGTATATTGCAAAATAGAATACGAATGTATCAAATTTTAAGATGTAAACAGACATCATACACAAACAAATATGAGATATAATTGTCGAGATCCAGCCCTATCAAAATTCATCAACAGTGAATGTTTGAAATATGTCTGAAATATTGTTTGAAATATGTTCACTAGTATAAATGAGCAAAATTACATAGCTTCTATTTAAAGAAGACTTTAAATATTGACACTTAATAGAACAATTATAACAAAGTCTATTTCCAAAACCATTTACCTGAATGACAATCAATAGCATCATACATGTAGATGTACATCCCCATACCGCATCTTACAAGATGAAGCAAATCTTCCATAACGTATTATACAATAGACCCTATTCAAGAGGTCCCATATCAGTTATCACACGCTTTACCTGCGACTATCCAGTATGTATATTGCCATCAGTTTTATTTAAATATAAACGGTAACTATCGGTTACAGTTATTTTATAAAATTTGCAGATAATGTCACATAAAAAATACTTGGGAAAACCCTGAGAGATGGTGTTTTGTAGGAAACGATAATCGCATAAATATCGATCTTCCATTTTACTGTTTATTCTTTGACTACGTATTAATTGTCCTAGAATAATATTTCTAAAAACATTTTTGTGCGTACAAGAGTTCCAGTTTATGATATAATTGATTTTGAAGTGGAAGTCGTTGCGTTTATCATACAAACAGAAACCAGTAGGACCACCTGCTTGTTTGTATATTGTTATATCCAGAAAATTTAGACTTTTGTTGACATTATATGGAGTTTCAGTAAGTTTTAAATGTTGTGGATAGAAAGTAAAATCCATCTGATATGCTTCACATGGAAACGCTATCAAAATGTCATCAACGTAGCGAATGAACAGAATTTCGTTTAATATATGTGTTCCATCTTCATATTTATTCAGATATATATCAGCAAGTATTGATGAACAACCACCCCCCATGGGTATACCATGTAATTGTTTAAAATAAGATGTGCCATCAAATAGTACAGTTTCGAATAAAACCATTTCCACCAATGTTTTAAATTTATATTTGTTAATAATTGACTGCAGATTGTATTTTTCGTATATCTCCATGACAATTTCGTATAAGTCCTTGATGTTGATATTTGAAAACAAATCATTAAAATCGAAACTTTTAAAATACAAATTTTCAGTAATTACATTTATTTTTTTAATAGCTTCTATACTATTACTAATAAAATATGCACCTTTATTTTTAATCTTAATCATTACTATTTTTAAAATAGATAAGAATTTTTTGTTACCTATTGTCAAATATGATTGAAAACCATTTGCAATGGGACGAAATTTAACAGGATCTTTATGAAGTTTAGGAATTAAAGTTATATATGGAAAACGGATTTGCCCCATTCTGTATCCCAATTTAATGTATTTCGATTTAATGCGATTCTCAATTTCTGACTTAGATTGCTGTAAAGGTAGGTATACGCATGGATCGTGATAACTTTTGTATAATAACTGTTTATAAAGCAAAACACAAGTAAATGCATAATTTGTCGTTACCTTGTCGACGTATGTTATTACAAATTTTTTGTGTAAAGTTGACAATGCATCTTTGCTATATCTATGTATTACAGCAGGGGTTACAGCATTATGATATTTTGACTTAAATGCCTTCCGAATAGCACTACTCCATTCTTCGAAGGTTTCAATAGGGATACTGTATTTCACAGCCATATTATAAACAAATGCATTGATATTAGCTTCAAAAGATTTGTCTATCGATCGATAGTCATGCATTCTGTATTTAGTACCTAGTTCAAATATAGGTTTAAGTATTGATCCGGACAGTATTTCCAAGTCTCCAGTGATTACGTGACCAAATTTCTCGTTTACATATGGTGTATACCGCTGACAATCACATGCATGATCGTTATCTCTAATACCTCTGCATACATTATTATAATTAAAAAGGCTTCTACAAAGAGGTTTAGCATATATATATGCAATTTTTATGTTAATATTGACTGGTAATTTAAAATGATTTTTACTTAAAATATTTGAAAAATTTACATTATCGAATTTTTTATTTTTGTATGTGATTATTAGATATTCTTGATTTACTTTAATAGTTTTATTATCTTGTAAAGAAATATTTAATCTTTTGGCACGTAATTTTATAAGATCAAGAAAAATAGCAGGAAGTGGTGAATCGTTCGCGAAACGATGTTTAAAATCGACTTCTGAACAGTATTTCCACAGATCCACAAGATAACGTTTTCTAATTCCATAAGTGAAGTTTTTAATCCATGATTGTGGAACATCGTTCATTTCTGTAATATTTTTTACAAAAGACACGAGTTCAGTAATAGAATCATTAAGTTTCAGCTTCACCTTTCTTCCAGCCCTTTTATGACGTCTAGTAATATTATTTCTTACTGTATTGTCATAATTCTCTATTACAACTGAAGAAACAGGATTTTGTATATATTCAAAGTTGTATTTCACGTTATATAACTTAGAATTTAATCCATATGGATAAATAGTATTATGTTTTTGTATATAATAATTTTCCCACCAAAGGCGATTTTTCAAGTCTACTACTATATCCATAATAGTGACCTGCATGGCTTCAACACCATGTACGCCAAAATGCCTTATTTCAATTGATGACTCAATGGCAGGATTTTTTTGAAATTTATATATTTGACTGCGATGCAAGTTGACTCTAATATTGAGACTATTTTTGGTTTGTCCTATGTACTGAGATCCACATTTAGTACATTTAATACAATATACGCAGTTGTATACCTTACAAAATACGTAGTAATCATGATCATTGCTCATTATTAGGGGGTCTGCCATAGGGCATAATTTACAAAGTGAAGAACTACATCTTCTATATTTGAAAACAAATTGATTAGTTTTATGTATTTTTGCAATTTTGCAATCTTTATTCTGATCACACGAATTTACGAATTTTTTGTATTTCTCACTCAGAGATGACAAAGGTTTAAAATATCTGTCGATTGTATTTTCCACAGGGTTACTGTATGACGATTGACTAGTTCCCCCACAACTAGTCAACCGAGCTGTCGTTGCACAAGCCCCGACATTGCCAGTCGCTATATTTTTCCTTTTAGACATTGCATATATAATATATGGGAATTTTATTTTAATTCCAAAAGCCCAAAGGAATATAACTAAAGCATGTATAAGAGTATATAGTATATAGTATAAGAGCACATGGAACACTTGGCCAGTGTAAGCACTATATCAACATCACACAAACGCACCGTATCGGCCGATCGCTTTATGAATATCCTCCCATATACCCCAAGTGAGAAAAAGTTTTTTACTATCTATTAATTTTTGTGGTTTATATTATTTTATTATGATTTTTATTATAAGAGTTTATTTATTTTTTATTTTTTATTTTATTTTTTAATATACATGACAAGTCGCTGAATATAAAAATACACTCGATCACATAAGCAATGGACCTAAACTATCCCGAAGTCTCCGCTTCACCATGCAAGCTCACCGTGGCGAGGAATCACAAACACACAAATATCTATGTGAGATGTTTAATATTAAATAAATACTATTAAAAAACAATTATTAAGAAACATAAAAATATGTGAAGAATTGAAGTTCGTAAGCGCATTGCTGCATTACTATAAGAGCACATGGAACACGCATTGCTGCATTACTATAATAATCATCAATGATATAATATGAAAATACCGTGAAATATAATATTATAAAATCATCAGAAATCACACTTAAAAGGCGCTAAGCTGCACTAAAAAGAGGATTAAAAATATTTTCAAAAAGAAAAGAGGTATGGATGGAAACAATATACCAAAAGATGGCCGGGGGGAGTTGTGACCCCCTCACCCCGGTTAAGCATGCTTTGCGTCGCGACAACACTCCCGGAGAGCCGGTATATTGCAAAATAGAATACGAATGTATCAAATTTTAAGATGTAAACAGACATCATACACAAACAAATATAAGATATAATTGTCGAGATCCAGCCCTATCAAAATTCATCAACAGTAAATGTTTGAAATATGTCTGAAATATTGTTTGAAATATGTTCACTAGTATAAATGAGCAAAATTACATAGCTTCTACTTAAAGAAGACTTTAAATATTGACACTTAATAGAACAATTATAACAAAGTCTATTTCCAAAACCATTTACCTGAATGACAATCAATAGCATCATACATGTAGATGTACATCCCCATACCGCATCTTACAAGATGAAGCAAATCTTCCATAACGTATTATACAATAGACCCTATTCAAGAGGTCCCATATCAGTTATCACACGCTTTACCTGCGACTATCCGATGCGGTATGGGGATGTACATCTACATGTATGTCTGTTTACATCTTAAAATTTGATACATTCGTATTCTATTTTGCAATATACCGGCTCTCCGGGAGTGTTGTCGCGACGCAAAGCATGCTTAACCGGGGTGAGGGGGTTACAACTCCCCCCGGCCATCTTTTGGTATATTGTTTCCATCCATACCTCTTTTCTTTTTGAAAATATTTTTAATCCTCTTTTTAGTGCAGCTTAGCGCCTTTATATATATATATATGATTATCCACATTGTTAATAATTTCATACACTAGTAGTTTTATGGTTGGAGTCAATATGGTTTTCATGGCTATTACAGTCAGTTTTGGGAAAAAGTCTTGTATTTGTCCATTTCTTTTATGATGTTTTAGTATCGTTTTGAAAATATATAATATAACCACTTAGTTAATGATTCCATACAATAGTTTTAATATGGTGATGTGTGGTTTACCCCCGCCCCCTTTTTCAGATCTTTAGGTAGTTGTATGTGTTGTTAAAAGTGATTTTGGGGTTTTTTATATTAATGACTCGGTTTTTAATGTGTTTTACGTTTTCTGAGGTAATGGTGAGCGTCTTGTTGGAAGTGGTTTGAAGGTTTTGGCTACCGGGAGCGTTTCGCCATGGCAGTAAAAGCTTTAACCGGAGAGTTGGGGGTCGCTACTCCCCCCGACCGTCACTTTATAAATACTCTTTTAACATCTTTATGGGTGTATAGGTACTTGTCCTTTGTACTTGTCCTCGGTACTTGTTTATTTGATTATACACATGTATATAGCAGCATGGCGCTTTACCGTTGTATATATAATGATCTTTTAATATATTGTATATATATATAATATAATAAAAAGTAAAATGAAAATCCATTGACAGTATAGAGATGTTGTAACTCATAATACACTAACTTAAAAATTACCTACAAATTACAAAGAAGCATTAAACATAAATACAACCATCATGAGGAAAATTAAAAGCATATTACTAGTCATCAAGCTAAAGATAATCAACAAAAATCAATGGTGTGGAATCAAAAATAGGAATACAAAAAATACCAAGCATTAAAGCTTAACACGTGGAGAAGAACAAGGCTTAAGAATTATTCATTTCAAAAAAATTATTTTTCAAGTCCAAATATTTAATCGAAATGAACACAAAAAATGCTTGTTTCGGAAACACGAGATAGATTTTATCTATAAACTTGTGTTATTTGTACTGCAAACATAAAGATTGAAAAATTATATAGGAAACAAAAATACCTGAAAATACTCTTCAAATGTACTACCAAGTCGAGCCTTAAGTGACTAGACCAATGTTGCCATTCGCTGTAGATAAATGTAGAGATCTAACTTTGCCAATTGTGAGTAACAAATAACAGTATTGCGTAAAGACAGTAAAATGTGATATTCTACAGTAAAAGTTGCAAAATTAAAGGACAAGTAAAATAATAGAAAACATAGAGGCAAAGGTATAAGTGGATGTAAAAATAAAGCAAAGTAAATTCAAGAGAATGTAGATGTTCGGCTGAAGTAAGATACTAAGGAGAGAATTTTAAGATAATCGAAACTTATTAACTATACTATTTACTAAATATGCTGGATATTCATATAATTTACTGGTAATTTTTAAGTTATTAATGTGCAAAGTATGAAATTTTTTATCTGATAATCTATAAATTCGAAAAAGTTGACTAAGTATAATATTTCTAAACAATTGAATCGCGTTGCAGGAAATAAATGGTAATATTTTATTAATGTTGAATTTAAAATAGTCTTTTTTATCATATAAATTAGTAACTATACTATTAGTAGGTTCAATTATTAGATTTAAATCCAAATAATTAATATTATTATTAATAGTAGTTTTATTATGTATTAATTCCAAATTATCGGGATAGAAATCTATATGTATGACATAATTATCAGCAAGTACTAAACATATCAGATCACCAACATATCTGTAAATTTTGTAATCTGTTGAAGTAAGGGATTTTTCATAATGATATAGGTATAAATTAGCTAACATACTGCTACTACAGCCACTTTGGGGAACCCCTGAGACTTGTAAGTATAATTGAAATATATAAGTACCTTGAAATATATAATTATTAAAAAGAACAAAGTGGAGAAGTTTAGGAAAATTGGTAAATATAGTTTGAGTAGATTGATTAGTAATATAAGTATTATATAGAGATAATATTACATCATAAAATCAGAAACCTTAATATTATTAAATAGATCTTTAAAATCAAAAGTTTGAAATCCTATTATTTTACCTAGCGATGTTAATTTATTCTTTAATTCTTTACTATTATTTAGAATAAGGTAGTTATATATATATTACTAAAATAACGTAAATTATTATTTATTACATTTAAATAATTTAGTAGTAATTTACTCGCAGTTGTAGAGTAAGAATTATGACCACTAGTTACAGTTATAAATTTAATAGGATTTTTATGAAATTTAGGAATAAGCACAATATATGAAAATTTCAAAAAATTATAATTAATATCTAAATCACTATACATATTAATAATTTTCAATTTGATACTATTTATGGAGTGTGAGTCAAGTTTAAACAGACTATTATTTTTTAAATAATCTAAAAGATACTGTATATAGAATTTTTTACAGATAATAGCATAATTATTAAAAGCTTTATCAACATAAGTAATAACAAAAGAACTTTGTAGATTATTAATAGATTGTTTTATATTATCACGATTATATATAGATCTAAACAAATTAATACTACAAATGGTATTTTTAATAGATTTTAATAAAGTAAATTTCCACATATTAAATGCTTCTACAGGCTGATCATATTTAGAAGCTAATCTATAAATATATTTATCTAGGTCAAGATTTATTGACTCTAAAACATTATAAGATGGTAACCAGAATTTTGTACCAAATGATATTACAGTTCTTAAAGATTTGTCTTTAACAATGGCTAAGTCTCCAGAACTATATGCCCCAAGTGTGGATTTATAAATTTAGCATAATTATCAACTTTACAAATACATTTATTATCTACATTCGCTAAGGAATCTTTATCAATTGATAGAGATTGTGAAATTTCATTGTAATTAAAAATTGCTCTTCCAATAGGCTTGTTGTATTTAAAACTCTTAGTAACATTCAAATCCTTAATTGGCCATAAATGTTGAAACTGATTAAATAAATTCCTAAAATTAATAGAATTATAAATAGGATGATTAAAAGAAATTACACAATAAGAATTAGAACTATTATAATTATGAAATTGATTAAGTTTTACTTTTAAATAATTTAATCTAGTAATGAGCAAATCATAGAAAATATGATTAAAATGCTCATTAGTTAGATTTAATTTTAAGAAAATGGCATAAACTTTATTTAAATGTTTTTAATAACCGCAAAAACCCATGATTTTATTGATTTCCATTGAAATGTGTTGTTAAATTGATTATGTAAACTTTTAATCTCAGCTTTATAGTCATGATGAATGGTGCTTCCTTTACCTCGTTTAAATCTCTTGAGTTTGACTGATTTTCTATTATTTAAATGGGGATTCAAAAAAAGGTAATTAAAAATAGAATATTTATTATCTACAAAATTATTTTTTACAATATTACCATTGAGATATAATTGATTTAATCCATATGGAAAAATAGTACAATTTGATTTAATATAGAAATTTTCAAAAAAAATTCTATCAGCTGTATTAGTTTTTATATCCAAAATATGTATAGTTATATTTTCAAAACCGTGTTTAGCAAAGTGTTTATATTCTATTTTATTAGAAGTAGGAAGAAAATTATTATTGAGGATATATTTTTTGACATGATCTCTGTGAACATTCATACGTAGATGAATAGGGTTACTGGTTTGTCCTATATAAGATAAATTACAAATGTTACAGGATATTTTGTAGATGCAATTAAAAATTCTACAGAAATACTTATGGCTATTTTGATTCGTTATTTGAGTTTTAGAAGCAAATGGACAGGTTTTTCAATTTTTGTTCTTACATTTATTGAAGTTATAATTTTCAGCTGGGCAATTATTATATTCAAAACTATCCATGGCACAATGTTAGTAAATTGATATCGGTCTAGACAATTCCCAACATGAATCGAAAATACCTGGCAATATCTATCAAATTATATAATAATAAGTATGAATATATTTGCCAGTCACTAAATCGTATAAGTTGTGTAGTTCACAATAGTGTAAGTATAATGATTAGTATGACAAAATACATAGAGAGTATAGTAAAATGAAATAAAATAATTGCTTATAGATAAAACTGTATAAGCAAATAAGTCCATGTAATACCTAATACTTATGTTATATATATATAATTTTACTTCAAAGTAATATTTTAAAATTTTAAAGTATGTATGATATTTAAAAATATTACATTTTAATAATATTTTAAAATTATTCCAAATCTTGTTGTTTGTTTTTAATATTGACCTGAACGGGAAGTCTTACATTCTTCAATTTTTAAGGTGTGATATTACCTAATGCCCGGGGGGAAGAGAGGAGAAAACGAATTTTTATCTAAGTTATTATTCTTTGAAACTTTCTGGATTTTTTAAAAACATTTGCATCCAATGTAATTCAAAATTCATTGTATATTTTGTAAAATTTACCTATTAATGAAGCAGTTTACTTTCAAGCTAATTAATTTTTTTTTCCATTTTCTATTTTGACTTATTCAAAGTACGGAGTCATATTTTCAAGTTTAAAGATTATCTGCTGCATTTTCCTTTTTATAAATTAATTAAGTATTGACTAATTCCTTTTATTTTCATCGCACTAAGATATTAAGTAAGAAATTACATTAAGCATAGTATAAAATTATAAGCCTTTTAAAGACCACTACTAAATAGTGAAATAGGGGAAATCTGAAGAAATTATTCATTGTAACCGTATTTTTAGGTTAAAAATTAAAAATGAGAAAAATCTCCTTTAAAAATCCCCATGAGTCAAATTAGGGTTAAAATTAACACTAGGTATAATATACAAATAATTGTTTTATGTAAGTAATTATTAATTTATTTATAATCAAATTATGGCCATATTATCAGTTTGAAATAACTTTTCAAGTTGAGCAGTTGATGCGGGTTTTCGAACAGTTTCATAACTTTGCTACTCATCGCTGAAGGTTGTTTAGAACTCATTCCCAATTGGTTTAGTAACTTGTATTTCATTGAAGATACATACCAAATACCCCAGAAGCAATCCATGTTGAATAATAAAAAGTAAACAAATTTTTTTAGAAATTATATTACATCTTTGCATCAAGTGATATCTGATTAAGTTTTCTATTATTTTTATATATTGTTTTGAAATTTCATATATTTTGAAATTACAAATGAATTTTGAAATATTTTGAATTTATATTGCATCTTTCTACTATATATATGACAACATTGAAATCAGCATTCTTTCTAATCAAAAAATTAATATGACAGATTATCCCTAGAAAATAAACTCATATGTACACATAAAACTATATTTCCATATGGACTCAATCAATTGTTTAATCATCATAATATAGTTAAAAAATCCTTCAGTTATCCCTATGATGACTTTAATGTATATAATTTCTTCTACCTATCTAAAATAATAAATCAAAAAGAACTAAAAGAGCAAGTAAATATAATAAAAAATTGTCTTCAGTTTCTGATCTAAAAAATAACATTCTATAGAAACATGTAAATTTCAAAATTACTTTTGATCGGAAACAATGTAAGAATGTAAGAACTGGATTTTTGCAATTAAAAAACAGCAATTAAATTTGGTATATAATATATTTCTTTCTACTGCATTTGATAACATACATTTTAAATATACATTCTGTGATTTGCTGATTACCAGAAGTAAAATACTTACTGTTTATTTATACGTCACTGATATAAATTCAGTTGACGAATCAAAATAAAATACTAAAATAAATGAATATTGTAGTTTGAATTTGACTAATCCGGTCATTAATAATTTAAAGATTAATATTTAAAAATCGGTATCCACTTTCTATCCAGTCAAACATGTAAATCCGAAATCAGTATTTAAATATGATAAACTGCTAGGACGTTATATTTTCAATTATAATCAAATAGCCAAATCAATCGATGCTAATTAAAATTATGATTTAGATAAAGCGTCTTACTGCCATTGTTATTTAGATAAATACAAAGATTACGTAGATTTACACCATGGGCATTTTATAACGGAAAATCTAGATATTATTAATTGTGATACACTGACTTATACTATTGGGTACCAAGTACCGTTTACCTACTAATTTTAAACATGAACTAATTTGTAAAGATTTATCTCTTGACTTAATTAAGCTTATCTATAAAATTAGCTATAAATATCAAATTCCAGTGGAAGCATTCAAATCATGGAGAGTTTTAATAGAGCATTACTTTAATCACTGTATATGTAATAATAATTTTAACAAATCATGTAAACTTAGCTCAATCAAAAGGAAAATTAAAGAAATTCAATAAATTCTGTTATTACTTATGTAGATAAAGCTAGTAGTAACCACTCTATCATTTGTAAATAATATTATATAAGTCCCCTTATATCACACATTCTTAATAATTCTATTTATAATTTACACAATAGTAATTCTAAAATCCTATCTAATGGAATTTCAGTCAAGTATAAGCAAATCCAGCTAAAAAATAGTTATTATAACATTCCATATATTGTTTTAGTAGTCAAATTTCATATATACTCTGTAGCTTTTCGAATAATTACTAGTGGATATAATTCTTACCTTACTATTGCTGATAAACTATTACTCAAATTTAAAAAAAAATTTTTTTGTTAGCTCACGTTTCAAATAATAGTCATATTGTAAAAAACGATTTTGAATTAGTGAAACTAGAAACTCTTACTAATATTCATAGTATATATACCTATGATTTTAAAGACTTGTTTGACAGTATAGATATAGATGATCTTTATAAAATTATTTTAGAAATTTTTGAACAATATAACATTACCCTAAAATATTCATCATTCCTTTTTAAAAAATACTTAATTTTACGCTCTATGAAAATTATATTCAACATGGTAGTTATTATTTTAAGCAACAGTTTGGTATTTCACAGGGGATGTGTGTCTCATTATTATTGACTAATCTACTCGGAGGATATTTATACTTCTATGAAAAAAAAACTATAATCACGGTTTGCATAATATGCTTATGTATAGATATCTAGATGATGTATTATGTGTATCCATAATAATAATCCAATTGTATTTAACTTTTATCCTAATAATTTACATTTAACCGCTAGTAATAATGAATCTATTATTATAAGCTTTTTAGATTTAAATTTAGATATACAAAATAATAATATGGCTATAAATCTATATGATAAAAGAATAGATTTTAATTTTCATACTTCTAAAATTCAACATTTTGAATCTTATTTGCATATATCAGTGTTTAGAAATATTATATTGAACCAGGTTCTTAGAATAAATAAAAGTTGTGATGACAATATAAATTAGCACATTTTATAGAATTATTAAATACTGCAACTGAATGCATATCCTCCGAATTTCGTCATTAATATTATTAACTCAGTGTATCAACTGACATTCGATATCATACAAGACAATATTCCCAATTATGGCGGCTACTAATTATTTAATATATATATATATTATATATAAACTTACTAATTATTATTATTAGTTATGAGACCATATAAAAAGAAAAATAATAAAATAACAATAAAAATTGAAAACGGTTCATATATATATTTAATATTTTGAAAATTATTTTCGGAAAAATATGTAACTTTGGCCAGTTTGTAGCAACAATTTGAAGCCCCTTTTTAATGGTGTTAGTGGCATACTCTTTTATTCATTTCGCTTGTGCCTCCTATTTATTATAGTAATAATTTTCATCTATGATTCCTGATCATTCTATTTACCCTATCTTAATTATGGCTGTTATGTCTCCAACACTTATTCCCGGAGTTGAGTTTCAATGGAAGACGCTTCAACTCTTAATCCATAAATTTTCCTTTTAATCCATGGTTTATATTTTTTCTCTTTCTCCTGGACACTACTCAACTCTCTATCATGTAATCTCAACTGCTCATTTGTTAAACATGTGGATTCAAGAATCCTGCCTCATGCTTCATGATAGTATTTAATTTCTTAATAATTGTCTTTGTTACAGTATTTATAGTAACGAACTATTGCCATATCAGAAACAAACATTTGTTTGCGTTAATTTAAGTTGAATGCTCAGACCCGAAGGGGAATCTAATCTGAATTAACTTACAACTTAAGCCTAGTGCTGTTCATTTCTTTTTCTCCGTATGGTGGTTATGTTTTATCTGTTTAGGTTATTTTATTGTTTAAACATTTTGTCATTAATTACTTGGTATTAAAGAGCTATCACGAGCCGTTCTTGGGATATTGGAATTTTTGCTTTTCCAATATCGCAAGAACATTCTTGGGATATGTAATTTTTATTTAGAAGGGAATGGCATCATTCGCTTCTAAATAAAAATTGATTAAAATGATAACGCGTACCATACTCGAGATATTGCATGTTTTAAATATGAAAGCGGAAAAAAATATTTAAATATGTTTACTATAATCAAATGTGTATATGCTTTATAAATAGTTTAAACCAGAAATAAATGAACACCATTGTTTATTAGTTGTTACATGCCGTTCTCAATATATTAGAAATGTTATTTTTTCACAAAAAGCTTAATATCTCTGGAAACAATCAATCGAATTATATGGAATTTGGTATATTTATTCTAATCTTTAATAAAACAAAACTATTTTTAACAACTATAGGATATAAGATATAAGAAATCTCTAATTTGTGTTATTGTTTTGCAATAATACCGAAATCTGTTATTGTAGGAAAAGTTATGTGCTGAACCTATCAGAATTTTATTTCTAAAGAAAAATTACTGTTCGGAAAATGTTCCTAGTGAGGAATTTAACAAAATGAGTAATTCATATTTTGCAATCAAACCTTTGTTGTATAGAATAGAAAATCCTGTTTAATAATTTAAAATATAGATTTAAATATGTTTGCTGAAATATAAATTCTGTTGAAAAAAATTATAATTTGTTTCTCTATTTCGAGTAAATAATGAATTTCTAGATATAAGACCAAAAATGTTATGTGTTTCACTTTAAAAGTACAAAACACGGGCTTGATTTGACGATTCCCTTAACGATGGATAATTTAGATTAATATCATATTTGTGTTAGTTACTATTTTGTCTCTTTATAAATAGTTTGAAATTTTGTTTATAGCAGTTGGCGCTTGACAACTGAGTTTTACATTGTTATGTTTTTCGTTTGCATCTTTATTTTGAAAGACGTTCCATTTAATTATTTTTAAATGCTGTGCAGATTTTTCGAAAACATTAAATCACCATGATAAAACAATTGATTTCAAGTCTCATACTCTCATAAAGATATGAGAATTAGAGGTCTCCGTGGGCCGAAATTTTAGATTTTCACCCAGTACAAACCCGAAGAAATTTACAGATGTAGCACCCGATCCCGGCCCGAAATGATCTGTATTCAAATGTATTAAAACATGAATTTGTGAAGTTTTTGTACGAAGAATTGCAATAAAAGTTTGTGTTTTTAAACATTTATCTTTATATAGTGGAAATAAACACAATAATTTCATGTACTCAATTAAAATTCATTTTAAAATTTAAAAATTAAATATGTTCCCGGTCGCATACGGCATTTGAAAAACTAAGCCTGAGCACATTCCAGCCTGAGACAGTGTTAGAAATCTTAAGCCATGCCCGAGCCTGTGCAAGACCTCTAACGAAAATTATACATTTGGCGAAATTTGATGAATTCTAAAAGTGAAGCTTACCAAAGCTTTGCATTAATTTTCAAAATTTAATAAATTGCTTCTGGAGATATTCTGTTCTTGCACATATAAAAATTTAAAATAGAATAAAAATCTACGACATAGGTTAAATGTTCAAGAGATTATTTTTCAATGTGTTTCATTGTAGCCGAATATTACCCAATGTGTTTCATTAAAATTATACATGATATTGTAAAGAATCTAATAAAGAAAGAAAAAAGCAACACGGAAATTATCTCATATATGAAGGAATATGTTATTTTTCAAAGAAATGCGAAATTAATTTTTTAATCGCAACTTTAATGTGCAACTTGAAAACAATGTATGAATAATTACATACATTTCTCTCTTGAAAATGCTCCAGTTTATCTAAAGCTCTATTGCACTTTAGTGTATAGTTAGCGAAGTATCTTTAAAATAAAATTAAATGAATGCTATTCATGTTAGTTTCGATGCATTCGTTTAACATTTTAAGGCGTAATGTTTACACATATTTACTTATTTTTTGACTTGCAAATTTCTGCTTTCTAACATCCAAAGAGCAAGTCATTTCATTACATTATATATTATTTAAAATATACTTTGAAATTACACTCATTAAAGTTTTAAAACATCTGGAGATGTATTCTTTATTACTTTTGAGGTATCTTCTACTAGTTTAAAAAGTTCCAGCAAGGATAAACATGCTGAAAAAAAAAATAAACGTCTTGAAGTGTATGTGTGTGTGTGGGGGGGGGGGGGGGCTGAGTTTGGACGACTATTTCCATTCAAATTTCTTCGACAGTTATCCGTTGTTAAATTCTATTATTTCGCACGAGACGGGGCAAGTGCCCCTTTTCCTTTCCCTGAAACGGGTATCCCCAGCAAACTGGCGGCAGGCATATGGGATGGAATAAGAAACATGAAATGAAGCAGAAGAGGAAAAAAGAGCGCATGGAAGGAAAACTTGCATTGCGTCTTGGCATTGAAGAAGCGTGTGGAGGGGGGAGGGCAGAAGGGGTCTGACATCCTCCGGCTAGCAGCTGTCGGTCCGGGCGGGGGTAGGGAGGGGGGATCTAAGATGTTGCCAGCCACGTGGGCCAGAGGCCGATTAGAAAGCGGCAGCTGCTGTTCGCGACCTACTCACTTTATTCTTGATTTTAAGACGGTACAGAAGTGCTCTGTCTCCTCTCCTCTAAGGTGCTGCTTTATCTCTGAGAAGCATCCCTACTCAGATTCTCTTAGGTATATCATACCAGTACGTGTTTGAGTATCTATACCTGTCCTTACGTCGAGCTTGTTCTTTAAGTGAATGATCTTTTATCTTATGTGAAACTGGAAAATATTTATTTCAAGAATTAATTGAAGCCTCAAGTATCTTCAAATCAAATTTATCTTCTGATTGAAGGATATTGACAATTCCTATTCTAAATGAATGCCATGGTGTGTTGTTTTTTAGGATACGTTTTATCACAGAGTTAGAAACATCTAGCAAATTCCAACAAAATTAAACACACTATTTAAGAATTACATAGCGAGCAAGATGAATCTTAAACATATATGGAGGATATCACTAATGTTTATATTTCTATTTACTTTCAATGTTCCCTGTGACAGTAGCTCATCTTTAAATTTAGAAAACATTGTGCAGGAACTTCAAATTCAAGTGAAAGAGTTACAAAAAGTTCGGCAAGAAGATAGTGAGACTATTCGGAAGCTACATGAGAAAGTTCATCGTTACGTAACTGAAGAAGAGGAATCTCATTTAGATTTTGTCAAGACATTAGGGGCCTCATCAAGGATGTCAGAAGAATCTTGGAGGAATGCGAAGTCATTGAGCCATGACTTGGTCAGCCTGGGAGCTAAAGAATCAGAATTGAGACGGTTAGACAAGGAATTGCAAAACTTGCGGTTACAGTTGCTTCTTGCTGTCGAATCTGATGAAAATAGAGGGCCAAATATGAAATCTGAAGTTGCAATTTTCCGTCAAGAGATTTTGCAACTCCGGAAGATGGTGGAAGAGATAGATGTACGCAGAAAAGATGAAGCTCATTCATCTTCAGGGCGAGTTGCTGTTCGATGGCTTCAGAGGACAGTTGAGGACTTGCGTCATGAGATGAAGGAGATGGCATCATCTTTGAATACTAGTGTGGCTCTTGCTGACAAACAAAGAACAGAAACAAAGATAGATCTTTTGCGTTCTGATGTCGGTTCCCTAGGACATCGAATGGACAGTGTTAGAGTAGATCGCGAGAGAAATGCTGCGCTCATTCAACAACTTCGGCAAGACGTTGATGAATTGAGAACAAGATTACAAGAATTTGCTGTTGAAAATAGAAAACTTATTGTTGAGGTAAGAATTCAAATTATTTTATTATATATATATATATATATATATATATATATATAAATTTATAAAGTAGAATATTACAAAGCACTTTCTGTATTTGATTTTACTTTCTACACCTCTCCGCGATAACTTTGGATTACATAACAGTTAATATCGTATCATGGTGGTTAGGGTATTGAACGTAGAATAATTTATGTTAAAATGTTTCGTTAGAATAATTTTGAGGTAAAAGATGTATAGACTAAAAATAATCACAGGAGATTTGGACTAGATTATACAATTTTGTCTCATCAATATTGTATTATAATGGTACGAGTATTATACACATTTTATACATTATTCTATACTATTTTAAAATTTTCTATTTTCACCTTTTATTGGACCTGTTACACTATTAACTGTAATTAATATTTGTATGAAAATAAAATCTTACATTTAGCATCTTATATTTACCATAAACGTATAGTACCATGCCTTTATTTTGAAGAGTTATTAAATATTTTTGAAACTAAAGGTAGGATTTGAGTAGCATAAACAATTATTTATTTTTAAAGTACAACAAAATAATTTACCTTTCATGATCATATTTAATTATTTCTTCTTTGAATTATGAAAATATCAGCTGAAAAGCTCATTTAGTTATTGTTTTAAATAATTTATGATTGACTATTTTGTTTTACAGTCTCTTAATTTGAATTTTGATAACTATTAAATATTTTATTTACAAGTGTAGTTTTAACAGTACTTCAAATTCTGAATGATTAAATGAGAGTTAAAGTGCCTTAAATTAAAATACTACTTTTGCCAGCGGAAATAAAAAATGAAGGTAGTTTTAAAATCCTTATCAAGTTCAATGTTTCAGAAACATACATTTAGTTTTAAAAGTATACTTTTCAATTTCATTAAATTACGTTTTAAAATGTATGTCTTCTAATTGACTGCAACGTATAAGCATACCTGGTTTGTTTTTTCTTGACTTAATTCTTTAAAAATAAAACTTAAAACATTTTTCCTGTTATTCTGCTTTCATAATCAATATTTCTAATTTTGAAATATTTAATAAGTAACATGTAAAAGTATATTTAGAAAATATGAAAAAAGTTATACAAGACCCAAAAATGAAACATGATTTGATATTGTGAGTTAAAATATTTTCAGTTAATTTGTTCTATATGCACCTATTAAAATGTTTTAAACATTTTTATAGATACGTTATATTTACACATTCTAGTATATAATAAATTTTTGAATAAAGTGGCAGGTTTATCAGATTGCAATTCTTTTTAAGTTCTTTAGCATTTATAAGTTTCAGTTTTTACGTACATAGGTACATTTTAATTGTTTTTGTTTTTTAAATATAATTAATATTACGTAATGCAATGAATTATAGTGAATACTTCAGCAATCGCTTACGAAAAATAAACAAAGTTGATATAGTGTAAATTTGTTTTCAAGATTAATGTCTACAATATATCGTAAAGAACTGTTTGCTCCTGAGCACTTTCTAAGTATATACTACTATAAACAAGTACACAGACAGACATAAAAAACGGAGGTAAAATGAGAAAACGAACGGAAATATAAACTTCAGAAAATACCTGCAAACATATGATGGATACTGACTTGAAGTTATATAAGTGGAGTTGAGATATTACAGCATTCACAAGAGGAATGGAATGTAAATTACAAGCACATTTAAAAAATATGTAACTAAATACTTTTATGTATATAATATAAATATTATTTTAAAAACGCTTACCTATGTATCCAATAGAATTAAATGCAAAGAAAGCCGATTACACCAAGTATAAGAACAGAATATATTATTAAATGCGATTGCCTCAAATTACTTATTTATTTGAATGTGGCCTACATAACAATAAGATACATTCGAGCTATTGCAAATGCCTCTTTACATAATTCAGTTTTTGATTCGCGGTCTTTATATACATCCATCTTTTCAAGATAGGTTATGATGTTTTTGTCTACGTAAATGTTTAATATAAACTTAGTGAAGGTATTTTCAATTCCTACCCATAGGCATAGTTTGAGGGGTGTGTGTGATAAGACTGGGAAACTGCCCTTTCATTGTTCACTACTGCCTTCCCGACATCGGGTTGTTTCAAATATTTGTGGGTTAATTTAGGTATACCAAAACCTTTTTATTTTCCTTAATTTTTCCCCATTTACATTGATATTGAGTAAAGATAGTATTACAACAAAATTGCAAGTTTTTATATCATTGCTGGGATCGTACTAAGATGATTGATCTTGAATAGAGTACATAAATTAATGATTTTTAGTTGAATCTGGGTGTGTGTCCATTTGATTGTTTATTGTGCATATTTACTCTATAAAAATTACTTATAAGATTTTAACTAAATTTAATAGTTAATAGTATTTGAAGTTTAGTGTGGTTATTTTTGAAATGGCTGATAACATGCATAAAAAAATGCATGAAAATAAAATTGCTGAAATCTTGCCTGTCTCCTCTTCCTAAAATGTGCACGTAATAGAGAAAATGACAGAAGCTATAAAAGTTGAGTTCTCCCATGCATCGTGTGCGGCAGGAATGTTTCATTAATTTCCTGAAGAGCAGAGATGTAGCCTAATAATTAGAAGCAGACTTCATGAAAAAAATTCCCTTGTCTTCTTGCAATTCCGCGAAGGCCACTCACCGTGTATGGCCTTCAAAAGATATCCCCGGGAGAAGTTGGGAGAGGGAAAAAATCTATATTCACGAACTGAAAATGCAGCGATACAAAATAAAAAATAAAGGATCAAATCTTTTTTAGCCATGGTTTCCTCTTTCTAACAACGTCATTAGTTTAGACATGCGATCCAAAATTCGAGGTTTAGGATGCTGACATTATCGTGTACCTGTCTGAATAGAAATTGGAGCCCAGACGTTCTTGCAGTGACCTGATAATTGATGATTTTTCTTCTAAGGAACGTTAAAGACAATTATTTTGGAGAGAGCTTTCACATTTGGAAATATGATTTTTCATTCTTGATCAGAAATATTTGGGATGTATTTTCCTATTAAGCTCAGAAATTTTAATTTATACATGGCCCATCTGAAATACTATTCAGGGGTGTTATACAAATTTTATCTTATTAATGTAGACAAGTTACTATCCTTCTCAGTGAAGCTCTGTTGTATAAGACTACTTACAATATGAGGTAATATTTTCACATCATATTTAAACACAGTAATCAAAATTTTGATTTTTACAATTCTTTTGCCAGAAATAAGTTTTTATCAAAAATATTTTATTGCGTTCAAAATGTTCTGTCATGATTTTTCTAACATTACATTATAAAACTGATAGTGATTACTTGAAATGTTTTTTAATTTTATGAAGTAAAAGTGAGAATTTAAATACATTTATGTATTTTTCGGCTGTATCTTAAAGTCCCCCCCCTCCCAAAGAGAATGGGGTCGGGAAAACTACCTACAGATAAACGGAATTTTTAGATTAAATATTAGAAAAATAACAACAGGAGATAATAACATCCAAAATGAGAGATCTGAAACGAAAACTAAACTCTTCCCAGTTTATTTTAAATTTCACCCTGCAACAGAATGTGTTCTATTTTATTTATGTAAAAACTGATATCCACTTAAAGAGATAAAATCAAAGAGAAAACATCATTAAATTGATAATGATACGACTGGTTTTGCTAGTTTCGTAAGCTGAATGATTTAGATATAAACTGAGATAAAATATAATGGTTCATGCTACAGAGTAACATATTTGAACTTTGTCAAAGGGTAATCAAACTTAGAACGCTGTAATAACTGCAAGATCTATTGATTTAGGATATTTAGCCATCGATTTCTGTAAATTTAAATTTTGATACTATTAACATGCCTATAAAATATTTATTTAGTTTGTTTCATGAGATTGTTTAATTGAAAGAGCAGTTTTCTGCGGTACAGAATTTGAAGAATGACAATTTCAGTTGCAAAAAGGAGGAAATAGTTTGTGTGAGTGAATAAACATAAAAAAAAAAAAAAAAAAAAAAAAAAAAATAACGATTTTTTGCTTAGTATAGCTCAAAAATAAAATAATAATTTATGTAAAAATATATAATTTATGTACCTTTCATCGCATGAAAAGTAAAAATTTTATGCTTAAAAATATAGAAAACAAAAGCCAAGTTCATTCTATGGGCTGTTTAAATAGCGTTTTCTTAAAATGTGTTATTTTGCTGCTTTGGTACACTTTATGTACATTCTATAGTATCTAGATTCATGAAATTTTGATAGAGCATAAAATTTATCATTGTGCATCAAGTGTATCCAAACTTTTTAAATTAAATTGCTTACCATATTTAAAAAGAGTTTGGACAATATGCCTATTATAGATACGTAATAATTTCCAAACTCGTATACAGTAGAAATGTTTAGGTTCATCAGATGCACAATCATAAATTTTGTACTTTTGCAAAATTTCATGAATATAGATGTTATTGAATTTACGTAAAGTGGACTAAAGCGAGGAAAAATGCATTTTAAGGAAATGCTCATTGTATGACCTTTAGAATGAATGTGGCGCTTATTGTTTAAATACTTCAGATTAAAATTTTTACTTTTCATGAGATGAAAGGTACATACATTATATACCATTGTAATCAACATAACTTATTTATTTTAGTTATTGGCTATGAAACGAAAAATTGAATTTTTTAAATGTTTATCATGCTTTATTGGTCCCCTTAAAGGAAATATAGAGATTATACATGAAAATTATTTGAATGCATAATAGTATATTTGAAACTCATAATGGAACATTTTCGATGATGCCATTTAGCGTAATTTAGTTAACCCTGCATTTAAATATTTTTGTTAATATCAGAAAACGTGACTAACTACGTAAGATCAAAACTTTAAACCAGATGTGTAAATTTTTTAAATTTGGTGCACATGTTTAATATATTTATGCAAATTCATTATTCATTTTGCGATAGTTTTGTTTTCAAAATTGGGATCCTATGATAGCAAAATGATAATTCTATTGGACAGTGAATTATTCTATAATACAGTAAAAAAAGATTATCTTAAAATTATTCATTTTATCTTCATTTACTTTAAATAGAAGTAATAAGAATGTGAAGATTGACATCCACTAATATCTTCAGATTTGCGTTCGATTTTAGTAAGTGTAAATTTTACGTAATATTAAAAATCCCGTCTTTATATCCTTTTGATGCAAGTAACAGTTTTCTTATTAATAGAGACAGGAAGTTAAAAACGGGTAAAATTATAAGAACGAGAAGACATGTGGATATACAGGAAGGTGAAGCTTGACATTCATAAAAATCTTTAAATATACAATCGATTTCAATAAATGCACATTTTACATAATATTAAAAATCCTGTCTTCATATCCTTTGATGCAGGTAACAGTTTTCTTATTAGACTATTATGGAGACAGGAAAAGGGATGGAAACGGCTAAAATTAGAAGAATGAGAAAGACATGTGAATTTGCAGGAAGGCGATATTTGACACCACATTTCTAAGACACCGTCTGTTTTTTACCACCATCTGGAGGATCGCATATGATCCTTGTGTTGAATCCGTTCAGCTGTTTCCTTTATGGAGCTCAACGGATTCATTCTTTATAGTTATAGTAATGCACCTTAACCTGGCTCTGCAATTTCAGATGCTTACTGTTTGAAGACATGAACGTCTGGAAGATTTAGCGGAAATAGACGTATCAAATTGAATTTCAAGGGGGATTATGGCAAAAGAGAATTTGTTGGTGAAATCAAGAGCTGAAAATTAGGATGAAACTCATAGTGGGGTTTTAAATTCTAAGTAGATTGTTGAATAAACTCTCATAATTCAAATAATTCAAGTGATTACGGCTAATAAATAATTAACATACGATATTAGGTTGAATTTAATTTTTATATAACAATAATTAAACTGAAATTTTACTAAGAAAATAAAGTTTAGTATTAACTTTAATTTAACATGCATAGACGCGAAGTTCTATTCTACTTGACTATAACTATCTATATCTTAAAAATTTATTCGCTAACTTTTATTTTATTGACTGCATAGAATACCAGTATCTCTGTAAGATTCTAGGATGAAGAGTTTTTTTTGTTAAATAAAGAATTTATGCTCCTGTCTATGACTTTTCAGCTCTCGGATTGAATTAGATTAAATTATTTTGATACTCTTCTGCCTATTATGCAAACGAGGACTACTTTGTCTAGAGCCTACATTTGAAAGTAAATTATAAACCACTACGAGCATGTATGCCTGCTCGGGGGGCTCACCACCTGTATTTGGGATCCGAACTTGTTAGCTATGGATCTGAATGCAAGTAGGAGAACCATTCAGTTACAGTCAGGCTTTGCAATTCGCGGAAAAGCGTTTATTAGAATGTCTGTTCTTGCAACTCTAGGAAATATCTTAAGAGGTTTCTTTGTTTTCAATTAAGTAACACACACAAAAAAAAGCTTTTTCTTTTTAATAAATAAGCGTGAAAGGTTTTTTCTAAAGTGAAGAAAATTTTCACTAAATGCACTATAATGTATATTTATGTTAAAAATTGCAATATGGAATGAAGAATGCGCATGAAAGCAAATAAATGTAATTTTGTTTCCATTGCAGCTTGACTCTTTAAAAGAAGAATTCCGAGAACATAGCTTGAACTATCAGCGAAATGTAAGTAACTGAATGATTTCTATAAACTATAAATTTTTGACATTTGATGGGAATGGAGAACTTGGATAACTTTTGGACAAACAGAGATAATTTTTCTATGTTTCTCAAAGTTTAATTTATATTTTTAACAAGTACTTAATTCACAATAAATAAAACTGCTGTTTGTGAGAAGACAGTTCTTTCTTAGCGGTTATTAAGAGCACACTGTTTTTGACAGGAGAAAGAGGACTCAAATCGCAATCGAAACAAATGTAGTCACCTAATTTTCCTATGCCTGCTTAATTTAAGGAAGTATTAGAAAGTTATGTACTTCATTAATTGCGCATGTTTACTTTTCAATGCGCCGTATAGAAAAAACAAATATCATGCTGCGAAGTAACGAAATTAAACCCAATACGTTAATACAGCTTTAAATCTTTTGATTTAAATAATAAAAAAAAATTTATATAAATAAATTTTATCGGAATTGCATTTTTGATCAGATTATATCTATTACGGCCTTTGGGTTCAATGATTATGGGAATTATTATTGATATTTCTAAATTGATACGTTATCTGTTTTATTTTGTAAAAGATTTTTCAAATTCATATATTGTAGTACGGTTATACCTTTTAAATACGAGTATAATCTTCAAATCTACGAAAATATAAGTAATACAGGTATATCTTCTAATCCACGAGAATATAAGTAATATGGGTGTATTTTCCAATACAATTTTAAAGATTTTATTTTAGCATGTATTGAGTCAATTTCATATTTTCTGTAAATTTGTTTACAGACGGGATCAGGATGTTTTATTCTTTAGATCTGCCTGTGAAAATAATTTTGTATAGCGAGAACACAGATCCTTAAATTTCTTTCTATGATCGTTAATTTAAATATTTTAATAGAACATTTTGAATAACAATATCATTTTGAATACTATAGGAATTTGCACATGATTGTGGATTGTGAATTTTAGTTTCTTTTTAATGTACATTTCGTACGAAGAACGGGTATACTGCTAGTCTATATAAATAAAATTGGAAATCTGTCTGTATGTGTGTTTGTCTCATTCACAGAAGAACGGCTGCACCGAATTTCATGAAATTTTGTGGATAGCTGTGAAATAGTCCCACTTAAAATTTAGTCTATATTTTGAGTTTCTAGGACCAGGTGGTTATCTATATATTAATATAACGCGAACCTCCTACAGAGATAGCAATATGCTGACGATATTTTTAACGCCAATTTATTTGAAGAGAAATATATCGTTTTGCTTAGCAACAGAATTAAATCCTATATGTACTTACACAGTAGACGATTTTATTAAATCTTTTTTGATTGAAATAATAATAATTGTATATAAATATAAATTGAATTGTATTTTTGACTGGATTATATCAATTAAGACCTTCGGGTTTAAAGATTACAGGGAAAATTATTGATATTTTCAGTTTCTTACGTCATCTATTTTATTTTGGCAGAGTCCTTTCGAACTCATATCACGTTTAACTCATATACTGTGTTTACCCGATTTTTGAAACAGAATAAATGTAGTACTGGTATATCTTCTAATACTACTTTAGAGCTTTCATTTTGGCATATATTGATCTAATTTCATATTTTCTTTTATATATTTGTTTACAAACGGGAATGGATGGTTAAAGATGCTTTGGTTAAAGATGCTTTATTCTTTAGATCTGCACGTAAAGATAATTTTGTATAACGAGAAGAGATATTCCTTTTTCTTTTTAGGGGAATTAAATTAAATATTTAATGGAATGTTAAGAATGCCAATATCATTTAGAATAGTATAAGCATTCGCACATAATTGTGAATTTTAATTTTTTTTATATTATATGTTCCGTATACGAAGAACGGGTATACTGTTAGTGTTTATTTAAAATTTTATGATAAAATCAATTTGTTTAAAAGATTTTTCTTTTATTTCAGAATCCGATGTCTGCTAGTCATAGAACGTATCCTGAAAGCGAAATTTCGATCAGAAATGGTATGTACAGATTGTAATTTCTTATGCATATTTATCTGTTATTTTGTAGAATATATTTTTATTCTATAAAAATTCGATGAAAATGCAGTCTTAAATAGTATGAAATAAAAATACTTAAAATAACAGTATATTACAGCATATGTAGATGATTAAAAATATTAACCGGTTTTGGAGGCAGACATTTTATCCTGAAGAAAGAGGCTAATTTTTGCTTCTGAAACCGGTTGATACTTTTCATCAACTACTTTTTCAGTTACTAATGAGGTAATTTATTTCAGAATATTTTTATTCGTTAACATATAGGGCAAAAGTACTTGCATATAATATGCAATTAAATAAAGACTTAAAAATATTTAGTCCATTATTTTACTCACAATTGTTTTAATATATTTATGTCGGTATATATTTCTAAAATATTTTATATATATTTCATTAAATACTTGTTTGTCATTGGAGTACTTTTTATAGTTAAATAAAATTCGTCATGGCAATATTTTATGAAATTATCCGATTTCAATTATTAAATCATTATAATTCGAATTATTGCTACTTTTATATTACGATATTTTGCATGATCGCAAAGTAATCCGTTGATAAACAAGTACCTTTAATCGATATAACTAATTATAAAATTTATGCTTTCATTTAGGTGGCAAAAGTCATTCAAAACTTCGTCATGGTCATTGGAAAGCGGAAGCTGACATGTTACATGAAATTATTGGCAACCTTGAACAGCAACAATCAGAACTTGTGGATGGATTAAAGGTCGTGAGAAAAGACCATTCTATATCTATATTGAAGTTGGAAGCAGTGGAGAAAACTTGTTTCCACTTGCTAAATAAAAGTGAACCCATAGAGTTAGAGCAGCGAGTGATAAACCAAAGAGTTGAAATCCTTGAAAGCATTGCTAACAAAACAGAACGTCAAACATTGGACATTCAATCTCGAGTTAATAATATAACGTCATCAGGAATAAAGAAACTTCATGGATCAACAATGCAGTTGTTTGAAGCTTTAGAGCGATTAGAAAGCAACCATGACCGTACTACTGCGGATATACGTAGGGAAATGTCAAAACTGGACTATAATCTCTCTCAGACTCAATCTGACATGGAAGAACTACGTGAAAGGCAATTAATTACCGATGAAGTAATGTCAAGTATCAAAACTGATGTTGAGACAGCCCAGTCAGAGTCAAAAAAGAACCATTTACGTATCCTTTTGGTACAAAGTGCTGTTTTGAATAGGACATTGCAAAACACCCAGTATAACAACGGTCGTGCAATGCAAGATGCAAAGATTTCTGCTTTGGAGACAAAAATTGGAACATTGTCTCACGATGTTGATGTAGAAAAGACAGAAATCGAAGCATTACATCGCCAGGTGATTGAAAAAGCTGATGAACATGATTTGACTAGATGGGAGAAAATCCAAAGAAAAGTTAGAGAGAGCATTTTGGAGTTCAAGGAAGATATTCCTAGAATTAAAAGACACCAGGAAAAGTTTGAGCTAGAGCTTGAAAAGTTTGCTGAGCAATTACCTGCAGGTAAATGAACTTATTTTTTATATGATCTATTAATAACTTATTTTAACTCATTTGAATGCCTAGAAAACTTCAGGTGTTTTAATAGCACTTTTAATCATATCATGCCTAAAATTAAAGTATTTTCAAACATTCTTTCAATTTCAATCTCGAGTGATTTTATATAGTTTATATTGTTCAGGTACTTGTTTCTAACAAAATTGTACTTAAAGGTAATTCAAATAATATTTACTTTTATTTATTAAATTTTGCGTTAGTTTTCACATTTAAATATAAATATTAACAATTTGAATTTAGTTCAGCATTTTATTTTAATGAACATTTATATTACAAGGGATTTTCGCCTTTTGTTCTCTATGCTCACTAATCCTCGTTTTCGATGTGTATACATAAAATTTCAAAAGCAATAAAATTCTATTATCGCCAGATTTTAGTTTTCACCAATAAAAATGAATTGGATTTTTATGAAGCAAGTTGCTTGGTCTTAAATATACTTAAAAATATTGCTTCTATCGTGTCTTCGAAATATCATGTAATATACAATTATTAAGATCTTTATGATTTTAACATTGTAAAATGTTTGTTCGCTCGTAATGAATATCTTACAAAAATACCACTTAATGGTAAAAAAAAGCACCCTGCTAAATAAAAAGAACAAAAACCTCCTTCTAAAAAAGTTATGAAATCTCAAAACGATTTGCACCAAGTTCCCACAGGGCTGGAACTGTGCTTTCAAGTCTAGGGTATCTTGCTGAAGGATCATAACCCTCCTTCAAATCACACGTACCCCAGTTTAGTCGTAGTTAATTCGCAAACCATTTGAAGATTTCATAATTATCTTGGAAGGATTGTAATTGACGGGGAGTTTTCTTTTTTTACCATGGAGAGGAGTTTTTGTGAGATTTCAATGCTTTATGTAGAAATATTTATCAACATGATTACGTAACACTTGTATAGCAAGCACTGCATATTTTATTTTACCGCCGAGCATCATTTATTCATGGATTGAAATTCTAAATCAATTTTATCTTCAAGTTTTAAAAGAAAAGTATATACCTCCAATCAGAACACACAAAATGAGTGATAATTGATTAAAATCGGTTTAGCAGTTATCGCTGTAGATCCGCTAACATTATGTAGGACAAATTAATTAACATTATGCAGGGAAAATTGTAAAAAGTGTAATCTTAAAGTTTTTTTCTGGGGGTGTTACTGCACCAACTTGTAATTTTTTTGTTTTGTTTTTCTCAGCTTCGTTTTCATATTACCGAAAAAAAAAATATCTTGTCTATAATAGCTATCTTGGGGACTGAGCAACAAACCTCTGAAAATTAGAGTTTGTCAAGTCACGTATAATATGCACTTGTCAGCTGCGGATTCGAACATGGAGACTTGGCGGGACGGAACGTTACTGCGTTCCCAAAATTTTAAGTCGCGCTATGTTAGTTGTTAAAACCAGGTTTATGAAATCATTGACTTAAGTGACAATCTGGGATTAACAGGGAATCATTTTATAGAGATATCTATTTATTGATGATTTTATCTACGTCTAACGAAGTGTCACTGAAAATGGATACAGTAGATTTTCTTAATTGGGCTATCTGTTAATTGGGGCAAACCTTGAAGAATAGAAACAAATCGCTATTGTAACAAAACATTTTTTCAGCTCTTCGGGTCACTATATTGCATATGTGAGCCAAAATTGGTATGTTGCAGTTATTACTTTTTTGCTTTGTTAAATTAAAGGAACGATAATATTATAAAAATGTCACTACTGTATTTTCTTTGGGCCATCAAATTACAAATTTTACAGCAGAAACGGTTTCAATACATACTTTTTTATACTGAGATATAGCTAAAGATTTTTTCGGGCAAAATAACATTAAAGGAGCCAAACTTCCGTTGTTATCTATTATAAAAGTTTATCACAGAAACACAAAACATTTTTCTAGGGGTTTCTCGATGAAACAAATCGATTGATGCCCATAAAATACCACGTTAAACCAGAGATTATCTTATATATTTTCTTAATAATATTGATGGGACAGAGTGGGACAAGTGAACTATAGCCATCCAAGTGGACAATTTTGAGTAAAAAAGAATGGAAGTTGAACTATGTGTGTGTGTGTTGAAAGGATAATTAGAACGCGAGACATTCAAGATGTCTTTAAAAATATATGAATAAAACAATGTACTATGTCTACAATCTGTAGATAATAAAGTATTGTATTATAAAACTTCCTTCAAGCTATTCGTTTGGGAAGGGGGGGGAGGGGGTACGCCGATGAGATGAAATCTCAAAAGGGGTGCGCGATCGTTGTAAGTTTGGGAAATACTGGATTAAGCGATTTTACACATGAAATTTCTATAGTTTTAAGTTTATATGATCTAATTTTATTTATCGGTCTCCAAAATCAGGGTGAGTATACTTTAATGCAGTTACTGAATGTGGAATCGTTTAAGTGAAATATAAAATTTAATCACGTGAGTTCATAAATATTTAACACGTTGATTGCCACGGGGGTTCGTCAAGTCTGATTCCCAGATGCTACGGTCCATAAATTACTTTATTTAATAGGAAAATGTGGAAATATTTTTTGATACATTTTGTGACAAAAATGCGTTTTGTTTTTAAAAGAAAAAACGAACAGACAAAATAAAATAAAACAACACACCATCACCAAAAAAAAAAAAAAAAAAAAAAAGTTTCCGCCTCACTCAATTCTTTTAATGGGTATGCTTTACATGCCCAATACGCATAGTTAGCACGTGTTTGCTATGAGAATGGCCATTATAGATCGACACCCCAACTACAAGTTATCTCGTAATTGACAGTAAACGTGTTAAAGGCGTTACAAACACAAAAAAATCTGATATAGGTAGCACATGACTTTTTCTATATTATGTAATATATTTACTTATTTTACAGTGAAAAAATGATATATAAGATCCACGGTACAATGTTTTTAACGCTGAATTGTACATATGGCGCTTTTTCGGATGAGAACATGTTAAATTATTTCGAAGTGCCCAATTAACTTATATTTCGAACTTATATTCGAAACGCTCCATTTGTTCGTGAGATATCGCATCCACAGACTCACGGGCACACACACATATACACACACAGATATCATCTCTAAAGCTTTCTATTCGAATTCAGGGATGCTTAAAACGTGCTCTTCCGGCGAAAACTCGAATTCGAATATTCAACACCGTCACAATGCATCGTCACTATGCAATTTCCAGCACCGTCACTATGCATTATACTATGTATATAGGGAGAGTAATATGCAGAAGATTTTGCATATTCCCTTTGTTTAATTGTGATTAGAAGGAGACTACTGATACCACTCTAAACAAATATAGTCCATTTTCACAATCTTTGAGTACTTATAATGTAATGTATACATCAGTTTTTATAATCTTTGTTACAGAAAGCCAAAATATAAGCCAAATATAGCACAGTATTTTGTAGATTTATAATAATTACAATTTTCAAAGTTTGTTAGCAAATATTACAATATCTTAATAAATGGTAACGAGAATATGTTGTATTAATTGAGAAATATTCCGATGCTAGATTTAACCGGAACAGTCCAAATTGAAAACGAAATTCTAGACAAAGAGGTGAGACTACTGAGGTAATTACCCCCAAGCATAAGAATAATTCAAAGATGAAAATGATACAAATTACTAAATTTTTGTGAGAATTACTGAATTATTTTCCTTATATATTTCCTGCATGCAAGAGTGTCAAACATTTCTAGTACCTCACCTTCGCTCTGAATGTACAAATTCAAATTAACATATCAGCTCGTCAAATGCTGCATTTCATGCGATGTTGCAGCAAGAAAAGCACAGAGATCGAATTGCACGAGTTAGTTTCATTTCATTAGGAATTACTATAAAAGTATGGCTTACTTCAAAAATAAATAATGATTGTTTAAAAACAAAATTCAGCGAAAATAAATTAATAATAAGAAAACAATTAAATATTCATATATGTATATGAAAATCATATTGCTATTTATTATGAGGCATGAAAATATTTGCTGTTTTGTATAACTTAAATCAAAACATGTTATTTACTATTTGTATGTCATCATTCCGAGATACCGACTATGTAATCTCCGAAGACTTGACCAATTCTTTTGTGTTGTCAAAAATGGCTCTGCTACAAAAATGAGGTCATTTTGAATAATCAGTCGATAAAATGATAAAGTAAAGTAGGCTTGACTCTGTGTCAAACTAGAGGTATTTTATTGACAATTTTACACAATAAAGCAACTGAAACCACACCTAGGATGCTGGAACTAACAGTTCTCAAGTTACTGCAGTTTATAATTTTGATTTTTCAAATTTAATCGTTTTCTTTAAATTAAAGTTATCATAGTAAATAACATATACTATAAACGTTTTCATAATAGAGTTAAAAAATATATTCTTCTACACTGCGATATAAATAAGCCTTTTTTTAAATAGTAATAAAAAATATTCTTGCATATATTTACTCTGTATAGCAGCGTAGCCAGCTTCTCAAAAAGGGATAGGGGATGTCCAAATGGGGAGGGGTGTTAGGGTGCTGGATTTTTGTTTTCTAACAGAGACTCTATGGAGGACTAATGTAATTGTTCAGTCAATGAGGGGGGGGGGGATAACCCCGTCTGCACCACAAATTCTGTAAGGAGTATCCCGGCTTAAGTACATACCAAATATTCTTCTTGCATACCCAGTCTTAACTGCCAATTTATAAAGAATATGTATACAATTAATAAATTCTTATATAGTATAAATTATTTAATATGTGAGTTTTGAATTAATAAATTGTAATTATTGAAATCAGATTATATAAGTTTTAATATATTTATAATAAGATTTTTAAGGTTTATTTCACTGCGAAATTTTTTTACATTTTATTTTTCAAAATATATAAGAGTTTTATTATAGGGCAAATTTAATTTTCTTATTTTAATACGCAATCTTTTATATTAGTCTTGGTTTTTTAAAAATTTTATAAATTTAAATTACAGTTCAAATAAAAAAATTACATTTCCAATTACATTTATACATTTTACTTATTTATAAAGTAATTTTGCTTTTTTTTGTTAGCTAAAGCATGTTTCTAAAAGTATGATTTTCATTTCAGATTGTTCGTTGAACTCGCCATTCGAGAACGTTTCTGCAAATAAGAGTGGAACCTACCTTATTCATCCTGCTGGACAAACTCTTCATCCCGCTGCAGTTAAGGTTTACTGTGACATGGATACTTCTGGTGGACAGTGGACTGTAATTCAAAGGCGATCCAAAGGAGATCATAGCTTTGAACAGGATTGGAAGCATTACAAGGAAGGTTTTGGGGATGTCACAGCAGGAGATTTTTGGCTCGGAAATGACATCCTCCACCAGATGACAACATCCAGTGACTATTCTCTCAGAATTGATCTCTGGGATTCAATGAACAAATATAGATATGCCGAGTACCGTACTTTTCGAGTGCTTGATGAAACAGATAATTACAGATTAGTGCTAGCTGGATATAGAGGAAATGCGAGTGATGCTATGGAATATCACAATGGAATGCCTTTTAGCACTCCTGACAGAGATAATGATGCTAGTTTAGCAACTCATTGCGGAAGATTTTATGGTAGTGGATGGTGGTATAACCACTGTCAGTATGTGAACATTAATGGACGATTTAATACTGGTATTACATGGTATAATATTGAAGGACAAGAGTGGAGTGAACTTACAAAAGTTGAAATGAAAATAAAACGTCGGACCTTAGTATATCGTTAGAAATTATTTTTCAGTATTTGTACAGTATTTTATGGGTGTAACGATTCTAGTCTACCTAAAGGCAAGTTTTGCCACAGATATACGTATGCACAGATGTTAAACGAATTTTAGCGGTTTTATGAAAAATAAATGACTGCTGCTTAAAATTCTCATTGGGTTTTGTGAATCCTGCATGAAAGTGTTGGGAAGATTGACACAAACGACCAAAATTAACAGTCAAAACGTAAATTAATATATTTAAATTAATTAATTTTATACATTTATTATTTATTTTAGATTTGTAAATATATTATATAAATATTGAATAAATGTAAATTACTGTAAAATATTGTGTATGAATGTAAATATTAGCAGTTTTTTAGAAATTGAAGGATAAGTGACTTTTTTTTAATTTTAAGAATGCTGAAAATTTGAAACAAGAACTCATCACAAGGCCAATATTTAAAGGTTTTTTTATAAATAATATTTAGTTCTCAGAAATGCAACTAGAATATATAGTTTTCAGAATATAAATTATCAATTATACGAGATTTAGTTCAACTAAATCTTATATAACTCATAGCTAAATCATAGCACTGTAAGTTGAACTAAAGCATAAAATATAATTGCAGTTAATTGTAAAGTTATGCTATTTTTTTTTATATAAATTGGATTTTTTATAGCTTTTATACTATTTGAAAAATCACATTCCCAATCTCCACTTTGTTTACTACTTACTGACTTTTATGATAGTATAGTTTTGCTCCTCCATATTTCAACAGATTAAAATAAATATATTATATATTTTCATTTCTATTCTCGATGACCTATATTGTTTGGAAATCTGGAGCAGTAACAAAAATGTATTACTATAGCTGTGATATACTCCTGCTTAATGTGCCATGTCTTATTTTCCTATGAATCTTGTAAGAACATTAGAGAGAACACATTTCGATTTTGATGTGTACAGAATTTAATTCCATATGAGTTAAATTTGTATTAGAATTGTATTATAAATATGATCCATATCATTTTCTTTTGTATGTATTAGTCATGAATTTAACATATTTCATACATAAGGGCATATAGTGGAATTCCGAGCTCTGTATTTGCATCTGTAAATATTCCATGTATTCATATATATTATAGGATTTCAAATTATGCAAATGATAGACAATATATAGTGTAATCATTTGAAAACTGTAAACTTTTAGCTTACGGTAGGTATTATATGAAACCTAACAAGAAAAAGTACAATGTACATATTTCTAATTCTAAAGTATTCTGTGAAATTCAAAGCATTTAAGGAAGGAAGTTTAGCTCAAGGAATAAATGTTACAGATTTATTTACTCAGGGTTACAAGTCAGTGGAAGCTTTGAGAACATTGAAATCTGTGTCCTTTCCCATTTTTCATATTTAAGATCACAATATATCAATTTAAAAATACAATCTTAATTTCTTTCGTTAAAGTATCAAATAATACTTGAATATTATACAGAACTTTTGAAAAAATTATACATAAAATATTCCAATCTAACACACTATGGGCCGGTGGGGGGGGGGGGACACTCCCCACTGTTTAGGCAGAGGGGACGGCCCCAAGTTTCTAGATTTTTTAATTAAAAAAAATATTTAGCAAAATTAAAAAAAAAATGCTAAATTTATTTATGTGAAGTAAAACTCTCGATACCCAGTCGAGAAACACCAAAAAATATCCAATTCTTTATTATCTAATTCATAAAACTAGCCCACGCATAGTTTGTATAAAAGGAATGCAAAACAGTTCGCGTAGGGGGATTTAAATTAGGCAATTCCCACTAAATTTGCCACTGGTAGTGTCCCCCCCAAATATTTCTACAAATAAATGCATATGTAACAAATGACGTTGTATGCAAAATTGATAGAAGTAAATATCGAAATATAACAATTTTTTCATTTTGAAGGTAAAAAGTGATGATCTTGATTACGTCAAGTTAAATTTGAAAATATTTGAAATAAATAGTGATTTACGTAATAAATTTTAATTTCGGCAAGAACTGTGTCTTATAGAAAATATGTTTTTAAAGCGTTTTCTTGTATCATTTGCTCAAGTTGAATATGCTTTTAACCGCAGATTTGTTTCAAGAATGTGTGCAATTTCAGTTTGTATTGGGTCACAAATTATTGTCTGTATAAATTGAAATGTTGAAAATATATTTTAAATCTTATTTCGATAACTACCATTATATGTCATAAAATTGAAAAGAAAAATAAAGAATTCACTATTTTTAAATATTTACTGTGTCATGTTTCACATTATTTGAAGTCTTTAGAAGGTTGAAAATGCTAGTACAGCTTATCATGACAGACAAACAAGGCAGAAAAGAATGTAAGTAGCGTATTGTAATTACATGATGTTTTTATTCAAAACAAAATAATTTCTGATTGTTCTAATCAGAAAACCATTTATTTATTAAGAGAAGTGGTAAAGAAAAAGCAATCTGATTTTACGAGAATCCGATGTCTAAATAGAAGCTATTCATTTTTGTTTCTACACGGATTCATATTTGTCTGAGACATTTTACTTTACACCTATCCTACAATACATAGCATATGTAAAGTAAAAGTATTGTGATAGGGTAGAATATCCGAATCTCAGATTTTAATGGACATATGCTTTGAGCATCCTGAATGCGAATTAACAATTTCTTCAGGGATATTTGCCTGTTTGTGCGCTCGATATATCTTCTTCTTCTTCGACCCAGACTGTCTGACCTACCAGAAAGGTGTAAGGTATCTGTTTGGACGACCGGGAAGTGCCGTCCAATTTAGACTGGAACCCAGTGGGGGAGGCATCCACAGGGACCGTACCCTTCTTCCCCTACCACCAACCTCTCGGAAGGACTTACGGACCCACATGTTTAATGTGATCATATTCCGCGTGAACATAGCGGCAGTTTTGGCAGTGGCGGGAATCGAACCCGGGCCCACCGAGTGCAATTCCCGCGTGCTAACCACAGGGCTGTCGCGCCCCGCTCGATATCTCTTGAACAAATTGATTCAATCGGATTAAATTCAATGATTATTTTAATACATAAATGTCAGCGGTCTATTAATTTTCGCTGTGAACGGACCTAAAAAAGGTTCACTAAAAAAGGTTCCTAAGAAAGGTTTTCGAACACTTTTCTCCCGACAAAATAACTTCAGGATCGGGGCAATCCTGAGACTTTCCTCGGAAATATTCATTTTTAAAATTAATTTTCAGCATTTACATTTATATATAATACTAGCAGTATGCCCGTTCTTCGTACGAAATGCATAATATAAAGAAACTTAAAATTCACGATCATGTGCAAATTCCTATAGTACACTAAATGACATTGTTAATAAAAATATTCTATTAAAATATTTAATTTAATGCTCCTGAAAAGAAGTTCAAGAATATCTGTTCTCGCTATACAAAATTATCTTCACGGGCAGATCTGACGAATAAAACATCCTAGTCTCATTTGTAAACAAATTTATAAAAAATATGGAATTGAACCAATATATGCAAAATAAAAGCGCTAAAATTGTATGGGACCCGTATTACTTATATTAGCACATATTAGAAGATATACCGATGTATTAGTAGAAAATTACACCTACTACAACCTATCAGTTCCTAAAATCTAAAATAAAATAGATGGCGTAATAAATCGAAAATATCCAGTATTCTTTAAACCTCAAGGTCGTAATTGATTCCAATACATGCCAATATATGTCAAAATATATGTCAGTATACCTGTACTACTTATATTCTCGTAGATTAGAAGATATATCCTTGCATTTGTAGAAGATTACCCGTACAACGTGCAATATGAGTTTCAACAATTTTGCGATAATAAAATAATGTCGTAATAAATTGAAAATATCAATATTCCCCGAAAATACCAATAATAACAATGTGTAAACCTGAAGACCGTAATTGATATAATCCAGTCAAAAATGGAATATTGGGGAAAGTTATTTTACATACATATATTATTTAAATCGGAAAAGATTTAATAAAAATCGTCTGCCGCATAAACACATTGGAGTTAAATCCGTTGCTAAGTGACATGACATAATTTTCTTCAAACAAATTAGACAAAAAATATCATTTGTATAATGCTATTTATATAAAAGGCTTAATTGTGCATTTTTAATTAATATCTAGACAAACTCTGGTCCTAGAAACTTGAAACATGGACTAAATTTTAAGTGGGGCTATTCCAAGGCTACCCATAAAATTTCATCAAATTCGGTTCAGTCATTCTCTCGTGATGAAACAAACATACAGACAGTCAGATTTTCAATTTTATTTATATAGATATGCAATACACCGTACAAATTTGGTACAAATCGCTTTCGAGGTTTTTGAGATCACGAAGGTTTACTGATTTTAACAAAATCCCATTCTGTAGCTAAACTATAGATTTTTCATAATTTTCATTCTGCGTTCACATCTAGACAATATATACGAAGTATACAACCTAAATTTGGTCCAAATCACTTTAGTAGTTTTTGAGATTACGAAGGGTCAACGATTTTAACAATTCCCGTTTTATAGTTACACTATATATATTTTTCGGAATTTTGTTTCTGCGTTCACGTGTACATAATATGCGAAACTTGCCACCCAAATTTGATTAAAATCGCTTCAGTTGTTTTCGCGATTCCGAAGAGCCAACGGTTTGACATCCATACTTCACCCATAGACAAACAAAAGTCAGTTTTGATACCTAGGGTTCACTGATATATTTTTGTTGAAAATTGTGTGCTTTATATGTTTTGAACAAATTGAACCAATCGGATTAAATTTGATTGTGCTAATGTCGTAAAGCGATTGTAATTAAATCACGATCGCCATACTTTTCTTAGCTTACATCTGTTAAAGTAAAAATTGTGATTAATCTGTTTCAAAAAGCATATCTATTAAGAAAAGCGGTACAAGTCACGATCGATATCCCCATATTTTCCTCTAGCTCTCCGCGCGATAAAAGTAAAAATATTATAAAAATGTAATTATTTTTCAAAATCTTAAAAATCAGCTAACATATGTGATTCTGCATTTAGTATAAGCAAATGGCATCATTTACAGAACTCTAACATGCGTCGGTCTTCAGATATATCAGTAAGATATATTGAGTTGGTTTTGTGCTCTGCAGTTTTACACCTTTGAAAACTAATCGTATGAACGAAGACTAACGCACATTTATGAAAAACGAATTCCAAACAAGAAGTAATATATACCTACTCCTAGGAATCAAATCCCGAAACTGTGAAAACAAAGCCAAGATAGAAAACATAAAATTTATAAGAAAATTTGACTTGAAAAATCACTTGTTACAAAATTCAAAATCAAAGAGTAAATATAAAATATCTAATATTTACATGAAAAGATCTACATCTTTTGTAATTAGAGTCAAAAAACAAATGTTCCAGTTTTGCTGACCAAGCAAATATGCGACTATGTGCTCATATATATGTAAGACTCAGTGCTCATATATATGTAAGACTCTACAATGAATGCTCATATATATGTAAGACTCAGTATAAATGCAAGACTCTATATATTGAATACTCAGAACCCTCTTGTGTTCCCAAAGTTAAGAATTTGTTTTCATTGCAGATAACAATATCTATGGAATGTGCAGAGTGCACTTCGACGATAAGAGCTTGCAATTCCGTCCCACTTGCTCAACCGTAGAGCGTCACTTAGCTAATACGAAGATTCGTGGTTCGATTCCCAGTTGAGGCAGACACGTTTTTTATAATGGCATCCGAACAAATTATCCTAATAAGATGGCGGAGGTCTGAAAGTGACCCTAGAACGACTAGCACGAATTCAGTGGACTCTGGTATATAAGGCGCAGATTTCAAATTGGGAGGTCAACAACCACGCAGGAAGCACCTGCGGTAAAAATAGCAGGTGGTGGTCAGTCAGGTGCACACTAATCTGACATTAAAGAGTGAAGCATGCAGTGTCAACTACGATGATAAGAGTTTGCAATTTGCTCCCAGTAGTTCAACGGTAGAGCGTCGGCCGTAAAGTAAGAAAGTCCGTGATTCGATTCCCGGTTGAAGTAGTAAGGTTCTTTACAAACGGTTTCACGTTTAAATCCACTTTAGGAAGCGGATTTGAGCTTTATATCCCCCTAAAAGGGGCAAAAACCTTGGTACCATCTTTAGGCGGGTTCTGTGACATGATTATCATTGTAACTTCGTGTAGTTGAAGTTCGATTTTGAAGAAATTTGAAGCAGACTATGTAGTAGGTCTTAATTTGTAAGTTCCTACAGAAGTTCGTAAAATTGTTTCCATAACAAATTTTCTTTCCATTATTATAGATAGTAATAGGAGTGCATCCCTATATATATATATATATATATATATATATATATATATATATATATATCATAAAAATGTAATAATAAAAATAATCAATTCGCGTAATCGTGAAATATTGACATCACCATAGAAGCAAATATATATATATATATATTATATATATATATATATATATATATATATATATATATATATATATATATATATATATATATATATTTATTCTTGTTATTATATAATTTGATAAATATTGCCCGGTATTTACAATTTTGTTGGGAATTGTTTAGACCGTTATCATTTTACCAACAGTGTGCCATGGATTGTTTTGGATATAATAATTGCCCAGCTAAAAATTATAACTTCAATAAATGTAAGAATAAAAATTGTAAAACCTGCCCATATGCTTCTAACTCACAAATTACTAATCCAAATAGTCATAAGACTTTCTGTAAAATTTTTAATTGCATCTACAAATTATCTTGTAATATATGTAATATATCTTATATAGGACAAACCAGTAATCCTATTCATCTACGTATGAATGTACATAGAGATCATGTTAAAAAATATATCCATAATAATAATTTTCTTCCTACTTCTAATAAAATCGAATATAAACACTTTGCTCATCATGGTTTTGAAAATATAACTATACATATTTTGGACATTAAAACAAATACTGCTGATAGATTATTCTTTGAAAACTTCTATATTAAATCACATTGCACTCTGTTTCCATATGGATTAAATCAGTTATATCTCAATGGTAATATTGTTAAGAATAATTTTGTAGATAATAAATATTCTATTTTTAATCACCTTTTTTATTAAACCGCTTTTACATAATAGTAAAATGGCTAAACTCAAAAGATTTAAACGCGGTAAAGGAAGCTCCTCCCAATATGATATTAAAGCGGAGATTAAAAGTATGCATCAACAATTCAATAACACATATCAATGGAAATTTATTAAATCATGGGTATTTGCAGTTAAGAAAAAACAATTAAACACAGTTTATGCTATTTTCTTAAAGTTAAATCTTACTAATGAACATTTTAATCATATTTTCTATGATTTGCTCATTACTAGATCAAAATATTTAAAAATAAAACTTAATCAATTTCATAATAATAACTGTTCTAATTCTTATTGTGTAATATCATTTAAGCATCCTATTTATAATTCCATAAACTTTAAGAATTTATTTAATCAATTTCATCATTTATTGCCTGTAAAGGATTTGAATGTTACTAAAACTTTTAAATATAACAAGCCTATTGGAAGAACCATTTTTAATTACAATGCAATTTCAAAATCTCTCTCAGTCGACATAGATTCCTCAACAAATTTAGATGGTGAATGTATTTGTAGTGTTGATAATTATGCTGAATTTATAAATCCACACTTGGGTCATATAGTTACTGGAGACTTAGCCATTGTAAAAGATAAATCTTTAAGAACTATAATGTCATTTGGCACTAAATTCAGGTTACCTTCATGTAATAATTCTAAACAAGTGTTAAAGTCAATCAATCTCGACCTTGATAAATTTATTTATGGATTAGCTTCTAAATATGCTCAGCCTTTAGAGACATTTAATATGTGGAAATTTACTATTTTAAGATCTATTAAAAATACCATTTGTAGTATTAATTTATCTAGATCTATATATAATATGGATAATATAAAGCATTCTGTTAATGATTTACATAGATCTTTTGTTATTACTTATGTAGATAAAGCCTCTAATAATTATGCTATTATTTGTAAAAAATTCTATATTCAATATCTGCTAGATTATTTAATAAATAATAGTCTATTTAAAATTGATTCACACTCTCTTAATAGTATCAAATTGAAAATTATCAATATGTATAGTGATTTAGATATTAATAATAAATTTTTGACATTTCCATATATTGTGCTTATACCTAAATTTCATAAAAATCCTATTAAATTTAGAACTGTTACTAGTGGTCATAATTCATACTCTACTACTGCTAGTAAATTATTACTAAATTATTTAAATGTACTAAATAGCAATTTACGAGATTCTGGTGATAGCTACATTATTCTAAATAACAGTAAGGAATTAAAAAATAAATTAAAAACGCTTGGTAATATAATAGGATTTCAAACTTTTGATTTTAAAGATCTATTTAATAATATTAAGATCACTGATCTATATGATGTCATTTTAGCTTTATATAATGCTTATATTACTAAACATTCTAATCTTACAAAATTTACCAATTTTCCTAAGCTTCTCCATTTTGTTCTTTTCAATAATTATATCTTTCAAGGCAATAAATTATACTTACAAGTCTCAGGTGTTCCACAAGGTGGCTGTAGTAGCAGTATGTTAGCTAATTTATACCTATATCATTATGAAAAATTCTTTACTTCAACTGATTATAAAATTTATAGATATGTAGATGATCTGATTTGTCTTGTATTTACTGATAACTATGTCATAGATATAGATTTCTATCCGGATAATTTGGAATTAATACCTAATGAAACTTCTATTAGTAATAATGTTTATTATTTGGATTTAAATCTAATTATAGAACCTGCTCATGGGATAGTTACTAAATTATATGATAAAAAAGATTTTTTTTAAATTTAATATTAATAAATTATTACCTTTTAATTCCTGCAACTCGATTCAATTGTTTAGAAATATTATACTTAATCAACTTTTTAGAATTTATAGATTATCAGATAAAAAATTTCATGCTTTGCACATTAATAACCTCAAAATTACCAGTAAAATGTATCAATATCCTGCATATTTAGTCAATAGTATAGTTAATAAGTTTCGATTAGCCTAAAATTCTCATATTCTCCCCTTATTATCTTATTTTAGCCGTACTTCTTCATTCTCCTGCAATTATATTTTCATCTTTTTATCTCGAAGCTTTAACAGTTGAATAACTCATTTTATTTCATTTTATTGCTTTTGCGCAGTACAGTTTTTATTACTCTCTTTGGCAACAGCAAATCACATCTTTTCATTTTGGCATATGGCAACATTGATTCAGTCATATTTTGCTCGTCATGGTTGCGCCGAAGAGGTGTGTTTTGAGGTATTTATGTTTCTTTTATTGTTCCAATCTATATGCTTGTCGTCCATATAACACAAGTTTATAGATAAAATCTATCTTGTGTTTCAGAAACAAGCATTTTTGTGTTCATTTCGAAAGGATATATGGACCCGACGAGAATTTTTTCGAAATGAACTTTTCGTAAGCCTAATCTCGTAAGCCTAAATCTCCTCCATGTGCAAGCTTTTTTGCTTGATTTTTTTGTTTTCTTATTTGCATTCCTCATTTTTGAAATTTGTTGATTGTCTTTGTCCTTATGACTTGCATTATGCTTTATTATTTCCTCTTTTTGTCTTAATTTCTTTGTATTTGTAGAAAAATTTTGGAATAGTGTATTATGAGTTACTACATACATTCTAACTTTGGATTTAATAATTTATATTTATATATATATATATATATATATATATATATATATATATATATATATATATATATATATATATATATATATATATATAAGGAGTTTTATCGAAATGTACAATACATAATTAGGCCTAGGGCTTGTCCACGTGTAAAGCTTTCATGCTTGGATTTTGTTTGGTATTATTCTATCGATTCCTTTCCATTGATGTTTTTTGATTGTCTTCAGATTGATGACTAGAGGTTTGCATTTATATTTTGCACTTGATTGATGATTCTCTGTTTGATATTCTATTTGTAAGGCATTTTGTAATGTTGGGGTTTTTTGAGTTAAAAATTCTCTCTATTCTTTCATTGGATTTTTAAACTTTTATTATTATTATATATATATGTATAAAAAGCATTTAAAATTTGAAAAAAGAAGGAAGGCATAGCGAGAAGCTTACTTAATGGCGGTAAGGGGTTGTGACCTTACACCCCAGTTGTCAACATGCATGTCATAAATGCCGCGGCATTGCACTCCTGGACGCCAGCCCTGGCTGAAGCCAACCTCCGGAGTGACAATAACAATCATCACAAGACCGTTGAAAAAGAAAAGCCCAATGACAAGATGCAGACCATTACTGGATGGCAAACTAGTCCTTCAGACTACAATGACCTGTATATATCTGCGCGCTATCGTTCTGCGGTCCTGTTATTCATAGTATGCGAACCTTCAACGACCAAATTGATATAAAATTGATTTTAATTTTGAACAATATGCATTATTATTACCATAGAAATTATCAATATAATGTAGCATAAAAGGAATGGGGTATTGCTGCAGATATGCTTGTTGTAGAAATGTCCTATCAAAATCAATACGGATGTCTTCATTGTTGATAATTCTCTTCTTTTTCAACGGTCTTGTGATGATTGTTATTGTCACTCCGGAGGTTGGCTTCAGCCAGGGCTGGCGTCCAGGAGTGCAATGCCGCGGCATTTATGACATGCATGTTGACAACTGGGGTGTAAGGTCACAACCCCTTACCGCCATTAAGTAAGCTTCTCGCTATGCCTTCCTTCTTTTTTCAAATTTTAAATGCTTTTTATACTTTTTATATTTATATCGTGTATAGTATTTGTAGCTGCTTTGCGCATAAATGCTATAACACTTCACTATCTTTAATAGCTCCCAACAATAAAAAATGCCTAACAAATAAAAATGTATCAAACGGAGAATCATCAATCAAGTGGAAAATAAAATGCAAACCTCTAGTCATCAAGCTGAAGACAAACAACAAACATCAATGGAAAGGAATCGATAACAGAAAGCAAATAAAATCCAAGCATTAAAGCTTTACACGTGGACAAGCCCTAGGCCTAAAAAAAAGAATTGTTTTTTCGATAAAACTCTTCTTCAAGTCCAAGTATTTTATCAAAATGAACACAAAATGCATGTTTCTGATATCAGTGATATATTATATCTATAAACACTGATAACTTGGACTACATACATAAAGATTAAAAAATTATAGGAAACAAGAATATCTAAAACGAGAAAGATCAATCATGCTTAAAGCATTGACTATGAAACACTTTCCAACTTCAATGCAATTTTATTTAAAAAAAGTCGAAAATGCACTACATTCCTCGGTAATATTTTAAAACTTATCACAATACTACATTGATTTATTATATTTGAAAACTTAAACCTTCATTGAAAAAAATGAACTTCATACAAATGACGGCATTGAAATATAAATTGCCTGGTTTAAATATCTCTAAAATGCAATACATTCCACGGTAATATTTTAAAAACTGTCATAATACTACGATAATTTATTATATTTGAAAACTTCATCGAAAACAACTGAAATTAATTCAAATGACGTCATAGAAAAAATAACACGCCTGGATCTCTCTATAAAAACTGGATTTCATTCATAACTTTCTCCCATTCATTTCATTCATCACAATACTATAATAATTTATTTTATTTAAACATTTTATTTAAGACCATGGAGCTACAAATAATTAAACTCTATGCTTAAAATTTCATCTAAAAAAATCGTCCTTCTCTTTATAAAATCAATTAATATTTCATTCATATCAGCCATGCAGACTCCATGGACTAAATTATTTTGTGTTAAAAAAATACAGGAATTCTAATACAACTCATTCTACATATTTTGCTGTTTACATTTTACATAGGTGAAAAATAGGCTTAGTTGTAGAAATAATCAAATTTAGATGAGCATTTAAACTTAAATATATTGTCATTGCGTTGTTTCAGTATGTAGATGCATAGAATTTAAGCAAAAATAAAGTAGTTTTAGGACGGATGCAACACTCAATATGAATTAAAAAGAACTTTAAAAAATCACGATTTTGAAACAAGATGGACGCCATATATCATTTTGAAATGGGTCATGTGATCGTTTCATATCATGGTCACGTGATCGTTTCATATAAGAGGTGTAATTATTATTTTAATTTTTATTTTAAAAACTACTGAGTATATTTCGCTGAATTTTTTTTTATATATTTTATGGAACAATTTGAATATTATCTAAAATTTTCGAAGCAATTTGTGAATTTTAAATCCGCTTAAAAAATGTTTGAAAAATTAGGTCCCATAGGGAGGCGATAAAAGGCGATAAAGGTGAAACCCGGGTTGAAAAAATGTATTTCATTTTTTTAACCCGGGTTCAATCCAAAACTAATTGGGTGATATTATTCATTTATATTCCCATAGGTCCTACAGACCGTCTGAACAATATACTAAAATTTCATTTTGATTAAGTCATTTTTACGACAATTATCGTGCTAACGGACAGACAGACAGACAGAATGAACAAAGTCATAAACACTTTTCAACTTTGTTGTAAAATGTTAAAAAGAGTGCATATGTCTGATCCACTGGAGCCTTGAATAAAGAGCACAATGTTGCCTATCGCAAAAAAAAAAAGTTGAGAACTGCTGTTGCCAATCGTGAGAAATAAATCACTAATGCGAAAAGGCGATAAAAGGTGATATTCAAGGGTAAGAGCTACATAATAATGGGGCAGATGATAATAGAAAACATAGAGGCTAAATTATAAGGTAAAATCAAAGATGTAAATACATGGTAATGCTTATTCAAGAGAAAAAGGATGTCTGGTTAATATAAGATACTAAGGAGAGAATTTAAGTATATTCAACCATTCCAAACTTTTTAACTATACCATTTACTAAATATGCTGGATATTTATATAATTTGCTGGTAATTTTTAGCTGATTAATATGCATAGTATGAAATTTTTTATCTGATAATCAACTTTTTAGAATTTAAAGATTATGTATAATATTTCTAAACAATTGAATCGAGTTACAGGAATCAAATGGTAATATTTTATTAATGTTAAAGTTAAAATAGTCTTTTTTATCATATCAATTAGTAACTATCCTAATAGTAGGTTCAATAATTAGATTTAAATCCAAAAATTAATGTTATTACAATAGTGACATCATTAGGAATTAGTTCCAAATTATCCGGATAGAAAAACTTCCCGACCGTCCAAACAGTTACCTTACACCTTTCTGGTAGGTCGGACGGTCTGGGTTTCAACAACAACAACAACAGTTGTCTGTAAAAACCAAACAAATCAGATCATCAACATATCTGTAAATTTTATAATCTGTTGAAGTAAAAATTTGTTCATAATGATAAAGGTATAAATTAGCTAATATACTGTTGCTACAGTCACCTTGTGGAACCCCTGAGACTTGTAAGTATAATGTATTATCTTGAAATATATAATTACTGAAAAGAACAAAAAAGTTTAGGAAAATTGGTAAATACCTGTATAGTATGAGTAGAATGATTAGTAGTGTAAGCATATATATATATATATATATATATATATAGATACACACACATACACATATATATATATGTATATAATATATATATATATATATATATATATATATATATATATATATATATATATATATATATAAATTGAAAGATTTTAATCGAAAATTATGCATAAACTACTGTATGTACAAAAAACCCCATCTCTAGCATATCTGTTACAAATGAGTAACTATAGACCAAGACTAAGGATAAAGATAGAAGGTAACATATCACTACAATGGAAAGGGGGATGAGAAGAATATTAGGATACAAAAATCACAATTAAAAGTATATAAATATAAATAAAAATGAAAAAGAAAACACGGCAAAAATGAGAAAAGGCAATAATAATTAGCTCAAGATAAAAGATTAAGACATAGAGAACAATCAATTGAAACTACACAAAAAATGGCGGTTAGTTCGAAATTGCATTCTCATCAGGACAGCAATACAATTCGAATTAAAACCGATAGAATAGCCAGTTTCTGACATTGGCGATAGTATTTAACTATAGACACCATTGGAACTGTCTACTTTCTTGTGGAAGGAGAAAAATAAATCAATTGAATTATAAATCAGAAAAATAATACCTCCTCGAACAGAAATATGAACTCACAAGCATTGCTTCCACGTGTAAGTAGAACAAGCGACTGAGCATTTCACCTCACTTCGTCAATGCGAGTGGGCACCGGAATGAATACATTTGAATGATACATAATATGTATGGAGACTTTCAAAAATAGTAATCAGTATAGGACTCAGGACAAGTGGAAAATAATCATTCGAAAATAGTAAACAGTATTAGACTCAGGCCAACTGGTAAGTTAGGTGATAGGAATGGGTGAATTCTCAAACATGAGTTATCCAATCAAAGATAAATAATGCATGTGTAAAATTATTACGTGGTATATTTGAAATTATTAATAATATTATTTACAAATACTTCCGGATATTGGTAATTTTGACAAATGCGTTTAAAGATTATTGATGTGGAGAAAGTGAAACCGAGGATCAGAAAGTCGATGTATTCGAAATAGCTGGTTTAAAATGATGTTTCTAAACAATTGAATAGAATTACAAGATTGATATGATAGCAGCTTTATGATAGTGAAGTTGTAAGAATCTTTTTTATCATATAGATTGATGATTACATGATTATTGAGGGTATCTAAATTTAGGTCTAAAATATTTATAGTTTGACTAACGCTAGGCTCATTAGGAATTAATTCTAGGTTAGATGGGTAAAAATCAATATTAATGGGATAGGAATCATCAATGATAATACACATTAAATCGTCAACATATCTATATATAATATATGAATTAGAGTTTAAATGACATTCATAATAATAAAGATATAAGTTAGCGAGAATACTACTACTACAGCCACCTTGTGGTACACCAGATGTTTGCAAATAAATGTTATCACCTTAGATAATATAATTGTTGTATAACACAAAGTGCAATAGCATAGGAAAATTTTTGACATTAAATGCAACATGATTGGAAGATATATAGTCATGATAAAGAGAGATAATAACTTTATATAAATCTTTAATAACAATATTATTAAATAGGTCTTTAAAATCAAAGGTTTGGAAACCAAGAATTTGTGGAAGCTTGCTAAGGTGATTAGGTGATTAACTAAATCAAAACTATTGTTCAAAATGAAATATCCTGAATTCCTAAATTTAAGAGATTCATTAATTCTATTTAAACAGTTAAGCAAGTACTTACTAGCTGTAGTGGTAAAGGTATTATGTCCACAAGTGACCGTTCTAAAACTGAGAGGTGATTTGTGGAATTTAGGAACCAAAGTAACATAAGGAAATTTAAAAAACTTACAATTAATATTTAATTGTGTATGTAATTTTAGCATTTTAGTTTTGATTTTGATAGACTGATTATTAATGGGTTTAAAAATCTGATTATTTTTTAAGTAATTCTGTAACAGAGAAACATAATATTTTTTACAAATGATGGCATAATTATTAGAAGCTTTATCTACATAAGTTATGACAAAATGTTGTTGTAGTTCTTTAATAGCATATAGGAGATGTTTATAAGGATACCTAGGCTTCGTTAATTTAATGTTTACAATATATAACATTTTTAAGTAGATGTAAGGTAGTATACTTCCATAGATGGAATGCTTCAATAGGAATGGAATGTGAACAAGCAAGTTGATATATGAATTTATCAAAATCAAATGATATAGACTGAAGAAGTTGTTTCGGGTGATGATATATATATATATATATATATATATATATATATATATATATATATATATATATATATATATATATATATATATATATATATATATATATATATATATATATATATATATATATATATATATATATATATATATATTCTGACGATTTTTCTGCTTGTGGCGAGGTCGCGAAATTTACTTGTGCGATTTTTATAATTTTAATAAAATAATTTAGCCTTTGATTGAATTTACAATTGTTCCAAGAATGTTGTTTAATTCTACTCGACCCATTTCCATGATCTTTTTACTTTCCCTGCAATACATGGTAATGTATAGGGAAAGTATTGGAATAATGTGGAAAATCGCAACTCGAGTTTTCGACGGATCTACACGTTTTGGGACCTCTAGAACATGAAAACAATGTTTTTATCTTGGTGTCTGTGTATGTACCCGTGTGTTTGTGCAATGCATGTATTCACTCAAACTGAAAAACTAATTGACCGAATTTCTTAAAATTTGGTAGGTAAGTTCCTTGTGAGTGACCCTGATGCTGATTAGATTTTGGTACGATTCGGGATAGAAGAACCTGCTTTTTTTTACGAAATGGCCTGCAAAAATTGCCTGTATCTACTCTAGTTGAGAAACTAATTTACCAAATTTCACAAAAATTGGTAGATAAGTCACTTGTGGGTTACTCTGATGCTGAATTTGATTTTGGTACGATTCAGAAAAAAATAACCTGTTTTTTTTTTGTAAAATTGCCTGCAAAAATTGTCAAAATGGAAAACAAGAAAGATCAATCATGCATATAGCATTGATTATGAAACACTTTCCAATAGCAATGCAATTTTATTTAAACATCTATAAAATGCGACGATACATTCGGCGGTGGTATTATTTTAATTTATCACAGAACTACAATAATTTATTTTACTTAAAAACCATGGAGGTAAATTTACTTCCTATATCCATGCTAAAAAACTTCATCGAAAAAGGCAATGCTATCAAATCTATGTAAAATCTCTATGTAAAATCAATGAATATTTCATTCATATCACCTATATTCCTGACTTCAGAGCTAAATAATTTTGTGTTAATGAAATGCAGCAATTCTTATACAACTCATTTTACAGCTTGATGTATTTACATTCTGCATAGGTTAAAATTAGGTTTCGTTGTAAAAATAATCGAAGTTTGATGATCGTTTAAACTCAAAAATATTGTAATTGCGTTGGAGCAGAATATAAATGCACAAAAAATACGCAAAAATAAAGTGGTTTTAGGACGTATGCAATACTAAATATAAATTTGAAAGAACTTTAAATATCACGATTTTGACACTGGGAAAAAAGATGAATGCCATATTTCATTTTGAAGTGGGTCACGTGATCTCTTCATATGGGTGTAATTATTATTTTAATTTATATTTAAAAAACTACTGAACATATTTATATATTTTATGGGATAATTTGAATATTTTCTAAAATTTTCGAAGCAATTTCAGAATTTTAACTACGCTTAAAAAATATTTGAAAATTAGGTCGCATAGGGTTCAATGTATTTCACTTTTGCAACCCGGGTTCAATCCAAAACTAATTGGGTGCTATTATTCATTTACATTCCCATATGTTCCACTGATCTTCTGAACAACATGCAAAATTTCATTTTGATAAAATTATTTTTACGGCAGTTGTCGTGCGAACGGACAGACAGACAGAGAGAATGACGAAAATTAAACACTTTCAACTATGTTGGAAAGTGTTAATAAAAGTGTTATGTAGACCAATCACCGAGTCAAGTAACATTCTGCGGTCCTAAATAGCGACAAGATATGTTTCGAATAGTGGATGAAAAAGTTAATACAGTTGAGAAAGAGTCTTGAATGTAGTCCTGCTGATAGGCTGCTGAAGTTCTGTTGGAAGCGAAAAGATTGGCAGTTGTGTTGCTGTGAGAGTGCGAACGGAAGAAAGTGCACGTCCGTGGAGCAGGTCACTAGTATTGATACAACTATGAATGTGAGGATCTAGTATCACTAGTTGATCAGGACAAGATTTAGATGTCCTAGGAAGAAGTTGGGTAGGCATCGACGATTCATATCTATTCTGCCGATTTCGTAAAATTAGTTATATCACCAGGCCCGGTCAAAGTTCACTATTGATCTGTTTCTGTTAAACGACGTGAATGTGCAATACTGGCTGTTTTGGTATATGTTTATATTTAGTTACGCAGCCAGCTGCTGCATTATTCTTGCATACACAATAAATGTGTTCAGTTAACTTCCTGCATAAGTGTGTTATTGTCCCTGGCCCAATGACCTATTCATAGAGGGGGCCAGTGGGGCCGGACCCCCGATATGAAATTTCTGGATACGTCCTTGCCTGTGCTCTCGTGTTTTATCGTTCAATTGTGATCCAGTATCAATTTAGTCAAGTTTAGTTAGTTTTTTTCAAACTTTTTTTTGGGGCTGAAAGTTCACTATACTTTGGACCCCCCGAAATGAAATTTCTGGATACGTCCTTGCCCTGGCCGTAAGACCCTTTTGTAGCAATTACTACCAAAGTTTGGAGTTATGTCACTTTAACTTGACATAACTTAGATTCACGCAACAAAGGCCTCTAATCTCTACCACCCTATCAGGGTAGTAGAGTGACCGACTCCATCTGAGTTACAGACATTTACAAATGACGTGAAAATTGGATAGATGAAAATGTTTCACGAGATGAAACTGTGTGACGAGTATAAGCTCTCTATGTGCTCTGGGAGCAGAGAGCAAGCCCGTCAATGCTGATGTATGTAAATGACGTAACAATGTAACGATATGACGTGAAAATTTGATAAAAAAAATAAAAATATATTTTGCGCAATGAAGCTTTGTGCCAAGTTTCAGCTCTTTCGAGAACCAGCCTGTCGAAGAGGTTGTAAATACAAAAAGAGGTAAAGTGAAGTTAATAAGAATTGATGTAGGTAAAAATTGAAATAGTGCCTAAAGGGGGGTGAGGTGGGGTGGGGTTTGGGACGAACGATGAATGGTGTACGTAACTAAATTGAATGAATCACTCTCTTCTATTTGAGATATTTTTGCAACGAGTTTACCTAGTTAATTTCAAGTATTAACTTAAATTATTTTCAAAAATATCAAGAAATCCTGTTACAATAGAGATACAGGGGAAAAATATTATCAATCACATATGAATTGAGAAACTAATGTGATGTATTTAATTAATTTATTATGTTAATTACTGTTTCAAGTTCATTTCACCTTATAAATCAACACATAATAAAAATAACCTTGTCGTTACTCAGCGTTCTTATTTTAATAATTAGTTAACAACACATACTAATTAAAATCTTGTTCAGAGTGGAATATAAAAAACAAGGCATTTCATAATTATATATCATAATTATCATATCAAGACATTCATAATTATATATCATATATCATACTAACTAAAAGTTAATACATGTAATTTTATGTAATTTGTTACCATCTTGAAAAGTGAAAGAAAAATTATTATGTGCCTGTTCTAATTTTTACATAAACATTTATCTTTCTATAGGCGGAAATAAGGATGCAAGTTTTAATTTTTATTGAGCATTTTGCCGTGCAATACCAATATTATATTCTAAGCAGCTGGTTAATATTTTTCTTCTATAACTGGAACTGATTATATAATTTGTTTTCTTTAACACTCTCCGTTCTTCGAACCAGGTATTTTCCCTCGGTAAATGTTCTTACCATTTACATAATTCATCGAATAAATCATCCATTATCAGTACATTTTATAACTTCAGTTTCGAGTTATAACAGCATGAGTATTCAGAAGCTATTGAAAGTAACGAAATTAATTGTTAATAGTTAGGATCGAGTTTCCATTACAGATAATGACATCTATGGACCGATTTCTTTCTTTTTATGCACTTTGCATTATTGAATAGCCAATAGCTATAATGAAAGTAAGAAAAAATGCCCCAATCTTGCGAACCTCTAAGGAGACAGGTAAATTCATCCTTACCGCACAGTCGACTTAAAATGCGTTCGAAATTCGGATCAGGCAACACAAGATTTCTAAAAACCAATTCACATATAGAGGGCGTTCCCATGGTTAGGATCGAGCTTTCATTGTAGATAACTTCATTGGACATTATTTAAGCTCAATCGTTAAGAAATGTGAGGCCTGATGCTTAGGTCTCCACAGTGGTTTGTAACATTTTTGCACATAGTATGTTTTCTTGCTTCCATTGCTCTGGGATCGGGTATTTCAAACCGAAGAGCGTCTGGTCGATACACGTCATTATCTGCAATGGGAGCGCGATCTAAAGTTTGGGAACGTTTTTATGGACGGGTTCTGAGAATGAGCAAATATAGTATATATTAGTGTTACGATAACATTATCCTAGCACTATTTTTTTATTTTGATTTTGCCAAATTTAATAATTTTATTTTATAATTTTCTTCTCCTTGCAAATACATCATATTTATTATCCTAGTCACGGCACCAAGATAACAGATGTGATAAGATCTGTGAAAACGAGAAAATTATTAAATTTTGCCCAATTAGCAAGGGATTTTTGTTACAATATTATTGGGTTCTGTTTAGATCTTAGCCATATAGGAAGGATAACTGATATGACCCACACACGATTATCTGCACAAACTACCAAATTTCTCAATTTTGTAATTAAAAAAAAAATTTAGGTGTTGAGTTATCTTATTATTTGATCTCGTTGAAAATACATATATTTCTTTCAATTGTCAATTAAAGTAATCCCCCTCCCCCGAAATTTCTTCCCAGGCTTTCGAGCGGAACCTATACGCGCATATACACACATTGTGAAGAAAGCAAAACTTGTGACAGTAATTTCAAAATCGTGGTGTCAATATATTTATGGAAAAACTATATAAAAGTTTCACTCATAAACAATATTAAAATATGCATGTTCTACTTCAAATATAGGAGGAAAGACAATCGGCCCAACCGTTTGTGGCGTGAAAGCGAAATTACTAAGGTGGTTTTGCGTTCACGCTACAAGCTTAGTGTCGATTGTCTTAGCGGAGATCATGCGACGAATTCTACCAGAAACACAAGTTCTTTGCATTGATAAGGGCCGTTGATACAAATTGTGGGCTCCCTACAAATAATATTTGTCAAGGGCCACCCGTATATTTGATTTCCCCTTCTTAATATTTTATGTTTTCTCCTGCACTCCCCCAAAAATATCAGACCAGCACCTTAATGCTGGGTCCCCACATTCGAGTGGTGTCCGTTTTTCTATGGGTGGCCTTGCAATGGCGCCTTATCGCTGTAAATTATGTGCAGTGAATCATTAAAACCTAAAAGTATCAGTTTTCGATTTTTCTAAAGATCCTCAATGGCAGCGATTTCCAACACACGACTGTTCCTACGAATAGGATGCTATCATGTATATAAAAAATCTGACACTTTACTGCGATTTTAAATCTGGAGTAGGATAATGCCCACTTTAGCCACAAGAGTTATTTACTAGTAACTTAATGGGTAGAGCATCGATTGACTGGATGATGGTCAGTATCCACGGTTCGAATCCTGGTTGAGACATGAGTTTTTTTACTAATATTTAATCTTTCTTTATTTTTGACGAAAACCTTTTTAATTTTTAAAATGTTCTTTTGAAACGAGGGGAGAGGAGCTAGCTGTTCGTTCGTTCGATAGTACTCAAACTCCGGATGTCTTTATTGAAATCGTCGTATTAATTTCTTTTTCCTTATTTCCGTTTATAAAAGTTACCCGGTTCTGCGTACAATTGAGCGTTTTCATTTTAAAATCTTGCGATTTCTTCTTGGATTTAAACTACTAATTCTTTCTCTCTCTCTCTCTTTTTTTTTAATCAAATATTGTTTTTTTATTCGTGAAAATAATTTCATCAAAACACAGGATCAAATGCTGTAAACACCTGAAAGAAAATGAATGCCATACTGCTTTCCAGAAACATCTGGTTTGCGTATAAAATAGAATTGTGTATGGAATTCTCTTAGAATTTTATATTTTGTAGAGTCCCTTTATTTTGTGCATGGTGCTGCCATCTCTTATTTACACGTAAAGTGAATCTTTAAATGTACACAACACAATTATTATGTATTTTACATTGAGTATGGAAATCTTTCTCTAAGAATATTTATATTTTGTAGAGCCTCTATTTTGTGCATGGTGCTGCCATCTCTTTTTTATACGTTAAGTGAATCTTTCAATTTATACAATTATTATGTATTTTCCGAAAGTTCCCAATTTTCAAGTAAACTTTTATGTTAATTAATGTTTATATTCTCGTAGATATTGATATTTCAACTATGGGGGAATGTCTTAGCAATGGACGTGTGCGTTTCTGATACGTTCTTCTACTGTCTACTGCACATTTCTGCTTCTCTTTCACTCTTCAAAGTGAGTCTATATATTAATATTATATTCTGAATACTTTGATGCTGAGTAGTAAGGTCAACGTGTACGATTTAACTTTTCTTTCACTCTTCAAACATTCTTATTAAAGTAAGCTATATAGTAGAATCTGGTCATTTTGAAGTCGAGTAGTAGCAGGGCCAGAGGGTGCGTTTCTGCTTCTCTTTCAAGCTTCAAACATTATTATCAAAGTGAGTTGAAGAGTTGTTGAAAAATGATCAGGCACTTGATTATTCCTTCCAAGAGGTTGGTGCAGGGGAAGGAGGGTACGGTCCCTATGGATGTCGTCCCCATTGAGTTTCGGTCTAAATTAGGTTGGCACTGTCTCGTCCGTCAGTACATATACCTTACACCTTCGGGTAGGCCGGACGATCTGAGTCGAAAGTAAGAAAGGCACTTGATTATATGTTCTGATATAGGCGGTCAAAGAAGTAAACCATTTTGCCGTGAATTACGTTGTCCTGGTGCACCATAGGAGGCGGAACACATTACACCCTTTAAGGGTGAGCACTAGTAAATCTTCTGTCTTATCCGCTCCTTTTTAACTTTCGTAAATCACGTTTTTCCCCGAAATTCTGCTCAAACAGTTGCGAAATATTTTCTGGAAGATGAAACGCAATGCTTAGATTAAAGCTGAATTTAATACTCAATAAAATATAAATTTTTATTTTTTATTTTAATTCAAAATGTTTTTGGTGCTGCCATCTGGTGTCGTAATTTAATTCATACATACTATTTTTATGTTTTAATGAGCATTTTTAATATCTATTCTTCTAATGCGCTATTAAATACAACAACAGATCATATATAATAATGCTTCAATTACGGAAAGGTAATTGAACTTGAAGACAAACCTGCAGTCCTCAGTGAAATACATTCAGATCCCCTTATCAAATTTATAGAATGAGAAATTACCTTTCCGTGATTGTGGCATTATTATATATGATCTGTTGTTGTATTTAATACTGTTTTAGAAGGAATAGATATTTAAAAATGTTCATTAAAAAAAATAGTCGGTATGAATTAAATTACGACTACAGATGGTAGCACCAAAAATATTTTGGGTTAAAATAAAACATATATTCCATATTTTATTGAGTATAAAATTTAGTTTTGATATGATCTAAGCATTGCATTTTATCTTTCAGAAAATATTTCGCAACTGTTTGAGCAGAATTTCGGCGGAAAACGTGATCTGCGAAGAAGATTTACTGACGCTCACACTTAAATGACCATTCCTCTCTCTGGGGAGTCCTCAACACCCCTCTCTCTCTGGGGACTCCTCAATCAACACCTCTCCATTGGTCATTTTTTGGTTGGGAATGATAAAACTGGCCCCCACACACACCTCGATACCACAACGATACCACACGATACCACAAGTGTGCAAAGTTTTACTCTACTAGAATTACTTAAGAACTTTACATATTTTCGCTGCTGTTTACCGAAGCAAAAATATTTTAGCTAAATGAGTATTTTTTTAACCCCGACGAAAAAAGACGCCAAAGGATTCTGAAAGAAGAAAATACGCCAAAGAAAAATAAGTCTGTGCCAAACGGCCATTAAACATACAACCCTTCAACCGCAAGGCGCCCCGCAGACCATCCAAATATCAAGCAAAACGACGGAAAATGTTTCCCTGCGTTCACCACCACATACAGGGAAACTTAAAGCTCGTCCTTTGATAAATTCCGCTGTCTGGTAACAATACTCCAGGTGTGTGGCGGGCTTAACCATCCATTCGGTCACATACCCTTTTTTCCAGATCATACGTGTGTGCGTCCATGAGACTGTGGAGACGTTATCTCACGAACGAATAGTGTGATTTGAATGAAATTTGATACAAAAACTACAATTCGTGACTACTATAAACCTCTTGATTTTCAACGTAATCAAATGTTCGGAAGACTCTCCCCCACCCCACCCGCCCAATTGTCGAATGAAATTTTTTTTCAAAAAATTGGAACCTTCAATAGTATTACATGAATAATCATTTTTTATGTCATTTTGAATTAGAAAACGATTGACACGTACTTTAAAACTTTAGCACAAACCTGTTTTGAGTTACTGTACTTTTTTCAAATAAACGTATCAAAATATGACATAAAATTAAAACAAGAAAGATCAATCATGCTTAAAGCATTGATTATGAAACACTTTCCAACTTCAATGCAATTTTATTTAAAAAAGTCGAAAATGCAATACATTCCTCGGTAATATTTTAAAACTTATCACAATACTACATTGATTTATTATATTTGAAAACTTAAACCTTCATTGAAAAAAATGAACTTCATTCAAATGACGGCATTGAAATATAAATTGCCTGGTTTAAATATCTCTAAAATGCAATACATTCCACGGTAATATTTTTAAAACTATCATAATACTATGATAATTTATTATATTTGAAAACTTCATCGAAAACAACTGAAATAAATTCAAATGACGTCATAGAAAAAATAACACGCCTGGATCTCTCTATAAAAGCAGGATTTCATTCATTTCATTCATCACAATACTATAATAATTTATTTTATTTAAAAATTAAGACCATGGAGCTACAAGTAATTAAACTCTATGCGGAAAACTTCATCGAAAAAAAATCGTCCTGCTCTTTGTAAAATCAATTAATATTTCATTCATATCAGCCATGCAGACTCCATGGACTAAATTATTTTGTGTTAAAAAAATACAGGAATTCTAATACAACTCATTCTAATGATAGAAGAATTCTAATGATAGATAGATAAGAAATGATTTTCCAGTGAACACAAATTGTGTTCAGTGGATTTTATTTCGTGAATAGGATTAGACCATTTTGAGTGGGATCTACTATTTTTAATAACTTATTTATTTTAAGTGGGTATGTTTAAAAATGAATCTCATAGTAAATTATTTTTACGGATTTCCAGTGAACACAAAAAATTGTGTTAAGTGAGTTTTATCTTGCGAATAGGATTAGACCATTTTGAGTGGGATCTTGTATTTTCAATAACTTATTGATGTTAAGTGTGTGTGTGTGTGTTCAAAAACAAAATCTCATACTAAATTATTTTTACGGATTTCCAATGAACACAAAAATTTGTGTTAAGTGGATTTTATCTCGTGAATAAGATTATACCATTTTGAGTGGAATCTATTATGTTTAATAACTTGTTGATTTTAAGTGTGTGTATGTTTAAAAATGAATCTCACAGTAAATTATTTTTCCGGATTTCCAGTGAACACAAAAATTGCGTTAAGTGGATTTTATCTCGTGAATAGGATTAGACCATTTTGAGTGGGATCTACTATTTTTAATAACTTATTGATTTTAATTGCGTATGTTTAAAAATGAATCTAATATAAATTATATTTAGATATTTTCAAAAATTGTATTAAGTGGATTTTATCTAGTGAATAGGATTCTACCACTTTAAGTGTTGTGAATTTCAACACTACGATTTTTAACATCTACAGAATACGTTTCGACAAATTTTAAAATAGATTTTACGGTTGTACACTATGGGAAACATGGTTCTAGAATTTTCAAAATAATATTCCGACTGTTTTTAACTAACAAAGATGTTTTCACCGGTGAAATATTTCGGTGAAACCGAACTCAGTTAAAGTTTTTATGTTTGAATATTTAGAAACATTTTATAACTTTAGGAAATACATGTCACACATAGCGCGGAAAATAGTTAACAAAAATTGGAACTCACAGAGCGTAATCTTCACTATTTGCCATCCAAACTAAAAATGAACGATATACGCACTCATTAGAGTATTAAAAATGAGATTGTATCTATGATGACGTCATCATTTCGAGGTTAGCGAGATGATGCCACAAGATAGTTATTATTTCTTAATTACATGTTTTTAATAACTTAATGCTATTAACCTCCTTGTGCAAACCAATGCTTTGCCCCCATACGATCTATTCTTACCAAACAATGCAATACTTGGCAGATATTTTAATATAGGAACTGTCGAGACCTCTTTGAACTAACCAGTGTTTTGCCCCCACGCAATCGTTCCTTACCAAACAATGCAATACAGGGTGAATATTTTAAAATGAAATGTACTGAACGTCCTTTAAGCTAACTACTGCCTTACCCCATGTAGTCTATTTTTACCAAAGAATGAAATACAAGGTAGATATTTTAAAATAGGAACTATCGACACCCATACAAGGTAACCACTGATTTGGCCCTCCCAATCTGTTCATGGCAAAGAACTTGATACTTGGGGGATATTTTAAAATAGGAAAATACTTGCATTAGAAATAGCGAACGACATATATTTAGAATTGAACATATCAAGGCTCCAAGTACATACATACATACATACACTATACGAAAAATGTCTAAAAATATTAAATAACCAAGAAAATGTTTTTTTTTGTGTTAATTGAATGAATAGTTGTGAGTGGGGGAAGTAAGTGTTCTCAAATCTCGTAGACGAGCTGTGCTGATGAGGGGCGGGGGTTCCAAACCAGTTTCTCAACTTCCGCTGCGGGCGTCTTTCGCACCACAGATTCGCACCACTTGCCCTTGAAACGAACTTCACTAATTCTACAGTATTGCCCTCAGATTACAGTGTTGTATGTGCATGAAGTATTTTACCTCTACTTATTAGTTCTCTATGTTCTACAATAATAAGTTTTATATGTATTATTTACCTTTACTACCTATATCTTCTCTCTGTTTTGTTTTAAATAAAACCAATATAACAAATATTTTTAGAACTATGTCATTATTCACCCCCTCTATTTTCTAAACTATTAATCCTACAGAAAAATGATATGGATCGTTTTTGTAGGAAATTTTATGTAGTTTAATTTTGTAAATAAGTGTTTTTGGTAGAATTCATAGTTTTTGAGATATTTAAGGAAAACTGAGAAGAACGACATTCCAACGCCCCCCACCCCCCCATCCACGAGGACTTTTAGTATGTTGTTCAGGACACTCCCCCCCCCCCACAACTCTGCCAAATTTCAAAACTACACGATTTTTTTTTCTAATCAGTATTTTTTGGCCTTTATTGCCTGGACTACTATATATTACCATGTATTGCAGGGAAAGTAAAAATTAGTGATGCTATCAGAACATACATTTAGATAGTGTTTTGGTGTTAAGCAAATCTGTAGAACAAGGTTTTTAGTTTTGCATTCTATAAACAGTAAGTTAAGTATATAATTTTGTGAAATAGATTTTTCAGCTTAAGTAAAATAAATACACTCATTGCCATAAAAATTTGCGCACCAAGAAAGAGTTGTCAGAATCGAACGAAATTTTTATATATGTGAATGCAACGTTGATGTAAGTAAGTAATACAAAATCAAAGCAAAAGAATAATTTATTACAGGAAAAACTACAAATGAATACAGGCTCTAGTACCCTGTTGGGTCCCCTCTAGAGTGAATACACGATGCGATATGGACTGGCATTGAGACATACGGGTCCCATATGGTATCCTGAATCATCTCATTCCACAGTTGTTGTAAGCGCGTCTCTAGTTCGACCAAACTCGTAGGCTGTCCAACTTGCGGTCCCAAGTGATCCCAGACAGACAAATCTGGGGATCGGGCAGGCCAGGGAAGGGTGGTAATGTGGCGGAGGCATCCCTGTGACATCCTTGCTATGTGTGGCCGAATATTGTCCTGTTGAAAAATGCCTCCTGGGAATCCTGCCATGAGTAGCAACACATGTGGCTGAAGGATGACACGAACGTACCGCTGGGCTGTCATGGTTCCGTGGATCAATATTAGGGGTGATCAAGTGTCGTATACGACGACTGGTATGCGACAGCTGGTGTGATCACCATTTGCGGGAGCGGTGTGCTGCTGTAAAGCGAAGGCAGGATTGAGGAGTTAACCACGGGGCCTTCACACACGTGCAACATTATCATCACTGCCCAAATTGAATCTCGATTCGTCGCTAAAGACGACCTGGTTCCATTCGGTTGCGGTCCAATCCCGTCGAGCGCGACACCACTCCAAACGGAGGCGACGGTGTGTGGGTGTCATTGGCAGCACACGTAATGGGCACCGCGATACCAAATGTCCTTCAGCCAGGTGCCTCGCGATGGTAGGAACAGACACAGGGACATCATAGTGAGGGTGCTACCTGTGTCTGGATGGCGGACAATGATGCAGTTGGCGCTGTGCGTGAGTGTCGGGTGATGTGACGATCTTCTCGGCTATTAGTCTGCTGAGGGCGTCCTCAACCTGGCCGCCGTGTATGCGACCTCTCTCTCGTCCACTGGTCCCAACACTTCCTCACAGTAAAGTCAGAGCGGCCTACTGGCCGAGCTGTCCACCCGGCTTCCATCATCCCGATGATTCTTCCCCTCTCGAACTCTGACAGCTGATCATATTGTCTTCGATGGCGGCGCAACGGCTTCCCTAATGAAAAAGCGTCCTTCTGCAACAAATTAAGTACAGGCAAAAAGCCTCTGCGTACCTTTTTCTCTGCGCAGGGAGAACGAAGTTCAACGCCCTCTGGTGGTATTACGCAATGTGCAATCACTCTGTATTTCTAATCATTTGCATATCTGCATAACACGTACCTTAATGCCACGTTTCGTTGCTATCCCACAATTATTGCTTGGTTCCCAAATTTTTATGGCAATGAGCGTAATTCAAAATTACATTGAATGTATTAATTTTTATTTCAAACTATTAGTTACCCAATAGATAGTTTTAATTATCAAAATGTTTTTGGAATAGACAGTTGAATCCTAAATGTATGTTCATCTATTCCTGTTTACGATGATTTGAAATGTTTAAATAATCATAGTTTAATTAATTTAGCTAAAAATTAAATAGTTGCTTAGTACAAACTTTGATTCTAAGATTGAACATTTCTTCGCTGGAGAGATAATTTGTTCTAAGACACAGAAAACCACACTCATATTTATTTAAGATATCATTAAACACTAAAAATAGGCACCTAGTTGACCTGTAGGAAGAATAATTTTTTGGTGTTACATAAATATTTTAACAAGAAAACAACATTTTCTATCGATGCTTTCAACTCTCGGATTTGATTTGATTCGATTATTTTAGCTCTCTACTATTCTTTTTAGGAATACCAAAACAACTGGGATGAGAAACAATGGAATACGAACAGGAAATCTGAATTTAAAGTACATTCCAAATTATTTCGAGCATGCATACTTATTTACAGCTCTTCTCCATACCCAATATTCAAAGAGGGGAGGGAGTGAATAGTTTGGCCACAGACTTGCCTAGATATCTTTAAAAGTCTGTATTGGTTGAAAGTCTGCGTTTGCGACTCTACGAAATTTCTTCTTAAGAATTTTCATGATCCTTAAATCATTGCGTTTCCCAAAAGAAAATAAGCGACTTTTGAACTTTTTTTTCTTTTCTAGTGTAGCGAACGCTCATAAGGCAGTAGTATTAAATGCCTTGAGCTGGCGACGACTTTAGCTTAATGCCATGATTCTGGCCTACCACATTTTAGCCCTGAGATCAAACCCCAACATTGCCAAGTTAGTGATTTTTTATTCTCGTTACATTAGTGACCTTTCGTTACATTAGTGAACGAACACGAAGCATCCTTCGCTCTATTATTTCCAGTTATTTAGTTTTCTGATAATTATATATGCATTGTAGAAATGTACTTACCTATGAGATGGCAACAGTACAAATGAGTAACATCTTCCAAGATTCTCTCCGACGTAGACTCACTGCACGTCACCGGGACTTGTGACTCACTATGAAGCCGCCTTGATTAGGGGTGGTACAGCACAGTGGTTAGCGAGTGGGGACTGCACTCGGACGACCGGAGTTCGATTACCGGCTGTGTACAAGCCGTCCACGTGTTCATGCGAAGTACGGACATCTTAAATATGTGGGTCCGTATGGCCTTCTGAGAGGTTGGTGGTAGGGGAAGGAAGGTGCGGTCCCTGTGGATGCCGCCACTCTGGGTTCCAGTCTAAATTGGGTGGTACTGTCCCGGCCGTCCAAACAGATACCTCACACCTTACATCGGGTAGATCAGACAGTCTGGGCCCAAGAAGTAGGCCGTCTTGTGATTGTTCCTTCCCTTAACTTAGATTTCGCAAGTCTTACATGCAATCCCGCAACGACTACGTTCGGTTTCCACAAAACTCACTGGAATGGAGAGTACTATAGAGAGCGCTTATAAGGTAGTAGTAAATGCCTTGAGTTGGAGACGCCTTTAGCTCAACACTATGATGCTGGCCTACAACGCTTTAGCCTCGAGATAGCACACAGGAACTGTCAAGTTTGTGATTTCGCGTCATCGCTACATGAGTGAAGAAATCTCAATTGCTTTACAGAGAACAGTTAACACCAAATGCGCATGCCCGAATAATGTTAATCTAGTGATCGGGAGGTGGGGAAATTGAATATCTATAGATTTGGTTTGCATCGAAGAATTTTCAGAGAGCAGGCTTCAAGTAATAGAAAATAATAATAAAGTATATTTTCAGTATTTTTATATTAATTTATTTAAAGTTTGAAAATAAATAAAGGTGTTATATAAAAATTTATTTAATAAATATATTTATTATTGAAATAAAGGATACTCAGAAATTTCAAGAGGTGCTTCATCTCGAACGCATCTATATGTATAATGTACGCCACTGTACTGAGACTTTCATCTAATGTTTTATCTAAATAAAAAACTAACCTACTTTTTAAATTGCTTTCAGTATAAGAACATGTAACTTTGAAATGTGACCATCAATAAAATATACTTTTTGCACAACATTTGTTTTGGAATCTGTATGAACATATTTCATCTACAAATGCATTACTAACAATTTCAGTAATGTTACTCGAATTACTTGAATGCACAACATAATATAAATATATAGCATAATCTTCACTTAATTCATTCTGTCTGTAATAGTACATGATCACACTCTACTCCAACCAACAAAACACAATTTACAAAGCTTAGTGCAAAAGGGACAAAAGAACAAGAAATCCAAATATGCGACAAATCAGTAAAATAAAAACTTAAGAGTTGCAAAAAGTAGTAACGTTGGTAAAGGTTCAAAGTTCTAAAAAAGGAAAGAAAAATGTTTTTCTTCGGGATATACAGGGTTTTTCAACTTCATATCAAATAGATTTCTATAGTGTTATGTTAATCGAAATTCCATTTAAAAATTGTAAATGTAATATATAATGGTGCATCAAATAAAAAAATAAAATTATTTGTAAATGATTACATTAAAAATTAATAATGAATATTTTGAAATAAAAATTAATTTGTTATCGCATTTAAAACTAGAGTTTTACTTGATTTATAAGGATTTTCAATCTTTATAATCAAGTATTGAAAATTAATCTGCATAGAACATTCAATTTGTAAAAAAAATATTATCAAATATAGAAGAACTGTTTCAAGTGATTAATTTTCTCGTATTTAATGTCCTCAGTAACAAATAAGAAAACGGTATAATATTTGCAGAAAAAGTTCAGTGCTAACGACTAGTACAATTCACAGGTTTTTAGTTTTATATTCAGTAATTTGAATTTTCATACTGTTCTGTAACCGTCTGACGTACATATTTTTTTTTATCAAACTAGGGGTCTCCGCTTCTCCTCTGCTTTATACGCTTCATCAAACCCCGCTTCGCCTCCTACACGCTCGCAGAGCTTGCTTCAAGAGCTATTTGAAATCAAACTAAACTTAAATCGAAAAATGGTTAATTTCACTGTGTTCCCCTATTATTTTTCTACAAATGTACTAAATTTTTATATTTTTGTATGTTATCGTTTTTGCGGTACGATACAGTTTACGATACGTTTTTGCGGTACGATACGAATGGTTAATTTCACTGTGTTCCCCTATTATTTTTCTACAAATGTACCAAATTTTTATATTTTTGTATGTTATCGTTTTTGCGGCACGATACAGAGAATCTCGAAGGACACGTCGATCTTTGCCTCCTACTTGTTGGCGCTCGCTGAGTTTGCTCTGTGAGTTGTTTCAAGCCAAAATAAAGTTTAAATTAAAAAACTGTGCATTTCAGAGTGTTTTCCTACCATTTCTCTACAAATATGCCAAATTCTATATTTTCATATTTTATAGTTTATGCGGTTCACGGGGCAGAGAAACTCGAGGAACGCGCCGATACGGAAGAACATTTTTCATTTCAGAAGTGCATAAAAAGTAGGATAACACGTATATCGAAACAAAAAAATGGCACCGTCCTGAAAAAACTCAACTATGTAGGTTTGTCTGTAAAAATTCGTGGTCTTCCTATTGTTAGTTTGTCTAGGACGCGAACTCGCAACTCAAATATTTTGTCTTTAATTTTGATATTAAATATTTCTTAAACTAAAGTTTAAATCAAAAACTATTTATTTCAGCGTGTTCCTCATACATTTCTCTACAAGTGCACCAAGTTTTATATTTTTGTATGCTATAGTTTTTACGGTACGAAGCAAAGAAACTCGAGGAATGAGAAATTTGTCAAATAGCAGCGGCGGCAGCTATGTTGTTTAATATAGTAGAGAGAAATGTGTTAAAAAAAATAATGTTTTTATAACTGTTTCTCGATTTATTTGGAAAGATGATACTCTGATTAAAAATAATTACCCATTTTTTTAACTATGCAAATAATTGAAGGGTATATATTATTATCCTGACATTGAGATCAAAAATCCCCTAAAGAGAAGATTTAAGCAACGAGGCAGGGAACCTGAGAAAACTCCGAGTTAACTTTAAGTTCGAGATGGCATTCTGAAACAAAACGTACTATCCGGAGTTAACTCGGGATAGTAAGTTAGAGGATTAATACAATGAGCCGAACCCCTCCTGCAAAGAATTTTGCTATCAAAGTGGAAAAATCATCATGTAGAACGTATTGATGGAGAAATTTCTGTTGCAGAAGATCTTTGATTAGCAAGAATACTTGTAACATTTATTCATGCATGTTTATACTTGCAACATGATTTCTCTTCGTTGAATTTTTGTCTTTTATTCCCCAAAATTGAATATTTTCCCCCACTTTAAAAATATTTCGGGGTATCTGCATATTCTTTTATCAGCTATATTTAGCGGCAACTCCTGTTTTCTTGTTGATATTTCCTTACCAAATTTAATTCATAATTATTCTTACCTCAAAAGGTACGCAGTCGAAGAAAATTGCAAGAAACCAGTTCAGCGTGACTGTACACAGTTCGATATCAAGCTGGACAAAATGTTGCCAAAGCAACGGCATTTTTTCTCGAAGTAGATCTTTCAAAACTTCTTGGTCTGCCTGAGCTCCGATCAGATTTTGATCAAAATAGTTAGCAGTAAAATAACGTTCCGTCACAGCAACCAAACACCTGATTGAAAGGAAATACATTTATTAGTTTTAACTACTTGTATATTGTTTACAAGTTATTTTATTTTTTGTATGTTATTAGTATTTGTTAGAACGTTAGATATGTCGACTAATATGTTTCGAGTCAAAATATGGCTGAAAACACAAGAGTTTAGTAGCATTTAGGTGTATCGTTACTAATATGTTTAAAATATTGAGCCAATAATACGTTTTTTTTTATTTCAGATGCATTTGATCAAAGCTAATGCTATAGTATTGGGCTAAAATTAATATGCAATCATTGAATAATATCAATCAGGAAAAATACAGAATTAACATGCCTTTATATATGTGAGTATTTTTACCCACATATATAAAGACAACGTAAATTACGGAATTTGAGTTTTATTGCATATTCCTGTCATACATATATGCACAAGCAGTGACTGTTTTTTTAAAATTGTATCGCTATTATTAGAAACGGAGCACAACTTTTAGTTACATATTATATATTACTAACCAAATGCTAGGGAAGATATATATAAATACAGACTCTGAAGTTTTAGGACTTCGATACATAATGGAAAGACTGAAAAAGTCTTTTACTTTATTACAAAATGAATATTAAGGTGGTCTCACGATGCACTGTATTTCTATAACTGAAAATCTGACGGTACAACTTATGTTAGAATGAAAGATAAATGGATATAATGCTCACGTCGTGGTAATAAACAGACAGAAATTTTTATTTCAGCTGTGTTTAGTTCAACTGAATTGGGTCAAACAGTCACTCCAAGCAGCAGCCATATTTAAAATTTGATTCATGTTCCGTATATGCATGAGCTGGTCTGCTATATTAAAACATATTACATCATGTATCAAAGTAATACATCTATCTTTTACTTTATAATTAATTAAGAACTTTATGACAGCAATTTATAGTAAAGCTATTTTACGACGCAATCTTATGTTGAGATTTTCCGAAACTTGCTCCTCCGGATTGAGATGTTATTTCGGCAGGACATTTATGAGATGGTGCTTAAAATGAATTACGATGTATTAAGTCGAACTGCATTGCTATGCATTAAGTGGAAATACATTACTATGTATTACGAAATTAACAATATTTTCCATAGTTGAGAATTAAACTCTAATATATATGATATATTACCAATATGTTCTACCATGGTCTTATTAAGGCTGTCTATACGCAATAAGTTCTGTGTTCATATTTTGTGGAATGAAAGTGAGTTAATTGGGAACTATTTACAACTGTAAAAAATTGTGCTTTTAAACAATAGCCTAAACAAAGTGATTGAAACTTAAACAATTTTACATAAATATTGGGAGTTAATGAAGAAAGTTATAAAAAATAATTTTAACTTTTAAAGAAGTTTATATAAACAACTTATTTTTCTCCCTGAAAAATGAGAACATACCAAAAGGAGTCTTCTGGCTCGAGGAACAATAAACACATTCCAACAAGAAAGTTCATTCCTTGGCAGTATCCTAAAGCTGGATTATGTACACAAAACGCTTGCAGAACTTCTTGCATCTTGCGAACCTAAAATATTTAATAGTTTTGTTGAAATCTATTTTCGGAATTCAACCGAGCGTTATAGATTTTTAGTCTGTCTATTTGAATGTATACACTTTTATATGTGTGCCATATATAAGTCGAAATATAAAATATCAGTATAATCAACTTTATGAAAGCAAGTACAGTGGTACATACAACTATAATGACATATATAAGCGAAAAATAAAAAAAGGCTTAAACGTAAATACTACAAAGGAATTAGGTTCGTGCAGTTATTTAGACCTTTATATAAGAATAATGTTGATCATATGTAAAAAGATTGAGGAAGGTATTTCGTTCTCGGAAGAATTCTCGATATGCACTATTCCTGAAAAAATTTTAATATGATATATTTGAAAAATTGGATGGCGTTTATATCGTGGTTTCCCGTGTAGGGGCGGGTTGTAGAATAACCCTACCACCCCCTGTGTTTCGTAGAAGACGAAAAATGGGGCCCCAGTGCCCGGGGGGATAGCCAGGTACCCTGCCCCTGGAGATTATATCAGGGGACTGGTCCTCCAGGTTGGGGGTTGGGCGTGGGGCTAACAACTCCACCCCGGAAAAAATTCTTGTTACAAAACCTTTAAAGAGGTCTTAGCCCTACAAAGGCTGTAGTACCATGATGATGATGATGATGATGATGATATCGTGGTTCTTCACCACATCACCGATTTTTTCTTTATAAATGAGCTTTCTAGCTCTCTCTAATATAATTGTGAAACATATTTTAGAAAAGTTACACATATTATAGAAATTATTTTCTTTTTGTAATAATTTAAAATTTTATTTACCTTAAGCAATCTCATTTTAGAAATTCATCCTTGTTTTCATTGCTGTTTTTTATCCCAGGCAGTCTGATTTTAATATATATTTTTTGCCAATGTTTCTGATTTGCTTTTCTAGTTATTTAATAAATAAAAATTACATTATATGTTATTAAATTCTAAGCAATTATTACGGTAGTATTTTTTAATTTATATCCGTTTGGCCAGTAAAATGTATAAGCAAAGTTTACTATATTGGAAAGAAAAACAAAATTTTATAGTTAGAAAATTTTAGAAATATTTTTAACTAGAACGCATTACTTGGCTTTGCCTGGGTCCTAAATAAACGCCCTCTACTTACATAATGTAAGTACAGTAAATAATACAGATACAGATAACATCGCTGAATTTCCAAATCATCTGATTTGAAATAAAATCATTCTGGCGTCACAAATAAATGAAAATACTTGAAGTTGCAAAAAAGTTCCTTTAATTATGAAGTAAAATTAAAATAAAATTGCTATTTCAGCGAATTATTATCTAAGTAAAATTTTAGAACACTACTCATAATGATAATATAATACCAAATTAAGTATAAAAAGTAGGACGAAATTTTTAAATTCGTTAAGTAAGAAAACTACAAAAATTAATGTATTTAGTGTGCGATCAGCTGTTTTTCCTCTGGACGAAACATCTGCGATCTGCTCTCGAATTATAGCTTGTCGTCTACAGCGGTAAGGAAAGAATATTTTTAATTTGACAGAATGTTGCAAAATGGTGATTTTAGACTTCAAAAATTCATTACTGTTAAACTGTTAAACTGATTAAACTTTTAAAAAATCTCCACGAGGTGCACATTACGGACCTATGTAGCAAATTTCAACTCTGTCGGACGCTTCGATTTTCCGATACAGACAACGCCGACGACAGTCAGAAAATTTTACTATGTAAGAAAGTCTTTTATTATGTAAGAAAGACAAAAATGTGAGTTACAAACCCCGTCTGCATTTGAGTCAGCAAACCTAATGTTGTCTGGCATGGTTCGGAGCAAATCCAGAGCAATCTGTCTTTTATGTTGTGACACTCTCTAAGTTTAAAAATATGCAATATATGAATAAATATGCAAAGCATAAACAGAATATTAATATAAATTAAATAATATCTATAGACGTGACCTTAAAAGGAATGCAATACATAAATTATACCATTAACAGAATATTATTATAAACTAAATTATATTTATAAAAATGATCCTAAAAGGATTGCAATACATAATTTATAGCATAAACGGAATATTAAATTATAATAAATTATATTTATAAAAAGTGACCTTAAAAGAATTTAATACATAAATTATAGCATAAAAAGTATATTATTATAAACTAAATAATATTTTTAGAAGTGATATTAAACAAATAAATATGTATTAGTACTGTTTAAAAGTCTATATGATATTAAATTTATAGTGTTTTTATTTTGCAAAATTTATGAAATTTTGTCAATAATTTGTACTATTTTTTAGTTTATCAATATTTTATTCAAATAATTTTTTTTTTTAGAATTTAAATGTACACTGTTAAATTTTTTAAAACTAAAATAATTGAAATTTGCATGGTTTTAAAGGTTCAAATATTACCTCATCGTCCGGCGCCAAGCTGCATAAATAGTTATAGTAGTGTTGGCCTTTATTTTCCATAATATCACTTATTCGAGATCTGTATAAAATATTCCAAACTCGGCTGCGAAGATGAGGTGGTATTCCTTTCCGAACTAGGTATTTTAACTCCTTCTGTGAAAGAAATAAAGTGAAAAATGAATTTCTATTAAATTGTTCCCATAAATATCAACAAGATAGAATAAGGCTCTTGGTAAATACTAGTTTAGTGTTTTTTCAACAATAAAACTATAATAAAGTATGCTATTTCAATTACAATATATCTGAAATTCGATTTTTAACACTATAGTTGAAAAGTGTTTATGACTTTGTTCATTCTGTCTGTCTATCCGTTAGCACGATAACTGCCGTAAAAATGACTTTATCAAAATGAAATTTTGGTATATTGTTCAGACTGTCTATGGGACCAGTGGAATATAAATGAATAATAACACTCAATTAGTTTTGGACTGAACCCGGGTTGAAAAAATGAAATAAATTGAACCCTATGGGACCTAATTTTTCAAACAGTTTTTAAGCGAATTTAAATTCACGAATTAAATTCGAATTTAAATTGCTTCGAAAGTTTTAAGAAATATTCAAATTATCCCATAAAAATATGAAAAAAGTTTCCGCAAAATATATTCTGTAGTTTTTTAAACAAGAATTAAAATAATAATTATACCCATATTATATGAAGGGATCACTTGACCCACTTCAAAATAAAATATGGCATCCATCTTGCGACAAAATCGTGATTTTTAAAGTTCTTTTTAATTTATATTTAGCGTTGTATCCGTCCTAAAACCACTTTATTTTTGATTAAATTCTGTGCATCGCATTCTTGAACAACGTAATTGCAATATATTTAAGTTTAAATGATCATCAAACTTGACTATTTCTACAACAAAGCCCAATTTTCACTTATGGAGAGTATAAGCACATGAAAATGTAGGATGAGTTGTATACGAATTGCTGAATTGTTTTAACGCAAAATTATTTAGCTCTGGAGTCTGCAATATAGCTGATATGAATGAAATATTCATTAATTTTACATGGAGAAGCAGATGATTTTTTCAATGAAGTTTTAAGTACACAGTTAAATTACTTGTACCTACTTTACATTTTAATGACGTCATTTAAATAAAGTTCATTTTATTCGATAAGTTTTAAGTTTTCAAATATAATAAATGTAGTATTGTGATAATTTTAAAAATATTACCGCTGAATATATCGCATTTTAAAGATGTTTAAATGGCATTGCGTTTCAGTTGGAAATTGTTTTATAATCAATGCTTTATGCATGATTGATCTTTCTTAACTTATTATGAGCTTTGTGGTCCAAGGCATCAAATCAGTTTCCACACCTTCGTTGGATATCCTACAGATGTATAGATGTCGGGTGGTTTTTTTTATGAATATTCTTTCGATATCACATGGTATGCTTATGGATAAGTATTAGAAATATTTTCACTTACTGTAGTAGGTAATGTGGGATGGTGCTTGAGATACTTTTTCCATTGCTGTTGGTGCTGTTCATAGTGTATTCCCAAAGCGGAGTAATGTTGATGCAATTGCCTACATATGTAATGCAAAATGAGACTTTCTTCTCCATAATTGCGACGAAATCCCAGGGCATCCACGTGAAACACGCCGCGAGACAAGCTGCGAGAAAAGATGTTATATAATACGATAAAATCATCTTCAGGTAGCATAAAATAAAAATATTTGGCATGTTAATAAGCTTATTTTTAAGTAAATATACCTTCAAAACTATTGAAAATGGTCAAAAGTGATACTATTATTTGACACCGCTTATTATGGATTGTATTATATACAAAAAAAGTTATTTTCTTTACGGAAATTATTATTGTATATTATAAATAATTGTCTAATTAAAAATGATATGGTATCTGACTGCAATTAAACTATTTATATAATTTTACAAAAAAATAATTTTTAAAAGAAAAAGCCTTTTTAAATAGTAATGGATCTAATTGCCCCGCATTGTTTGATAAAATCTATCAATTGCATAGGTTTATATTTTATATATAAGTTCAAATTTAAAAAAAATCTAAAATATAGATAAAACATGTACTATATTTTGCTTTGACATTTGAAAAAAATAGGAAGAAATTACTTGAATTTTTATAGCTTTATTTTACTTTTATAACTTTCCAACGCCAAACTGTTGTTATTTAAATTTCTTTATATAATTTTCCATTTTCCATTTCAGCCATCAATATAATGCATGAATTCAGATGATTCAGACCAATTCACCATGTTATATAGCATGTAATATAGCTTCAATTCCTTAGAATATATGTAAAAAACAATCTTCAACTGCTTTCTTAATAGTATAATCGTTAGCATCAGCGTAGAATGTTTGGTTACATCAACTGAGATTTGGTTCTCAAGAATCTTGATGAATGGGGGATTTTGCCCACGAAACCAATTGATACATTTAATCAATTGTTTTACGCTGTTATTAATACGTTGAGCGCGGAGCTGTTCTTGCTCTGCCTACGTTCAGGCGGCACACAGCGGCGATCGCTCGGCGTGGTGGTCAGTCATAGAGTATAAATAAACAGAAGATAATAACACACGTCGAGATGACGATTGTATTTCACTGTCCGTTTCGGCTATGCGAATGACGTAGCCAATTTAGAAGTATAAAAAATATAAACAGAAGAATAATGTGAGGGAATGGTGAACGGGCGACCACCAAGAGACAGTCAGTTAGAATATAGACACGAAAGACCATTTTGTCGCAAATCCAAAATGGTCGTTGAATACAATACAGGAAAAACTGCTATTGATCTTTCTGACTAAATGAGTGCGTATAGCAGCCCGTTGAGAAAGATAGTAAAATGGTACAGAAAATTAGCTTTCGAATTTTTTCTAAATACCGTTGTTGTGAATGCCTCGATTGTGTTCAAAAATGTAACATGAAGAAAAATGTCAATCACGACATTTCGCAAACAATTGGCAAATGCGCGCACATGGCATTCAGATGAAGAAATACCAATCCGGGTCGATACTGCCTGTCCCACGGACCGACGTCACCCAAATGAAAAGTTCACTGTCAGTCCCCACGGACTGCCGCTGCCTAAAAGGAAAGTTCACTGTCAGTCCCCAACGGACTGACGCCGCGCTTAACATGTTCAGGAGTATTTTATTTTCAGATTTCTTACATTGTGGCTTAAGGTTTGAAGTTGAACAAGGTTGCTGGAGGCTGGAGATTTAATATTTAACCGCCGCAGGTGAGGAGCCAAACCACTGGGTTTGCAGCGAGGTTCGAGCTTGCAAAATTTTATTTTTTATATTATATTGTAAAAACTGTTCGCTTATTTAAATGACAAAAATTGTTTATTACACGTTATTGTTTGCTGCACTTTATTTTACTGATTGTTGAATAATTGACTGAGCTTAATGACGATTACAAATTATCTACGTCCATGTAATGTGTTATTTAAAATGGCATAAATTAAGATTATTGTTATTTTATGATTACAAAGAAAATTAATTCTTTTTACAAAATCGACAGGAGTGCAGTTAGTTAAAAAGCAATTAATAATGATTATTAATTGATATAATTATATTATGTTTATATCAAGTTGGCTTAAATTTTGAAAAAATATGTATCATTAATCTATTTGGGCATTATACACAATCATATTCCGTATAAGATTATCTTTGTAATTTATATTAAAATTGATAAACTGCGGCTAACTATTACTGCTATGGTAATAAAAAAATATATTTCTACGATGATGTAGAATGAGATAATTAAATTTTTTAATAATTGCGTGACCCAGTGACTATGAATCATGTTGTAGAGCCGCAAGGTTTATAGAATTACTAGTAGTATTATATAAACCTTGGTAGAGCCGTCATTTCTTTTTCAAATGAACTTTTGAATGGAAATCGCTGATGTTGTTGTTGAGACCCAGACCGTCCGACCTACCAGAAAGGTGTAAGGAAATCGATGATGTGTAACAGTACAATTAAAAAAGAAAACTAACCGTTGCATTTAAAGAAAACTCTTTTTAGGCATAAATTTAGATTTATCATGATTCATTATTTAAAAAGATCTTCATAGATTCATATAAAAGCATAAATTTGTCAAACCATATGTTTTATCTAAAGACTATCCTTAAATTTGTAGAAAAGAGGCCGCAAAATTCTTTTCTTTGTAGCACGTTACAAGAGCTTTTTAAAGGCTTCTTATTTGACGGAAAGTTAGAAAGCATTTCTGACAAATTTCAATAATTGGCACTTACTTTTCGTAAATAGGCAGGGTGGGATTGATTTTTCTGGCTTCCTCTAACAAAGACAAAACTCGCTCTTTGTGCTAGGGGAAGAAAACATATAAATCAAAAGAGTAAAAAATGTTAAAACATGAACGTTTTTACTTGACCCCTGTTAAAGAGGTTAGCGTTTCGAATATATAAATTTAAAGAGAACATGCACTGTTAAAAATGCGAATAAATTTAGAATGAATAAATAAGTAAAAAAAAAGAACTTAGTGAAATGATAAAGAAAACTAAAACGTAATTAAGTACCAATAATTAACAATGTAGCATGCATCTGTTTCGAAGAAACGTTGGATCTCTCTTTTCAGTGCTAGACAGACCGAAAAGAAAAAAAAAACCTAAATGGGCTCACATTTTCATATTTCAACTTTTTGATTTCAGGTTTGTTAGTCTGTGACATTGACGAAAGGGCTGCAATATATCCCAAACAAGATCTGAGTGAATTTTGAATATGAGTACCTTGGTGTATCGTCATTCTATTAAGGAAGGAAGGTTAATGTTTTCGTATTTGACTGGTCAAATCTTTCTTAAACGACTGCTTAATTTGTAATAAAATTATTTTATTTTTGTGATATCATTCCTTTATTGACATTAACATCAGAAAGTTAATGCTACAATAAAAATCTTGTTTATGAATTAGAAATAAGATTCAGGCAATAAACGTGATATCTAATAAAATTGATTGAAAATGAAGTATTACAACAACGTCCTTAGTGATGTAATATGTGCTTAAATAATTATTATGGTAAAATCTTTTGATTCTATGAAGGTGAATAATATGATTTGAGAATATTAATATAATTTTATAAGAATTAAATTCAATACTTTGAAAATATACAATTGCTACGGTTACCAAAAATATTCGTGACATTAGACTGTTTTGAATAAATGCGTGGATTAAAGTAAAAAAATATCTGTAACTGCAGATTTATTGGCTATGGATTTATGGCAAGAGTAATATTTGCTTAAAATGTATGAAATTAAGTACAATGATATTATTAATATATTGGAAATATGTGTATAACTGATAATTTTTATAGAAGTGGAAATATAGGTTTCATAGAAAACTGTTAACACAACCACCCTGTCACTTTACGTAAATTCACTTAACGAATGTTTGTAATGAATCTTGTTACCTCAACTGGAAATCGAACTACAGATCTTTGTGGATCTGTGATTTTAGTGTACCACTTCGTGGTACACTAGTATATTGTAGTAAGTGAAAATTACTGTCGCCTTACGTAAGTCCATTCAATATATATTTAGCTATAAAGCATTTTAAACTGTGTTCCCTGTTCCAATTATTTCGTTACGGCGCAGTATCAGCGGCATTATCGTTATGGAATGCAACAGAGCGACGGCTCCAGGGCGCTGAACAAGAAGGGGGCACCTGTTGTATTGAACATAACTATTATGGGAAAGGAATTCTAAAATTATTTGTTCTAGGGTGTCAAAAGTCTAGTTACGCCACTGCGCGGTATAACTATAAATGTACCAAACGTATTTTAAGTAAAAGGAGAAGAAACGTACAAATAAGTTTTTTATGTTAGAATAATATTTGGCCAAAATAATTCCAGAAATCTTGTAAGGCAAAACAAAATTCAGAGGGATGGATGAAAAATGAATTTCCATCCTGTTTTCCACGGAGTGATGAAGATTCTTTCTGGATCATCCATGTTAGACGAGTAAATCATGGGAGTAATATTTGATTAGTGAGAAATCTTTGGTGGCTAGAAAGAAAACTTTGGTAACTGCAGATTATCTTGTTGGTAACTAAAACTACTTAAATTTAAAAATGAAAATTTCCGGCGATTGACTATAATTTGACACTTTACTTTCACGAATATTGCAAATTAAAGTATTTGAAAGGGGTGAATAGAAAATGGATCCTCACCCTGTTTCCTCCATAGTGATAAACCTCCATTGTCTCCGGGCCATCCGAGTTATTAATCCTGAGAGAAGACTGCATGAGGAAGACATAATCCCTCTTTAGCTGGTCTACTTCTGTTTCCAAGTGACGCATTTGTCTAGAACAAAAATCAATAGTTTCATTAAAACGATAAAATTCATTTAGGACAATGGGGCGATTCAAGCTAAGCTTCCGGAAATTTAAAGAGAGATAACAGGATACAATAACTTTTATTTTTTCTTTAAATATTGATTTGTCAAAAATTGTGGGTTGTAATCTATAATACAATGGATGTGACATCTGTGGTTAAGTCTACAGTTGCTTGAAGATATATTGTAGAATAGATATAGCATATTTGAAAAGTGACAGAATTTGGAAAAGAAAATTTGACAGAAAATGAAGAACATTTTATCAGAAGTAAAAATATTTTCGAATACAAAAATTCTTAAAATTAATGAAAACAATAGAACAGTGATTTGCAACATTTTTGTTGGTGAGAACCCAATGAAAATTTATTTTATTTAGGAGACCCAATGCCGCCATGTAAATAAAACAAGAAAGATGAATCATACTTAAAGTATTGATTATGAAACACTTTCCAACTGCAATGCAATTTTATTTAAACATCTCTGAAATGCGATACATTCAGCGGTAATATTTTTAAAATTACCACAATACTACAATAATTTATTATATTTGAAAATTTAAAACTTCATCGAAAAAAAAAAATGAACTTTATTCAAATTGCGTCATTAAAATATAAATTGCTTGGCTCTCTATGAAAAAGCAGTAAATATTTCATTCATACATTTTTTTCCATTCCTTTCATTCATCATAATACTACAATAATTCATTTTATTTAAAAACCTAAGCTCATGGAGGTAAACGTAATTTAACCCTATGCTTGAAACGTCATCGAAAAAGTCTGCTATAAAATCGTCTGTTCTCTATGTAAAATCAATGAATGTTTCATTCATATCAGCTATATTGCATACACCAGAGCCAAATAATTTTGTGTCAAAAAATTCAGTAATTCTTATACAACTCATCTTACATCTTTATGTGTTTACATTCTCCATAAGTGAAAATTAGGCTTCGTTGTAGAAATAATCAAAGTTTGATGATCATTTAAACTCAAATATATTGTAATTGCGTTGTTTCACAATGTAGATGCACAGAAATTAAACAAAAATAAGGCTGTTTTAGGACGCATACAACACTAAATATAAATTAAAAAGAACTTTAAAAATCACGATTTTGACACAAGATGGTTGGCATTGATCATTTAAACTCAAATATATTGTAATTGCCTTGTTTCAGAATATAGATGCACAGAAATTAAGCAGAAACAAAACGGTTTTAGGATGGATGCAACAATAAATATGAATTAAAAAGAACTTTAAAAATACAATTTTGACACAAGATGGATGTCATATTTTATTTTGAAGTGGATCACGTGATCTCTTCATATAATATGGGTGCAATTATTATTTTAATTTTTATTTAAAAAACTACTGAATATATTTTGCTGAAATTTTTTTCATATTTTTTATGGGATAATTTGAATATTTCCTAAAATTTTCGAAAGAATTTGTGAATATTAAATTGCTTAAAAAATGTTTGAAAAATTAGGCCCCATAGGGTTCAATGTATTTCATTTTTGCAACCTAGGTTCAGTCCAAAACTAGTAATTGAGTGATATTATTCATTTATATTCTCATAAGGTCCCACAGACCGTCTGAACAACATACTAAAATTTCATTTTGATAAAATCATTTTTACGGCAGTTATCGTGCTAACAGACAGACAGGTAGAATGAACAAAGTCATAAACACTTTTCAACTATGTTGTAAAGTGTTAAAAGTGTGAACCTTCAAATATTGTTTTCCCTAGATAACCAAAATTTTCAATTCGGCAATAGTCAGATGTTAAAATATATTTATTGTGATCTATAAATCATCAGAAAATGTCATCTATAAATTGTATAAAATATCATTAGTAAAACACATTTTATCTTATAACAGAACACATAACTGTATGAAATATACACAATAAAACAACCGGCCACACATGAAACTGCCATAAGCCCTAGGGTTGGTGATGCGGTCTGGGTCTTCAACACAATAAAATAGATATTTTATAACTTCTAGTTTGCCATATAATGTATCGTCAATCATTGCAATGGAAGGAAAAGATAGGAAACACAATTCTCCTTTGCTGCCTTTATCCCCTAAATATACCAGTTAAAGGATGTGGCAGAGAAATATGCTGCCTCTTCAAATGCATTAACTGGTAGCATGTAAGGCCCCTATATATAAGGATATAAGTATATTTAGGAGTTCTAGTAGCATGCGTGACGTTATGGTTGCTATGGCAACAGTGCACGCTCATGAAGAGTTGGCGTGTTTTTCTCGCCTGCAATGCTTTTGCTGATTGTATTAGAAAGGTTTAAAATTCCAAAATTCTTGCTAAAACCAGTAGTAAAAATGCGCAATAGTAAACCGTGCGATACGGTGTATTATAGAAATAAATTTCATTTGCTTTAATTTTAATAGGTGAAGTGTCTTTTCAAAAATTGCATCTGAATAGCCGCTGATGTAAGATATTATTGAAACAAGAAAACATTATTAATAGAGAAGTAATCACACAAAATGTTTAACAGTCCTAATGTGAAATTGGAGTATAAATCTATATATTAAAACAAAAATAAACACTATTTTTATTTAAATAAATACTATTATTTTATCCTTTCTGTCTTCCATAAAAATATATAATAATAATAATAATAATAATAATAATAATAATAATAATACTAAGTCTCTTAATAAACCCGCGTGACTTCGAATGGGGTTGTGACCCAAGGGATGTGCACCACTGCAATGGAACAATATATTACACAAATAGACGGATTTACTATAGGGATGGCTTAGGTATAACCTAGAGCAGTAAATTTTAATAGGCGGCAAAATGCTTAGTTTATTCTTGCAAAGTGGATCATAATTTTTGTAATGTGTAAATGAAATGAATTTTACGGATATTTTTTTATGTAATCATGAAAAAGGAGAATATGTGGTAGTCTTTGTTTGGAAACGCCCCCACATTGCAATATATGTGCATAAAACTCGATAATTTGAATCATTTCATTCTATTTAACCACTTTTCGAACGTTTTCATAAGAATACAAATGAACGGATTTGAATCAATTGTGAAGTAAGATAATATACATTTGCTCATTGATACAGTAATGCTTGTCTAACTCAGCAATAGCAGTTATTCAAAATTGCAATTTATGAGTTCCTTCATTTTTAAAGCAAGAGCGCGATAGGTTTAAGTAAGTTCTGTTAGGGAGTTGTGTAGTATTTATGTTTTGTTAGGGATGATATAGCATTTATGATTAGCTAGGCATCAAATACTAATTATGGAAATTGATCAGAAGGGGTGTGTGGTTTTCATGTATGCGGGGATTTTAGGAGAGGAAACTACAGATGGGCGGTTGGAAAGGATTTTTTTAACAAAAACTTTTACTCTCCATCACATGTCGGGCTTCATATCTAGTATTATATTGGCACATTTAATAGTTTAAGACTGGTGGGGGGTAAATTTTTTCGTTAGACCAGTTGGACTGATCTAAGAATTTATAGCATGCTATGCGTTAGATCTCCAAATTTAAATAAAATGTGCGAAAGTAACCTTTCTATTCAATAGGAACAATAAACAAACATATTAATTCATCTATTTGGGCAATTTTAAAAGCTCGGCTAATAAGCATATTTTTCGTTTTAAAGCCATGAAGCTTTGTAATTAAAATGATTTTTTATGTAATTTGGAATGAAAATTTGGAACACATTCTCATTTATAATATATTTTAATCATTATCTAAAATCTTTCTGCGGGATCTGTGCTTTAGCCATGTATATTATACACACTTTTATGCTCAAAACTAAATGCGACTTTTTAAATGCTGGTATTTACACCAATAATTTTTTAAAAATGAGAATGAGCTGGCTAATGAATATTAACTTGTAGTTTATACCGTATCGGTGAAAGAGTTATTTAGTTGGAACCTTACTGTAATTTGGATCTTGGTGATTTATCCAGGAAAGGCGTTTCTTAGTTACCAAATTAAAATTAAACAAATGCTTTATTATAATACTGGAAAATGTACTCGGCGTTGCGGGGGATTTAAGATGAGCGGTCTTGACGAGCGGTGTGTTGACCTACGTAACAGTTATTTTATTTTATTTTTGTTATAAGCGAGAGTATTGTCAAAACTTCATTTGGTTTTCTGGAATTGGTTGTGAGTTTCAGTGTAGTATTTAACAGTTTGCATTTGCATTTTAAATCCCGGGTAACTCCGACTACCTTTTCTAGTTATAGCCAATTCAAAAGTACGATTAATTCATAAGATCTCAGAAAACGTGATAACACTCACAGTAAATTCCTATCAAAAAAATATCCAGTGGTGGTATTAAAAAAAACACTAAAAACTTCACAGAATTTTTTAAACTGAAAATATTTATCAGAATATTTTAAATTTCACCATTACAATAATTATCAGTATTCACCAAATGAATATAAATCGCCAAGTTTAAACGTAATGAAATGCCTAGAATTGTAAACAATCTTACAAATTAGCATGAAGGAATGAAACATGATGCATTTAGAAACTTAAATTGAATTTAATATCGAAATTTAAATCTATAAACTTAAAGAAAAAAAATTGAAACTTCTAGAAATGTAAAGCATCTTAGAAAGTCTACATCATCATCAAAAGAATAGAAGTAATTAAATAAAAATCTAAACTCCCAGAACACAGAAGCAATGTAAAAAAAATTAACCCAGGTTTCTTAAAATACAACACGAGGTTGCCAAATTTCACCAATTAAAAGTAATATAAAAGTAATTAATAATAAAATATCAGACCACGATGTCTTTAAATAACACGCCAAGTTTCAGTAATTAATGAATCGAACCGTGTCTAACATGAGGTCAATATATATAAAATCCAATATATCGCTCCAACCATAGTCACCTTTATCTAGGAAGATAAAGGTGGCTATGTTCCAACGCATGTGTGGTTCAAAAATGTGGAATTCTACATCATACAGTCCGCAACTTAATCTAGAATAATTTTTAAATTTGCCTTTGCTGAATGGACTTCTCTGATTTGTTTGATTTGACGAAGGAAGGTCGTTTTTCAGACAGTTTCTCGATTGTTTTTATGTAACTTAATGACAAATATTAGGTACTTAATTTCAGCAGTCTCAGAGATTAAATTACAAATGGAAATCTAAAGTAAACTCGACGTTTTCCTATATTTTAAGATCAATAACATAAAATACATTTTTACATTTTAATCAATTTTTATCCCGAAAAACCCACACACGTACAAAATTATCAATTTTCTACTATTTATATTATTTACGCATGTACAGTTGATACCTTTCACAGTTTCACTTAAAATATTTCTATCTCTATTCACTTAAAATATTTCTATCTCTATTCACTTAAAATATTTCTATCTCTATTCTCTCCTTAGAATCTGGTCAATTGATTTTTTAGAGTATAATTTAATATTTAATCCTTGTAACTAATGTACTCCTAGTGGTACAAAAGTATTAATAGATATATTTTCTGGAACAGCTAACATGTATTCCGTATTTCATTGTGAATTTTACTTTCGAAGTAAATACTCCTATATTAGTTTTAATTGATAAAATTAAAATATTATTATTAAATACTATATAAAACAGAAAATTAACTTAAAAAATGTGAAGCAAAATTTGCATAAAGTTTAATTTTGTTATTGTAAGGTAAAATAATAAAGGAAGATGTCTGCATGTTCGTCTATACTATGTGATAGTGAAAATGCGACGCCAAGGAGAGGGCAGAAAGTGATGAAAATCGGCAGACAGAGACAGCAACGAAATATAAATGATGTTTATTGTAACATGATACACCACTGAGCGATTACACCATCTGATCAGTAGGTTGTAGGACCACCGCGGGCGACGATACAGGCAGCAAAACGTCTAGGTACAGAGCCAATGAGCGTGCGGATGGTGACCTGAGGGATGGCTGCCCATTCTCTGTCAACCATTTGTTAGAGTTCTTCTTCTAAACGCAGTGGTGGCAACGCGCGCAAGCGACGTCCAATCACGTCCTGGACATGCTCGATTGGTGAGAGATCAGGGGAGACTGGTGGCCAGGGAAGCACCTGGGTACCTTGCAGGGCATGTTGGCTGATGCGTGCCGTGTGTGGTTTGGCGTTATCCTGCTGATAAATGGCATTGGGAACCCCCCAGAAGGAAGGGTGGTGTCATCGGCTGCAGCACGTCTTCCATGTATTGTTGGGCCATCATAGTGTCCTCAATACGGACCAGAGGTGACCTGCTATCGTAGGTGATGGCGCCCCAAACCATGATGCCGCGGCGTGACGTTCCACAGATGCGGCCGGATTAGACCTATCACCACTTCGGCTCCAGACTCGTACACGACGACTGTCATTGCTAAAACAGAAGCGTGGCTCGTCTGAGAAGACGACCCTGTGCTATTCCGCCATCCAAGTGGCTCTATCTCGACACTATTGTAAACGGAGGCGTCTGTGCTGTTGGGTCAATGGTAGTCTTCTTAACAGGCGCCGTGAGTGCAGGGCGCCGGCGACCAATCGGCGGATAATGGTCCTGGTTGATATGGGAACATCAAGGGTGTCCTGCACAGTGTGCAAAAGAGCTACGGAAGTGGCCTGTGGGGCTGCCAACGCCTGCCGGCGGATGAGTCGGTCCACGCGTGCTGACGTCGGTCTGGCCGTGCCGGCACCCCTCAAACGTGCGACATTCCCTTGCTCCAGCCACCTTCGCTACAGCCGGTGTACCGTGGATACGTGTACGTGGTTGTCCTCTGAGATTTGACGTATGACCCAATCTGCCCTTTTGAGTCCGATCACCATACCATTCGTGAAATCGTCTGTCTGCTGGAACTGCCTCGGTTGGCAACGACCTGACATTCTTTGCAACTACACGTCTCCTCTGAGACAAAAAAATTGCAACATGATTTCCTTGGCAGACAGAGCGACGCGACTATTGCCGCTTCTGCAGGTTCCTTCCCTTATATCTCACTCAACGTGCGCGGGACAACTGCGCATTTCGCATCATTTACGTAACTTGGTGAGCTGAGTCTACTATGCAATTTGCATATTTTTCTGACCACTCCTTCTTGGTGTCTCATTTTCAATGTCACGTAGTGTATTTGTGTTGTCTGTAGAGAAAAATCTAAGAGTCGTACGGCCATGAAATTTGGTACACACTCGGCGAGATTTTTTTTTTTTAAATTTGAATAAGTTTTTTATGTTTTAACACGATTTTGAGCGAAGTTTTCATAAATCGTTTCCTTAGTGACCGAAAATATTATCAAAGAGTTTCCATCTTAACGCCATAGGAATGATAAAAAAAAAAAAAATTCTCTTTTCAAATTTTGAACAGAAACCACAAGATTTAAAGGCAATTTGTGAATTAAAAAAATATATTTTATTCGTGTTTTTAAGACGTCTCCGATTTTGAAATTGCGATATAAAAATTCATGGGTAATCAGATTTTATAATTTAACAGCAGTTCATTTAAATATTACACACTGCTCCAAAAAAATTCCCGAAGACATCCGTTCATTAATAATACTTTTTATAAGGTATAAATATATCGACAATCTTTAACAAACATTGGCGTTCTGAAAGAATCAGATCAAAAAAGCTTTCGTTCACCGTTAATTTTGTCTGCTACCTTTGACTGGCACCGCCATATATTGCATGTTGCTAAATTATAAAATGATTTGCGTATTGTAAGGTGAATTCTTTCACACACGCTTTACTTTAGTTCTTTCTGAATTTCAGAATTGTATTCTATACGTAGACATCCTGATTTTGATTTTTATAATTAATTGCTTTTATTGAATATAATTACTTTAATAGTTGTATGACTGTTTGCAGCTGTAAATAATACTGATGTTTTTATTCAATAGGTAAAATGTTGCTTAAAATTTGCCTTTGAATTCAGTTGTTGACGACCGCGTGTTTTATTTGAGTACGTCATTATCCTCTCATTTATTTGTGCTAATTTGACAATGCTATATCTATAATAATAAAGGATGATGTATGACTATGTGTTGTCTGTAGCTGAAAATACAAACGTCGCACGGCCATGAAATTTGGTACACAGGTTTTCATGACCCTAGACGATGCGCTATATTAATACTAAATTCAAGTATTGAGAAAGGTGTCTAGATATCTATTACTAAACTTAAAATGTGAATGGCAGACGTTATCATAGAAACATGAGTATATTTGAAAATTAGAAAGGATGCAGAGAGTTAAATATAATTTGAATGAATTTTCATTATTGTTAAAATTATAATTTTATGTTTGCTTAAATCAAACTAACACAAATGTTTCTAAAGTACACATACTGATGTTTATGATCCGTATTCCGCTTTTCTTGTTGTAACATCTTCGAAAGTTTAAGCACTTCTTCATTCAGGAACCGATTGTGGTTTTGAAGGATTCTGCACTTTTCTGGAAGACTGCCACTGTTACCTTTATGAACAGGAGATTTCCTATATTAATCAAATAAAAAGTGATTCCAAAGAAAGATAAAAGTATCAGCTATTTATATATATTATAACGGAATTTAAGAATATATTCAAAAGTGTAATCAAATTGCACTGCTAAAAATAACAAGAGGAAAAGTCTGGTAGCAAAATTTTCTAGGCATATTACCGTAATACAGAAAATATTTTTTAGCAACTTGTAGATTTCTACATAAATCGTCTGTAGGCAATAAATTATTCTTGTTTATAGTAAATGTACGTATGTGATGAATTATTTCTATTTCAAGGAAATGTTTGCATTTGATGAAATTTCTTTGTCTACAGAAAATGCCTGGCAGCCAGAGATTTTCTGCAGAATGTAAAACGGCGTCGTTGGTCGGATAAACCATTAGGTAGATAGAAAATATTTATATCTGGCAAGATCAGCCAAGCATTTGATTATGTTTACTTGTCATTATTGATTATTTTAATTCGCTAAAATGATTATTTGTACTTTAGGAGAAAATGTCACATATTCAGTGATTCAGTATTCAGTATAATTAGCATATAATTAAAGAAATTAATTTAGTAATAAAGCTTAATTGATGACACTTGCATTTAAATTGCTTTATAAACACATTTAGAAAAATTAACATTATTTTAAGTTAAACTAAGTTATTTTATTTCAATAACTAACAGTATACCCGTTCTTCGTACGGAATATACATTATAAGGAAACTTAATTCACAATTATGTGTAAATTCCTATAGTATTCTAAATGGCATTGTCATTCAAAACATTCTACTAAAATATGTAAATTAATGCTTCAAAAAGAAGTTTAGGAATCTCTGTTCTCGCTATACAAAATTATCTTCACAGGCACATCTGAAGAATAAAACATTGGGGTCCCGTTCGTAAACAAATTTACAAAAAATATGAAATTTGATTAACATATGTCAAAATGAAAGTGCTAAACTAGTATTAGAAAATATACCTCTACCATTTTTATTTTGCTAAACTTTCTTGAGTTTCCTTTTCTTATTTGGAAAAATATATTCCAAATAGATGCCTGATAAAACAGATATCTCAAGAAATTGAAAGTATAACTATGGGAATTATTGATAAGTTTAGCCAATTATTGAAACGAAATAAATATAGCACGGATATATATTCTAATACTATTTTAGCGTTTTCATTTTGGTTATATGTTGATCCAATTTCATAGCGATTTTATTTTGGCATATATGGATCAAATTGCATATATTTTGTAAATTTGCTTACAAATGGAGCCAGGATGTTTTATTCTTTAGATCTGCCTGTAAAGATAATTTGGTATTGCAAGAACAGAGATTCATATACTTGGAGAATTAAATTAAAGATTTTAGTAGAATCTTTTGAATAACAATATCATTTAGAATACTATAAGAATTTGCAAATAATTGTAAATCTTAAGTTTCTTTATATTATATACTTTACCCGAAGAACGAGTATATTGCTAGTAAATAATAAAATTTATAATAATATAGGGAAAATATATTTGATTATTAAATAGAAAGAGTACACATGTATATCAAATATAATTTGATTAACGGCTAGAAAACATTAGAAATGAAGTTTATGTTTACCTTTCAAGGTAGGGGTGAAATGTTGCATGCATTATGGCTAGTAAGGTGTGTTCAATATATAACATTTCAAAATATAATGTATTTAATTGTTTTTAATGGTATATAAAATTACATTTGCCCATACTAGTAGCCTAAATGCATAACTTTTTGTCCATCTTGAGAGCGTTAAAAAAAGGTAAAAAGCGGTTTTATAAATGGATTTTTTTCCTTGATATGCTAAAAGATGTCTTCCTGTTGCTTGTGAGAAAAAATATCAGTTCCTGATTTTTAGCCCTTCTGAAGTTACAGCCACATGAAAATGGAGATTTCGCAATTCATATTTGCTGAATTTAAGTTTATTTTAATGTTATTAAACGAAATACTAAAAGTAACTTAAATACTTATTCTGAAAACTCAACATGTCTACTTTTAGGAGGAGAAAAGTTTGTTTAGTTATCTTGGATAGTTATAGAGTTATAGTCATTTCTGTGAACCCCAGAAAACTTGAATTTTGATCCACCCTGGCAAGTAAAAACAGGCCCAGTTCAAAAATGGTGGGAAAAAAACTAAAAATGGTTTTTGTATACACACAAATGATACCAACTATGGTAGGAATATAAGAAAATAATAAAATGGTCGAGCAACCCGCTATGCTTATTTCACGTGGAATGACCCTTTATCTAATATATAAAATCGAAAATTTGAAAAGATGCTTCTAAACTATATTTCCTAAACTACGGGAACTATTTTAACTAAACTTTTTATGCAACGAGGCTGGGTCCAGGGAATATTTCGGAATCTTTATACACACAGGACAGCCTCCAGGGGTTCTTACTGTGGTCCCTAGGCTAAAATCAATTCTAGGACCCCCCACATAAAATTTTTAGAGTAAAAAAGTTATATTGAGTACTAAATATGTGCCCCAGAGTTTCGCAGGCTTCCTGTATTTGCTTACTTTGCTTATAGTCACAAAAGGCCTTGTATACACCAAAGAATAATGATTTCTGTCTAACTATCATGACTATGGTGTTTAGAACTAAAAACCGAGGCCAATCTGGTTGCATTTAGCAGTCATAAGCCACTATTGGTTAACTGCCGACGTGGTTGTCGAGTGGTCAAGGTGAGCGTTTCCACAGCAATTGTTCGACAGCCGCGTTGTGGGTTCGAGTCCCACGTAAGGCATGGATGTTTGTGTTGTGGGCGCAGTGTGTTCCGCTCCCCTCTGGTGCGCCTGGGGCAATGTCCTAGGACGGCTAAATGGTTCATGTTCTGGCTGCTGACAAAGGCGAATGATGATGAGTCAAGTGCCTGGCCATTTGATTAAAAAAAAAAAAAAAAAAAAAAAAAGTATTGGTTAGCTGCGATCCCTCGTGATAGCTAATAGCCTATTGTGCTTTACGGTGCCTTTGCCGCTGCTGTTCCTAACTTATGGTGTTGTCTTAAGTAATATAAAGTGTATCACCACCACTGCTTATAAACAATAATTCAATGCTGATTTCCTTGGTAAAGTTTTATTGGGTGCTGGTTTATTAAAAAAAGATATAAATATATATATATATATATATATATATATATATATATATATATATATATATATATATATGTATATATATATATATATATATATATATATATATGTATATATATGTAACCATATATAAAATATATAAAGATATATTTAAACGCGCAAACTTTCTTTCTGAACTGATAACTTCTTAACTTTTTTCAAAATAATAAAATTAATGCGAAATACTGATCACTGCAGCTCGCTGCATGATGGTGAAAACCTAAGATAAATTACAATGTAATGTAAAACAGTGACTTTACGTGGTAATGTGGTAACATTATAAACTCGTCATTTGTTACAGGTTATAAATCACGTAGTATGCTTAAAATATAATTTACCACATAATATGCTTAACATATAATTTACCACGTATTATGTTTAAAATATAATTTACCACGTAGTATGCTTAAAACATAATTTACCCCGCAGTATGTTTAAAATATAATAGATAATTATTAATAGTTTTCAGAATAATGATATCTACATTGCTGGTCCAAGTGAATTTCATCTTAATGTAATCAGCTCATTAAAATATGTATTGTGCAAGACCTTTATTAAAATTAAATATTCTCATCTTTTAAATTAATGTTAATCTTTTTAAAAATAGCAATGTTATGGTAGAAAAAGTACTTAAAGTCAGATTTTGACAGTTTAGCCCACGCATAAAAGAAATAAAGTCAAATTCAGGAAATACTTAGAACAAGTTAATCTCTTCAAAGGCTAATTGCTCTAAAGTTGCCTTCTTTTATTTAAATGAAGAGAAAAACGAGTCAGTTTATTTCAGCTTAGTGTTTCAGAGTCTTATCGGTTAGAGCCTAGTTAGGATTTAGCCAGGACTAAACTGAAGTTTTAAAGCTAATAGATAGAAAAATACACCAAAAGGGGACAGAAAATTAAGCAGTTTCTCGATAAACCCTGTTCGTGGCGGGTTTTATGTCAGTGCATTGTCGTTTAAAGCAAGGACTCAATTACTTTTGCTTCTAAATGTGATTGGTTTATTCAATAAAAAGAGATTTTAAACTAAAAAGTCAAAGTCTAAAATTATTTTTTATAAAACCCGTATTTATAGTAAACATTACAACTAATTATTAATTTTGAAATTTAAAATGCTAGTTTATTTCATGTAATGAAGAAATCAAGTTTTAATCTTATTATAGCACAAGCAGCATACCCGTTCTTCGTACGGAATATATAATAGAAAGAAACTTTAAATGTACAATCATATGCAAATTCCTATAGTATATTAAATGACATTGTTAATCAAAATATTCTGTTAAAATATTAAATTTATTGCTCCTAAACAGAAGTTTAAGAATATCTGTTCGCATTATGCAAAATTATCTTCAACGGCAGATCTGAAGAATAAAACATCCTGGCACCTTTTGTAAACAAATTTACAAAAAATATGAAATTGAATCAATATATGCAAAATAAAAGCGTTAAAATTGTATGAGATCCGCACTACTAATATACGCGAATATTAGAAGATATAATCTGTATTAGTAGATTACATGTATAAATTGAAAATATCAATAAACACATAATATTTAATCACGAAGGCCGTAACTGATTCCAATATATGCCAGAATGAAAGCGCGCTAAAATTATATATATATATATATATATATATATATAATTAAGATATTGAAAAAAAAAATCAAACCGTTCATTTATAAGATATATTTTTATATCCATTTATTTATTATTCAAATCGAAAAAAATAATAATAAACATTAACAAACACATTTAATTTAATTGTGTTGTCGAGCAACATGATATAAGATAGAATCTCTCTTCATAAAATGCTAATAATTAAATAACTATTTTGATTTCTTTATACTTTTCATTGTTGAGTAAAAGCTTGTGAAAAATAAACCATGGCGATAGGTTTTCCATTTATATTTCAAGCAATGTATGCTTTCAGAAAGTGACTAATTAACGCAAAAATCTCCCACCAAACTTAGATAAAGTTTTAATTCACTTTCACGTTTTAAACAAACGATTTCCAACCTTTTAGTTTGGATGAACCAGGGAGTTAGAGAGTAGGGAAAAGTTTCGTTTTTCATTAATATCTCGACAACCCCTGGTTTTAGAAACTCAGACTAAATTTAAGGGGGTTATTTCAAGGCTACGTACAAAATTTCATTAAATTCGATTCAGCCGTTCTCTCGTGATGATGAGACAAACAAAAGTTTAGTTTTTCACTAATATCTTGAGAACCCCTGGTCGTAGAAACTCGAAACATGGACTAAATTTTAAGTGGGGCTATTTCAAGGCTATCCAAAAAATTTCATCAAATTCGGCGTGATGAGGAGACAAACAAACAGACAGACATACAGACTGACAGACCGACACATTTTCAATTTCATTTATATAGATTAATAAGTGCTTCAAAAATAAAATGGAGGAATTTATGTTGTTACTGTTCTACACTAGATGTAAACCCTCCATATGATGAGGTGCATTAATTTGTAAAAGATTCCCTCCCACTATCCACCTGCAGTACTTACGCACCTGTATTCTCGGACACATGCAAGTTACTCATTTCATCCAATCAATATTATTAATTTTTATACGACTCCTTATATCGAATCTATTCCTGTATCTAAACATAAATGTTACATCCCCTCCCTTTTATAAAACGCAAATTATTTACGAAACTCTAGACCTCCTCGGAATACGTACTTGTCTCACAAACATTCACTTACTATATTTTGAATAAAAAATATGAATTCCCCACAGCGATAAAGATTAAAAATAAATTGAACTTAATTTTCCTCAATATATAATTTTTATCAGTTTGGCGTCTTTTTCATTAATTTAGCTCCATTTTTAACAATTTGGTGATATTTGCAACAAATAACAAAGTTGTAGATATTTCGACAAATTCTTCTCCAAGTGTTGTTATAGACGTATATACAGACAAATGGGTTCAGACATAGCTTAGTAGTTAAAACAAGAGGATCGCACTCGGAGGTCACGAGTTCGATCTTAAACGCCATTAAAAACTATCCTGTTTCTACATGGAGTATGGGTATGATAAATCTGTAGGTGCAAAAGTCACAAGCAGCTAGAGAGCAAAAGTAACCTTGATCTTCGCCCAACGAGCAATACGTCTTTTACTTTCTCCGACCAATTACACTAAAGCAAGAATATCGGAATAGCAGTGAAAGGACTAGAGCCTAGAATTCCTATACTTGGTGTTTTGGTGAACTTTTTCATTGGCATCCTATGGGAAGATGTGCAAGAACGGTAAGAGGACCGGGATAAAGGGACGGGTTTAATTATTTGACTAGAGCGCTAAATATGAATCTTCGAAAACTGCAATTAATTGCAGTTTTCGACAGAATCCTTGATTTTTCATTGCAGTTTTCCTCTATTGAAAAATCTGATGTGACAACACATGACTTTCCTTATATAATGCAATAAATTTACTTCTTTTACAGTAAGAAAATAATGTATACGATCAACGGTACTGTGTTTTTAACGTTGAATTGTACATTTGGCGATTTTTCGGACGAAAACATTTAATACTATTTCAAAGTCCCCAATTAACTTATATTTCACACAACAACTCTAAAATAACAGTTGTCAATATTGATAGCATCCTCAATAATCGATATAGTCCATATATTAAAATATTTTAATAATTAATTCATCAACTAGGAGTCATTTTCATTAATTTAGCGTCATTTTTCCAATTTTGAAGAATTTTCGTCAATCTGGGGCGAAATATAGCTAAGTTGGCGATACTTTGCTAGATTATTCGCATCATCAGACAAACGGATCGCCAAATGCATCACCAGACAAACGGAGAGAAGAGCATTTCTTATATACTTGAATGTATGCCCTCTATTTGACGGAAATCCGAATTTTCGAAACATTGCTTCTCGATTGGCGTCATTTTTATCAACTTCGCGACATTTTTATCAATTTATCAACATTTAAAAAAGTTGCCAAGTTGGCGACATCCCGATAAATTTCTCGCCAAGCATTACGGACGGACGGAGAGATGGGTAATTCTTATAGTCTATTCTTATGTTCTTTTCAAGATGTTGAATTTTCATTAATTAGTCGTCATTTCATTGATTCAGCGTCAGATTCAAGAATTTTTATCAATTGGATCACGAAGTTTTATCAATTGGGTGACATTCTCGTCATTTTGACAACATTTAAAAAGTAACCAAGTTGGAGATCTTCCGAAAAATTCGTCACCAAAATTTTATCCAAAAGTTACGGACGGAAAGATAGGTTATTCTTATAGTACATGTATATTCTTATATTCCTTCCAAGATATTGAATATTCGTCAATTAGTCGTCATTTTCATTGATTAACGTCATTTTCATCAATTTGATGACATTTTCGTTAATTTGGCAATATTTAAAAAAAGTTGCCAAGTTGGCGAAATTCCGCCAAATTCTTCGACAAAATCTCGTCAAGCATTATGGACGGAGAAATAAGTTATTCTTATAGCATATGAATGATTATTGGCGTCTAACTACAAAATTATTACCCAAAGTACCTTTTTCCATGTATGGAACGAACTAGATCCACGAGAATGATGTCACCAAATTTATCGCATGATATTACATATTAAAAGTGAACATATTTCACAATAATTAATATATATATTTTTTATTTTATGGGATTTTTTGATAAATTTATTTGAAAAATGTGCAATACTTCGAGAACGGTTGGTGCTAGTGTTCTAAAGTTTGCATCAATCGTTTTCTAATAAAATATTACATAATATATGGCTATTTGCGTAACTTTATAAAAGGTTTTGAGTTTTTGATGATTTTTTCAAAATTTCACTCGAAAATTTAGTGAGGTTCTGAACATTCGATTGCGTTTTAAAACAATAGGCTTCCAGTATTCACGAATTGTAATTTTTGTATCAAATATTGTTTGAATCGCTTCATTCGTTCGTGAAATATCGTCTCCACCCCCCCTCCACACACACAGCCCATCGAAAACGTTTGATTCGTGTTCAGGGATGCTTGAAACGTGCTCTCCCGTCAAACACTCTAATTCTCGACCCGTCATAATAATTTCCTTATACATTATACTAGTATATAAGGAAAGTAAAAATGGCTTCATTATAATCACGACCCAATCCATAGGAAAACGATCCGGCAATCGATTTATATCGATTCAAAAATAAATTTAAACATGTAATTATTATAATAAAGAAATCCTTTAATATATTATACTTATGTATTCACTAGCAGCATACCCGTTCTTCGTACAGAGTATATAATATAAATAAACTTAAAATTCACAATAATGTGCTAATTCCTATAGTATACTAAATGACATTTGTAATCAAAATATTCTGTTAAAACATTTATTACAATGCTCCTAACAAGAAGTTTAAGAATCTCCGTTTTCGCTATACAAAATTATCTTTACGGGCAGATCTGAAGAATAAAACATCCTGGTCCCTTTTGTAAGCAAATTAAAAAAAAAAAAGGAATTGAGTCAATACCAGAAGGTCGTAATTGATTCCAACATTTGCCAATATATATCAAAATATATGCCAATATACCTGTACTACTTAGATTCTTGTAGATTAGAAGATATACCCTTGCATTTGTAGAAGATTACTAGTACAACGTACAATATATGAGTTTAAACAATTTTTGCCATAATAAAACAATGGCATAATAACTTGAAAATATCAATAATCCCTGAATCAATAATCCCCGAAAAGATCAATAATAATAATTTGTAACCTGAAGACCGTAATTAATATTATCCAGTCAAAAATGCAATGTCAATGAAATTTATTTTATATACATATCTTTATTATTGAAATCGGAAAAGATTTAATAAAAATCGTATGCCGCATAACATATTGGATCAGTTGCTAAGCGACATGATATCATTTGCTTCAAATAAATTGATGGAAATCATATCGTCTGAATAATGCGATCTCCATGGAAGGTTTGGCGACATTTTCGCCAATTTAGCGATAACTTAAAAAATCGCCAAATTTATCGCCAAGTGGGACTGTAGAACTGATAGTCCCATTTTGCGACAAATTGACGAAACATCATCACAATGCTATCCCCTAACAAAACAAAATTAATTTCATTTATTAAGCGCGATTTTATCAATTCCATGATATTTTTATGGATTTAGAAATATTTTTATCAATTTGGTGATATTAAAAAAATTTGTTAAATGTATGCCTTATAACACATTGGATTTAAACCCATTGCTAAACGACATGATGTCATTTGCTTCAAATAAATTGATGGAAATCATATCGTCTGAATAATCCTATCACCATGGAAGGTTTTGCGACATTTTCGTCTATTCAGCGATAATTTAAAAAATCGCCAAATTTATCGGCAAGTGGGACTGTAAAATTGATTTGTACTGTAAAACCCATTTTGCGACAAATTGACGAAACATCATCACAATACTATACCCTAACAAAACACAATTAATTTCATTTATTAAGAGCAATTTTATCAATTTCATGATATTTTTATAGATTTACAGATATTTTTATCAATTTGGTGAAATTTTAAATATTCGCTAAATGTGTTACTAAGTAGGATGGATGGACTGACCAACAAATGCTATCGAAACATCATTTCAGTACTCTCTTCTAAAAAAAAAACGAATTTAATTTCATTGATTTGTGTCGTTTTTATCAATTTGGCGACATTTACGTCCATTTGGCTTAAGAAAAGTTGCCAATTTAGCGATATTCCGCCAAATTCGTAGCTCTGAATTTGCAGATCTGAAGAATAAAACATCCTGATCCCGTTTGTATATACTAAATGCAAACACTAAAATTGTATTAGAAGATATACCCGTTCTACTATTCTTTTTGTTTCAACAATCGTATAAATGAATTTATTGGTAAACACAATATATGAGTTTCATAGATAAACACAATATAAAAGCTTAAAAACACTTTGTCAAAATAAATGAAAGTGATGTAAGCAGTCCGCAATTAATATAATTAAAAGAAAAATCAAACCGTTCTTTTCTAAAATATATTTTTATATCCATTTATTTAATATTCAAATCGAAAAAATAATAATTAAAATTAACAGACAGATTTAATTTAATTGCGTTTCTGAGCAACATGATATACGTATGATAGAGTCTTTCTCATAAAATGCAGTAAATAACCATTTTGATTTCTTTATACTTTTCATTGTTGAGTAAATGCTTGTGAAAATAAACCATGGAGATAGATTTTCCATTTAAATTCATGTTTTAAACAATTCATGCTTCCAGATAGTGACTAATTTGCGCAAAAATCCTCTATCAAACTCAGAAATAAAGTTTTAATTCGTGTTGATGCTTTAAATAAACGATTTTCACTCTTTCCGTTTGGATACACCACGGAGTTAGAGAGTAAATTTCTAGGGAAAAGTTCCGTTTTTCATTACTATCTCGACAACATCTGGTCTTAGAAACCCGAAACTGGGACCAAATTTATGGGGGGCTATTTTAAGGCTACCCACAAAATTTCTTTAAATTCAGTTCAGCCGTTCTCGCGTAATGATGACACAAACGAAAGTTTCGTTTTTTACTAATATCTCGAGAACCACTGGTCGTAGAAACTCAAATCATAGACTAAATTTTAAGTGGAGCTATTTTCAGGCTACCCACAAAATTTCATCAAATTCGGTTCAGCCGTTCTCCCGTGATGATGGGACAAACAGACAGACAGACAGATTTTCAATATTATTTATATAGATTTATTTAAAAATCACATTTCAAAATACTTTTTGACAAATAAAAATACTTAATTTAAAATAAATAAATATCAACTAAAAAATTTAAAGAACAAATATATTAAATTTGAATGTTTACATGTTGAATACATTGAAAAATATATATCAAAGATATTTCAATTTTAAACTTTGACTTATTTTTATACATTGAAACGTGTTCGAGAAGTTATGATGCTAATCACTAAATCAGGAAAGTAACTAAAGCAGGGTGTCATAACACCTCATTTGCTGAACAATTGCACTGGTTCTTCATAGGGTCCAATTTACAATCCAATATCCAGAATTTTAAACCTCCCATTCGATCGTCGACTCCCTTCCTTTTTTTGAGTGCCGAGATACTCTATGCTTATGCCTAAGGATCAAGCTATGGTGCTTTTTCTAATTTACGTTACGATTTAATTATTTTTTTAAACTATTATTAAACTAAACTATTTATTAAACTATTTATTAAACTAAAACTATTAATAAATTGAAATATTTAAACTATTATACGATAACGATCTAGGCAATAAAAGGAAATTTATTTTTTGATACTACAGAAATGAAACTTAATATTTTCTGGCAAAAAATAGAAACTATTAAGAAAAATAACCCCTTTCTTGCCTTGCCTTTTAGACAGGTCTATCAACTGTCGTAATCCAGGTAGAAATTGCGGAAGCAATTTATTTCGGTTCCATTTCTAATGGAATTTTTCCTGAAGTGGGTAGACAGAAAGATATTCGCCTCTGCTGAAAATCCCGTCTGGCTCTTAAAAGAAACAAGAAAGCCGCCGGTATTGAGTTGGGAGCAAGACGGAGCAACAATCCTTTGTTTCTTTACAGATAAAATATTTTATACATTCATTTTGGATAATATATAAAATCAAAATAAAAGTTACTTGATCGTAAATTTTTGGGTGACACTGTTTACCTTGTCTCCTCAGACGCTTCGCTAATAAAAATCATGACAACCATCAGAGATCTCAGATTACCCGGCCCAACCCGATAGTACCAGTGTTTGAATTTAGCTTAAGTTAGAAGAAATTTTCTTATCTAGAACCCGAGTACAAACTGTCCCAAAAACAACAGAGTCTCGACCCGGTCGGACCAGAAATTATTCTACTGAAATGTATTAAAAGCACGAATTTGTAAAAGTTTTGTACAAAGAATTAAAGCAAAAGTTGGAGAATCGGATGGATGCAAGACTTACAAATGTATCGTTACATAGCTGAAATCAACATAATTTATTTTTACATAGCTGAATTTAGCTTTACATAGTTGAAATCAACATAACGATTTTGTGTACTTTATTGGAATTCATTTAAAATTTTTTTAAACATTTTAATACATTCGGCTCGGTCCGATCTTTTAAAAGCAAAGTTCGAGCCCGGCCAAGTCCAAAACCGTATTAGAAAAAATAGGTCCGTTTCGACCCACGGGTCGGGCGGTGCCCAAGCTCGTCGGCCAGGCCCGAGCCGGTGCAGACGCCTAACCATAAAATCAACAAATGTCTCAATGTCTTCGGTAATTACTATAGGCTGATATGGACACTAGTTCTAAAAAATGAAATGGCTATTAAGATGAAATATTTACCTCTATTATTTTAAAGGGCGTAATCCCCCTCCCCTCGCGTAGAATACGGCATGAAATCGCAATTCAGTAGCATTACCTTGCACACTGATTCCCTGAAATTTTGAGCTGATTTGGTGCAATTACTAATTTTGAGTGTTTATGCTGCTGACTTCAAACTTTTAACTGAATTTCAATCTGAAATTCAAGCAAATTTTCTTGTAGAAATATCAAAACATCATCATGACCCGATTACTATATAAAATAGGCGCAGTTCAAATTTTAAAATGATATATTTTTGTTTGGAGGACTGAAATTGCTTGCTTTATCAAATGCCCCACACCCACATACTTTGTACGAAGGGTATCGAAATTTATTGCTGAATTACGGCCCGAAACCTGCCCACGAAAACTGGCCTTTTTTATATACTAAATTTCAACTCACAATTCAATACATGAGGCAAAACGTGTCGTATAAGTAAATGGTGAAACTCAATGAATGGAAAGTAATTTTATACATAATTAAATAATAGAAAAGAAGTAATAAAAATTTTACGTTATGCGAGGAGTACAGTATATTTCTTTTCTGTTAGTAACGAATTTAATTATCATTACAACGGCTATCATTACAATGGTAAACGCTTAAAAACTCAAAAAGTAAATAAACTATTGAAACATGAACTTGGTTTGCAAACAAATAAAATAGTATAAATGACGTTTATATGTACTATTATTTGTTCTAATTAAAGGGGAAGTCAATAAATCAATAAAAATAAAAAAAACAAAAAGCATTAAAACGCGATTAATCAGGATCTAAAGGTCCGATTTTCCGCTATAATTTTCGTGTTGGAAAAATCGATCTTTCTGTCGTCTGATATCAAATGTGCCACCTCGGATGGATGCACGACTTACAAATTTGAGTTTCTCTTGTTAAAAGCTAACGAATGACACCAGTTTCATTCATATACCCAATGGGTTGATGAGGTAAGTTGGGATATAAAATATAAGGTAAGTTGGGATATAAAATATAATGTAAGTTGGGATATAAAATATAAGATAAGTTGGGATATAAAATATAAGGTAAGTTGGAATATAAAATATAAGGTAAGTTGAATAAAAAACCAAGCGATTTGTTACATTAAATAACACTCAGAGAAAACGATTCATTGTTTTGAAATAGAAACTTTTTAAACAGTTGACAACAGTAGTTTGGACTTTTTAATGTTAATTTGTCCCAAGAGATTTTTAGCTATATCTCACTAAAATATTTACTTATTAATATTGTTTTTACTTTAAATATGTAGTCGGATAACCCTAAAATATGTTGTAATGAAATGTTTTGTATCTTGATATTTTTAATGTAAAAAAACAATAATAAAATTTTGGTCGAAGAAAAAGTAATTTGTAACACGCAAATTGTTTACATAATTTTTAAATATGAAATTTTGTTGAATTCTAGACTTATTTGTGAATAGATGTTTTGATATAGAATATATAGAATAGATTTTTGAAGAATAGATGTTTAAACTTCAACATTTCGACTTTTGAGGCGGCTGGCATGCAACCTGCCATCTGGAAAGACTGCCAGACTTATATATCCGTTAATGGAGCGTAATATTGATACCAAATTTATCCATGTACTCGATGGGGTAAGTAGATGTCAGTATGCCCATAGCAAAGGCCTCCGGAGAGGACTGACAGGATCATGAATCCACATGCAATGCTCCACATGCAATGATCCACATGCAATGCTCCTAACTTTTTGTACTCGATCGGGTAAGTAAAATCATTGCTGACTCTGCGACTGTAATTTCCGTGGTCAAACACTCTTTGCGATATGGGATGATTCATGTAACTTTCTTAGTCTTGGACGCTCTAAAATATAAATTTTTTTGGCCAAAAGAAAACCTGTGAAGATTTCTAGAATAGCCTCTCAACAGTTAGTTCCCTGAGAAACTTCTTAGCTATTTTGTAAATTTTTCCTTTACTAAGCATTTTCAACCTTCTAGAAATATTTTATCAATATATTCTTTTCTCCGAACTATTGCTGTATAATATGTACATGCAGATCAGATCCATTTTATCATTTTGCTGGGGAGGTTGCGTACGCATGTAGCACTTGGAAATGTCATTAATTGCTTATAAGGACTTAAAATAACTTTAAAATATGATTGCCTGGGATGAATATTCTCATATTACATGTATTATGTAAAATTTCAAAACAATGTTAACCACGACTAATTTATTCATTTTTATACAGTGCAATCAAGCGATCGGTTTCGAATCACTCAGGTTTAACACTTCATTTTTTAAGAAAATGTTGTAAACTTCAATTTTATGTTAGTACTAAAACGAATTACTCGCCGTTGCCCGGTTCTAAATAAGCACCCGCTATGTAGATAATACTGATACAGATAACTTCACTAAATTTCCAAATCTTCTATTTCGAACCAAAATCATTTTCATGCTCCGTTTTCCCAAGCACAACCATGCCAAATGTACAACGCGGGCGTAATAGGCCCTAAATAAGTTTATTTGATAGCGCGTTGAAACTACTTGAAATCGCAAAAAGAAAATGAAGCCCACCATTGACCCGATGAGATGGGCGCATGGCGCTTCGGCCCCAATGAGGTCTTTTTAATAGGCGTCCGGATGCCAGAGAAAATTGCGTGTTAATTGGACCAACTAGGGTTGAGATATATGAAACCGCAGAAAAAAAAAGGAAAATTAAACAAATTTAATTACATCTCACCGAGTTTTCATCAGAATTTTGTCAATTTTAGTACAATACTCATAATGATAATAGAATGAAAACTTTTAAATTTGTAAAGTTAGAAAACCGATAAATTAAATCCCCTTGGTTTTCAAAATAGTTGTTTTTTCGTCTCGACAAAATGTCTTATTTAATAAAAACACCTGATTTCATATATTTTTCTTTCGGAAATCCTCTGCTTGAATAAATGTGATTTTGAAGCCGAAAAGTTGATGGATTTTGGCTTTAGGTGTTTATAAATTTAAAACTAATTCGAATAAAAAATAAATCTCGCCAAGCCGTGTCGTCTAGGGACTTGAAGTACGTCTGTACTGAATTTCGCCTCTGTTCGAAGCTTCAGATTTTTTGTTACAGAAGACATAGATGTATAGACACACAGACAGACATCTATTTTTATGCAAGATTATACGCAAGCATGAAAATATTATTTCACATTATTTAATTTTGTACTACGAGTAGCATTGTTATTTAAATTAATGCCTAATAGAAGCCAAAAGGGAAAATATCGACAAAAGCATAAATTGAAATCTCAACTATCTGCTAAGGCCGGAGAGCAAATCATCAAACTAAAAGGGACATCAATTCAATAACTCGGTATTCAAATTTGGGAATATTGTTAAAAGCCACAATGAATGATTTGTGGCTATTATATATGAACAACTACTTAATGACCCATAAATATTCAAACTTTTGAACATATATTATGCTTAATACATATTGACGGTATAAGCAGATTTAGCTCTACTTCCGTGAGCAATTTGTCAAACTCCACACAGAGCAGGGGAATATTTTCAAACTCAGCTGATTCTTCGCGTACTAAGCCCTTACAATAGGACTCATTAACTTAGGATAATAGTGGCACAATATCACAGACTATTATTGCTCTTTAGTGTCAGAAGTACTTGATACACAAGGAAAATACATACGTTTATTATTTAAATGCATTATTTTAAATAAGTACGTGCTTTTAATATAAAATCTGATGTGTTTAATACAAGAACTTTACTGCAAACAAATTTCGGTTTTATGAATAATAATGAAAATTGGAGTTTTATGGCTCGATTTCTCTGACGAGGCTTATTGTATATACAGATTAAAATAAGATGCCATATTTTATGAAAATTGTTCAACATTTTGTAGAGCTATCGCGTTCCATGTGGGGATGTTATAAATGATGTCAATTCATTTATTTCAGGAGCAATGGTGTCAATTTATTTCTAGTTAAAAGTGCTTTTAAAAACATTCACCCATTTTAAAATAATGGACATATGTCTTATATATTTCCTAATTTAGATTAAAAAATGTACAATATCACAAGAACGATATATGTAAGCATCGAATAAATGCCATCATTTGCTTTAGAAAAAAATACCTGTTAAAAATACCTGTAATGTCAAAACGTTAGCATCTTAGCAACTTTATAACAGTTTTCAATTTTCTAGAACTAAAAGTGTGAAAAATTGAAGAATTTTCTCTGGTCCAATATCGCTAAAAGTTAATAGGCCCCTTGTTTACACTGCAGCAATGTTGCAGTTGAGTCAGTTGGGAACGTTTTATCAAAATAGAATTGTTAAGGACTGTCTCATCATCCCAGTCAGGTATCAAACCATCTTTGAACTTGACAGCCAATGCTCTAACCGGTGAGATACTGGGACAAAATTTCAAGTTCTTCATGCCGAAGAGGACCCTATAATCAGAGATGTAATCCGGGGTTGGGGGTGTTAGATCGGGACCCCTATCCGAAATGTAGGTTATGTTTCTAAGTCATCTCCTAAAATAATATCTTTTTTTTTTCAACCTTTGCTATTTAAAATGTTTCTAAGTGTATTGTGAGATGTATACGCATTTAAAATATATAATTATCGATCAATTATAAATGTGCTTTATTACTGTTATGTTATTTTTTCAAAAATTGTGGGCCCCTCCGAATTTTTTTTTCGGCTACTTACCTGTCTATAATCTTCTCCCTCTGAAGTCAGATCGGTGTGTAACTGCCGATTTGAAAGACAACTTTAGTATTTTCTACTTTTTCTTTATCCAGGCTAAGTACCCTGTTTCTGAAAGTGATGTTGAAACTGGTTTCATAATTCTTGGGTCCAATGAAAATGTAAAACTGGGTCTTTTTCCGACCCTCATTATCATTTCATCCAGCCCGTAGCGCAATTGCAAAGGTTTGACTGTCACAGCCGCCGATCGATATTGATAGCATTCGTGATAAGCAATATAGTCTAGTAAAATATTGTAATAATTAATTCATCACGTTGACGTTATTTCTTTTAATTTAGCGTCATTTTTATAATTTTGATAATATTTTCGTCAATAAGGAGCGATATATTGCAAAGTTGGCAATATATCGCTAAATTAGTAGCCAAGTTGCTGAATTTATCGCCATGCGTTACATACAGACGGAGAAAAGGGCATTTTTATAAATGAATATTGGCAAATTGTTGGTCATAAAAATATTAAATTTTTACATAAGTATCTTCTCTCGTGAATGGAACGAACAAGATCCACGAAAATGTTAATAAATTTCTCGCGTAATACTGAATAAATTGTGAACATATTTAACGATAGTTAATATTTTTTAATTTCATGTACTATTTTTGATAAATTTATAAGAAAAACGAGCAATATCTGGAGACCGGTTCATGCTGGAGCTCTAAAGTGTGTGTCACTCGTTTACTAATGAAAATTACGTAAGAAATGATCACTTATGTAACATTTTTAAAGGTTCTGATTTTTAATGAGTTTTTTCAAAATATCAATCGAAAATTTGGAGGTCTTTTGAACATTCGATTGCGTTTAAAACCAACTGGCTTCCAGTATTCAAAGATTGTAATATTTGTACCAAAAAAAAAAAAAAAGAGATACTCCATTCGTTCGTGAGAAATTGCTCCCCACCACACACAAATCACCTCAAAAATATTTAGTTCGAGTTCAGAGATGCTTGAAACGTGCACTTCCGTCGAAAACTCGAATACGAATTTTTGACTCCATCACAATATTTTCCCTATACATTATACTATGTATATAGAGAAAATAAAAAAAACAGTGATACTAATGAAAGCTATTACTTTCCTTACATGCGTAGTATAATGTATAGGGAAAGTATTGTGACGGAGCTGAAAATTCGAATTCGAGTTATCGACGGAAGAGCACGGTTCAAGCATCCCTGAACTCGAAGTCAACGTTTTTGAGGTGAGGTGTGTGTGTGTGTGTGTGTGTGTGTGTGTGTGTGTGTGTGTGTGTGTGTGTGCGTGCGTGTGTGTATGTGTGTATGTGTATATATGTGTATGTATGTATATGTGTGTATATGTGTGCGGGCGGGCTGGAGTTTGTGGATGCGATATTTTACGAACGGAGCGTTTCGAACGTAATTTGATACGATTATTACAATCCGTGAATATTGAAACTATATTGATTTTAAACGCAAATGAACGTTTGGAAAAACCCAAATATTCGAAGAAATCATTGAAAAAATCATAAAAACTTCAGGAAATTCAATAAGCTTAAATAAATAATCATTTTATACGTAATATTTTATTTTAAAACGAATGATATAAACTTTAGAATAACACTAACTTGAACCGTACTTGAGAAATTGCACGTTTTTCAAATAAATGTATCTAAAAATCTTATATAAAAGTAAACAGTTGTAAGTATCATAAAAAATGTAACACTTGGCGATAAATGTGGCGAGATATCGCTAACTTGGTGCTGCCAAATTAACGAAAACGTCGTCAAATTCGCAAAAATAACTCCAAATTAATGAATTAATAATTAACATATTTTAATATAATGGAGTATATTGCTTAGCAGATGTTAGCAATATTTCCAATTGTCAAGTTATATCGGAGCAAAATATAAGTTAATTTGGTACTTTAAAATAATGTTATATGTTGTCATCGAGAAAAGCGTCAAATGCCAGTCAGTGTATTTTTAACGTCAAAAACAGTGTCGTGAAACTTATTTATCATTTTTTCGCATTAAAAGAAGTAAATTATTTTCATTATGTCAGGAAAGTCATGTCCTACTCATTTCAGATTTTTTAAAATTATATTTATGCATATTTCGGGGATATTTTTATGTCAATATCATAGCACTGATACATAGGTTTATTTAATGCACTTAGTATTTTTAAAGCAATTAATTTTTATTTTTTGTAAAAATTCAGAAATTTATAAATTTTTAGAAATTTTAGGGCTTGTACTGCAGGGTTAATATTAACCAATTTTTTTATTAAAAGTTGCATATTTCAATACAATTACCGATGGGACAAATTTAGGGGTTGAAACAGCAAAAATTCCGAAATTTTAAAACAAGGACTACCCTAATGTTTATCAATTGAATTTTTTTTAACAAATTCGCTTTGAATTCCTTAATCTGTTAGAGTGACATTATGCACCAACACAGATATCATTAAAAATTTGGTGAATTCGTGATCGAAAATGCTGAAAACGTGTAAATACATCAAAATCCAAGAATACGATTTTTGATCTTACCCAAAACATCTTTCCTGTAGATATACTATGTATTGTAGGAAAAGTACTTAATTTACGGTTCCTTTATAGATGCTTTTGAAACATTGATGCATCGAAAGAAGCATTGATAATTTAATATCGATGTTTATTTATGGGGAGGGTATCGATAACACAGACTTCATTTATTGTATCGACATCAATATTTAACAACAACGTTTAACATCAATGTATTCCCTCTTAAGATTTTCTTTTCTATATCAATCCTTAAGAGAGTTTAATCAAGCTCTTTCTTCATATCAATTATTTATGTCGTTAAAATAGAGCCACTAAACTACAACAGGGCGTTCATCTTGCTTCATTAGAACACGCTATCTCACTTCACAAAATGTTTTTTATGTAACATATTGGTCAGTTCCTATATTACGATAAAACATCTTTTCTGACATCATTTGCTGGGTTCTCAAACTGCTTTTTATCGAAAGCAGTTGGAGAATTTGCTGAACTATATCGTTTAAAGAAATTCGTTGGACGATATATATGAATACTTTTCGAATCGTAAAATTGTCTAGCTCAAGAATGCGGCCACAAAGAAGGCCAGTCTGTACTGTCAGGTGTAATGAGAGAAAGAGAGAAATTGTGAAGAAAAAGAAATGTAAAGAGAAAGTGAGAGATCAAAAGACAAATATAGAATTTGAAGCAGAAAGGGAGAAAGTGAAAGAAAAAGAGAAAGAGCTAAACTGAAAAGGAACAATTCGAAAGTGAGAAAGTAAAAAAGACAGAGAGAAAGATAAATAGAAAAAGTTAATTAAAATCAGAAATAAATGAATTGAAAGAGAAAGAAGGAAAATAAAAGGGGATGAGAGAAAATAAAAGAGAAAGAGAGAAAATAAAAGAGAACAGAAAATAAAAGAGAAAGAGAAATTTTAAAAGAAAGAGAGAAATTAAAAGACAACGAGAGATATTAAAAGAGAAAGTGAGATATGAAAAGAGAGAGAGAGCAATCAAATGAGAAAGGAAAAATGAAAAAGAAAGAGAAATTAAAAGCGAAAGAGAGAAATTAAACGAGAACGGGAGAAATTAAATGAAAAAGTGAGATATTACAAGAAAAGAGAATGTGTGGTGTGAGAGAGAATGTGAGAGAGAGAGAGAATATGTGCGTGTGAGAGAGAGAGAATATGTGTGTGTGAGAGAGAGAGAATGTATGTGTGTGTGAGAGAGATAATGTGTGTGTGTGAGAGAGAGAATGTGTGTGTGAGAGAGAGATAATGTGTGTGAGAGAGAGAGAGAATGTGTGTGTGTGAGCGTGAGAAAGAGAGATAATGTGTGTGAGTGAGAAAGAGAGAGAGATAATGTGTGTGTGAGAAAGAGAGAGAGAGAATGTGTGTGTGTGAGTGTGAGAAAGAGAGAGAATGTATGTATGTGAGAAAGAGAGGGAGAGAATGTGTGTGTGTGTGTGAGAAAGAGAGAAAATGTGTGTGTGTGAGAAAGAGAGAGAATGCGCGCGCGTGTGTGTGTGAAAGAGAGATAGAATGTGTGTGTGTGTGTGTGAGAGAGAGAAAGAGAGAGAGAATGTGTTTGTGTGTGTGTGTGAGAAAGAGAAAGAGTGTGTGTGTGTGAAAAGAGAGAGAGAGTGTGTGTGCGTGAGAGAGAATGTGTGTGTGTGTGAAAAGAGAGAGAGAGTGTGTGTGCGTGAGAGAGAATGTGTGTGTGTGTGAGAGAGAGAATGTGTGTGTGTGAGAGAAAGAATGTGTGTGTGTGTGAGAGAGAGAGAATGTGTGTGTGTGTGTGTGAGACAGAGAAAATGTGTGTGTGTGTGAGAGAGAGAATGTGTGTGTGTGTGAGAGAGAGAATGTGTGTGTGTGTGAGAGGGAGAATGTGTGTGCGTGTGTGTGAGAGAGATAATGTGTGTGTGAGAGAGAGAGAGAATGTGTGTGTGTGTGTGAGAGAGAGAATGTGTGTGTGTGAAAGAGAGAGACTGTGCGTGTGAGAGAGGGAGAGAGAGAGAATGTGTGTATGTGTATGATAGATAGATATAGATAGATAGATATATAGATAGATAGAGTGATAGAGAGATAGATAGATAGAGATAGATAGATAGATAGAGATATAGATAGATAGAGATAGATAGATTTTTGATAGCGATAGATAGAAAGATAGATTGAAAGAAAGATAGAGATAGATAAATAGATAAATATAGATAGATATATATATAGAGAGAGATGTGCAAATTACGAGAATACTGCACAGCAGAAATAAATATTAACAATTTGCTTAATTAATTATGTAAATCCAACACCCAAAATTAGTTAATTTTTGACTCTATATATACCTTTAGTATTATTCTTTCGGCGAAAAGTGGCGAGGATATTTCGAATCAATACAGCAAACTGATTTCATATTTCAAATGTGTAAGTAACATAGGAAGATCCAGAGGGGAGAAATAACCCTGAAAATAGTATATCAACCAACTATTCCTTCTCTTTCGCTTCTTACTGATCATTGTCGTGTACCGTAATGCATTATTAATAATTTAGAGGGCTCACATAATTCAAAGCATTATTGATGAGTCATAATCATGAAATAATTAATTCCAGGTTTTGATAATTAATCTTCCACGTACTCAGACAACTCTCACACATTGAGCTATTTTTGTTAATTTTAGTTTAAAGTATTTGATACTCACCAGATGGCATCTCCGTCTGGATCCTCTGCTGATCTTAGTCGTTCTTCGAGTTCGTTAACTAAAAGAATTTTTTCCTCAATGATGCTCTTATAAGCTGATTCTCGGTTCAACGCTTTTGCCAAGTCGCACTTGGTGCACCTGTAATTGACAAATGAAATTTCAAGATTAGAGAGAGCGCACACATACATACATACACACACTCTCTCTCTTCCTTTCTCTCTAATAGATTTTTTTGTTCGGAAAAAAATATTTTGATATCTGGAAAAATTATAATGGATATCGGGATATAATGAAACATATTTTGTAAAATTATTATACCGTGATAAAAATCTGATGTGGGCAGCATATGACTTTTTCTATAGACTCAAATTCATTCTTTTTCTTTTATAATTCATTAAATTAATTCATTTAATTCAGTTAATTGCACAAAATTACATTGATAATTATTAGAAATTACACCGAATTTGCAGTTTTAATTCAATTTTCATTTAGCAACTGGACATATTTTCAAAGACGACGTTGCAAAAATACGAAAAAACTGAAATATCTCAAAAATGGCTATTCCTGAAGTAATAGGGTTGGCTTCATTCTTTTCGTCGTCAAAAATTACGTATAAAACAAGCATTTAATTGATGCATTTGAGCATATGCAGTCTTTTATTTTAGATTCCAACGAATTTTACGAACTGTTTCGAAAAAAGGGGTAGGTTTTTTTTTTTCGAATTATACCAAAATCTAAGCAGCACCAGTGTAACCAACAAGTGACGTAGCCCACTAAATTTTGTGAAATTTCATCGAATGGCTTTTAAGCTAGAGTAGGTAGATACATTGCATGCGCGCACACACACAGAGAGATATAGATAGAGTAGAGATAAAGAGAGATAGAGATAAAGAGAGATAGAGATAAAGAGAGATAGAGATAGATGGAGATAGATAGAGATAGATAGTTAGATAGATAGATAGATAGAGAGAGCGAGAGCAACATGTATATCCGTAGAAAACTCGAGTTCCGATTTTCGACAGGTTTCCAATACTTTCCCTATATATTACAACGTATTGCAGAGAAGGTAAATATGCTAATCCACAGAAGTTTGTTAATTCTGAATTCAGTGAGCCGCGTTTTAAAAAATTAGAATATGACTGCAATCAATATTTTTTTTCTCATACTTCAATTTTATTTTCAAAAGTCTTTCTCAAATTATCGGTGGCAAACATTTTGTCATACAATTGTTTTTACGAATTTTTCCCCCCTTAAAACAGCCAGAGTTTAGATAATGATTGATATGGATTGAGCATCAAATTCCACAGTCAGTTAAGGGACTCACTAAGGATTTCCACTTCCAGTTTTGAGATGTTACTTCCGATTTCTTTAAAACATCTATTCCTTGGGATATTCTATATAGCTTATTTTATAACTGATATGAATTCAGCATCGAATTCCAATGGGAGTATGGTGTGTACTAAGGATTATCATTTTCGGTTCCGGAGATGTCTTGGAAATTCGTATGATTGTACGAAACAAGTATGCAAAAGAGAATAAAAGTTTCTTGAAAAATGAAGTGTACCTCCATTTACCACCATCTAAAGGCTTCTTCATGAATTTCTTGTATCAATTGCGCTTATGCGGCAGTGTGTGAAGTTGCAGTGCCTGTAGCATTCGAATGTCGCCTCTTAATCTCGTAAAAATATTTCATCAAATACTGCACAAAAACATCATCTAATGACGACGCTCATAAATGAATATTTGAAAATGTTGAAGTAGTGTTTCAGACTAATATCTGAAAAATTACATTATAAAAACGTTTTAAATCATCTATTCATATTAGTGCTTCTTTTTTATGTATCACATAGATAAATTTTATTGACTATTTCCTAAAGCCAACTTTTCGGTGGAAATCCTTTTGCATCGAAATACTGTAAAAGAGACACGGGATGTTAAAAGTATATATGATCTCTATTTCGAAGAATATGGTGTCAGATTCAATAAAATATGTTTTTATCTGGGATAGAATTCTCTGCTGTTCGTTTGGAGATATAAAGCGTGGAAATACGATAAATTTGGTACACAGCGCGACGTGAGAAGTATATTGAAAATGTGGGCGTGAAGTAAAATATGGTTTTAGAGACTTTAGAGATGCTTATTTCTGTAGTTGTGACCATAGCTATATTTTAGATGATTAAAGGCTTGAAAATTTCATCTCCTAAAGTTTTATTTGACTCAAGATTTTTATGTATATTAAGGAACTAGCTGTATAACCGTTATTATAATGTACGTAATATATAATGTAAAGAAACTTAATTCACTATTTGCGGTTAGCTTTCTTTTAGAAAGTCTTTCTTTTTTAAATTTAGAATAATTCTCATAAAAAGGAAAGAAGTGATGAGATGATTAACGTGGCTCTCGTGCTGAGATAATAAACAGACAGACAGAAGTCTGCCTGTCTGTTTGCTGACAGTACAACTTACAGCTGGCAGTACCACTTACAGGTAGCTGACAGTACAACTTACAGACAGCTGATAGTACAATTTACAGTTTTTGTTTATATAGATAATAAAAATTTTACAATTGAACTATAACTTCTTCGTAGACTACCCATCTGGTCTTGCTGTTAAGGGCAGAAATAAAGATTAATCTTTTATTTATAGCCCTTGAACATAAATATGCGAAATAAATACAGAAAATAAATATGCGCACAAGTCTATGCCCACAGTAATGAATGCTTGCCCTTGATTCTGCTGGCAGTTCTTGCTTATAAAGTTTCCATAATTTTAGAGATAGAGGTACAAACAACTGTCGGATCAAGTTATCAGATTTTAAATTGAGTTTATTGAATAGAGTCTATAAAATCGATTGGGTAACATAAGCTTGGAGACTCAAATAACTATTGGTTCCAGTTTGTTTGGAGGCTCCTATAACGATAGATTCACGCTCAAAGAGAGGGAATAGTGAAAAGGACATGAAAAGTGACTGTTAGGACAGACGGACATCTACATTTTAAGTGAGACTATAACCAAGGATATCAAGATTTCATGAAATTTGGTACAGCCGTTTTTTCGTGATGATGAAACAAATAGGAAAAATGGATTTTCAATTTATTTATAGATAGATAAAAAATTGAGCTAATTCCTCTTGCACATCTCGCAACTAAATTATCAAAACAAAATGGAAAAATTGTTTCTCTTTAAATAAATTTCTAATTTAAATTTTTATTCATGAAATAAATACACGCAAAAATATAAGGTTCCTTAAATTTTGAAAATTTTGAATTTTATAATTTTTCCTTTATAGATTGCTATAAGACATTCGTCATACTGAATTTCAACTGTGCATCTTAAACGTATTTTCTGTATAATTTCTATATACTTCACTTTATTTGAGAGAAAAATTGAGAAAAAAAGATAAATACAGACATTTGCGAAATTTTGAATAGTCATTAAGGTTATTCAAAATTTGATAAGTGAGAAATTTCTGCGATTTTCTTAAGAGTAGCAGTGGAATACTCAATATGATGGATATTGAACTTCTAAATTTAGTAGTCGGCTTTAGAGTTTAGGTATAAAAGTAGAAATTTCATAGAAAAACAAAATAATTATTTTGAAGTATTGATGCAAAAAATTGGCTGGGACAAAATAAATCAAATTAATAACGTTTTGTCTCATCAAGCCTACTTATGAGAAAATTAAAAAATCAACATTCTACTCCTAATATAGAAGGAGGTGAAAAAGCCACTTAATGGGTAGTGCTAAGAGCGTCAGTCAAGAGCCTTTAATATTCATTGTACGTTAAATTTTTTAACATAACTTGACTGGTGCACTGTAGAGTACCTTAATTTTACCGTGCTGTAGCCATTGCAGGACGAAATGATATTTAAAACAACATTAATTTGGTACTTTTTCGGGGTTACTGTCAGTGACGAATCCTGGTTTAGAATGTAGGTCATGCGGAAATGAGTTTAACTCTCCCTCGTTAATCGCACTGCAATATTCGCTGAATTTAATGACAATAATAGTAATAATGATAAATAATGTTACATCTGTTGCGCTATTCATTGTAGCTAGGACAGGGATGTTTTGGCAAAAAAAAAAAAGGAAATTCACCGAGCATTTGACAAAAGTTCCAAAAATTTGCCTGTATTCCGCAAAATGTTAAATTTAATTCCAATAGTGAATAAACTTCAAACTCTAAGCTTTTACAATTGAATAATTAAATGTTTGAACATTTTGAATTATGAAACCTCCAAGTATTCTCATTTTCAGAAAACAGTAATCATGGCCAGCAAAATAACTTATTCAGATTTTGCATCCTGTTAACAGTGAATCCAAATCATACTGAGGGACCTGAAAATTCTGAGTTCAAGTATCTTTTTTATCTTTATGTACACTCTTAAGGTTTGACAAATGTGGAGTGGATTTACAGTCCTTTATTATTCTTATGTTATTTGCTAAATATCTGTGTGAAAAAGGTATGTTTAATAATTCTAGAATAATATATTTATCGATCTGGCACAAACTCATTTTCCAGTTAAGGAGTTTTAGAAGCAGTAAAAAAATCAGCTGCTTTACCATCACCAAAATGACAGTATGATAAAGAATATTGCAACGCTGTAAATAGTATTTACTCACGAGCGCTACTCGCTGTGGACTGGAAAGTTCTGCTAGGAGATTCGGTAGAGCGAAAATTCGGCCGCATGACCTGGCACCTTGCCAAGCGCTGGACTTCGAACCCCTCCGTCATAGAGCCGTATGCGCAGAAGCAATAATTTGGTCCGAGGTTTGGCGGAAACTCCGTCGCCTCCCTAAGATATCACAATACGTTACGTTCTCCGCTTCGTTGAAAGGGCTGAAAGGGTTGAAAAGCATAAATGAAGGCGCTGATAAACTGTTTCTTTAGGCTATAGATGCATATATCTAATTCCAATTTTCCAAACAAAGTGTTACAATTTTTTTTTTAAATGCAGAATATTTTATTTCCCTCAACTCTAATGGTCTTGCGGCGCTACACTAGCTATGTAACAGAATTCTCCACTTGTTGCTATGGTCTGTCAAATGCAGTGGCTAGATGAACGTGCGCGTTGTGATGGCATATTAATGCAGATGTATTCCTGTATCGACACATGAAATTACGATGCATCAATATTTTGCATCCACACACTTGCACACGATATTTATTGTGTACGGATGCAATAGCTTTCGATATGCATTATATCAACACTTTCCTTCTATCTGTGTACAATCATTTTTTTATTTTTCAATTTTTTAGGAAATTGAAAAGTGATGATTTTGTTGTAATAAGTAATTCGACAAACTCTATTTTTTCAGTAAATAGTATTCTTGAATCCCTTTTAATATGTTCTAAATAAGTTAAAAATGATGAAATTTCTGAAAATAACTGTATTTCTAAAAGTATGTTCTAAATAATTTAAATACAGTTACAGCATCATTTTATGAATTTGTGCAGGTAAGAGCTTATTTATATTAATTACGCAATTTAGAGATTATTACATTCCTAGATAGTTGAGAATTTCGCATTTGATATATTGAATTACATTGCACAGTAGTGGCATTTAACCTTTGTGAGTTCATGGCGTCTTTGACCAACTATATTCTTTCTGCGTTCCCCTGTGGCTGAAATGGTCATCGTAAAGCTATTGGTAGTCGAAAATATTCGGATATTTAGTATTTTTTGGAATGAAAAGTTATAATCACATCCACTCACGGCTCAATTGACTATCTTTGAAAATGCACCGGTTGAAACATTCAAAGTGCATAACTGCCGTAGAGTGAAGTGGTTTCTGATTTATAACAGGGTGTTGCATAAAATAAAACAAAAGTGCTCAATTAATCATCCATCTTTAACCGTGGACCGCAGTTTCACTCGTTTGCACGGTGCAGGAGAAAAAATGACAAGAGAGCACAAAACTCCAAAAGCAAGGATTTTAGAATTATTCTAGCAAACGTATTTCATTAGAATCCAGTAGCAACGTAAGGCATCATTTTATCCTAACTCACCTTTCGCAAATGCTAAAAGCTCAGGATTATAGTGAAGCCTTATAACAGGGCGTTGCATATGTATTTACCAATTTTATTAATCTAATCATGTTATAATCATTATGACCTTGATTTATGATTGTCTTTTATACAACTTTCATGTAGTTTCTTAAAATATAAATTATAAACTATTTTTTAATTTAATATTTGCGTAAACTAACTTAAAATTTTAAAACGCAAGATTCAGAAAATTTATTTATTTAAATCAGAATACTGATGATATCGATAGAGGATGCAGTATCGATACAATGAGGAACGATTTTGATTCCGTATCAATATACCACTGAATGATACGTATAGATAGAGGGGGTGGATAAAGTGGCCACGTGCTATTTTCTCATCTTTAATATTCTGCCATCTATTGGTAATGAGGTAAACCAGTATGTCTGTCTCTAAGTTTTTTTGTTGGGGGGGGGGGGAGGGGGGAAGACCGAAGCTATGTAGATACGTTTTAATAATGTTTTAGGTTTAAAACAGAATTAATCATGGACTTTAATGATGTAAGGAAAGTGTAATTATTATTCTTATATTGATTTAACATCAAACTTTATTAGTTTTTAATGAATAATTTTTGGAAGTTAATGAAAATTTGTAATTGTGTTTTTCACCTACCGACTCCCATCATTTTTGTATCTAATCTGCAGGTTTAATTCGTTCGCGCGCAATTGTAAGGGTCTCAATGTTCCAGTCCGCGATCAAACTGTGGATCTTCGAACTTGTTAGCCGATGATATAAGAACTACTGTTGAGCTACTAGGACACAAGATTCTAACTTTTTATAGAAGTTGACACTATATCTTGAACAGAGATTTTTATAGACGGATATTTGAAATAATATTTAAAACAATGGGTTGAAACATTTATTAAACACAAAATCATGGATTATTTGTAGTACACTATTAAAAAAAAGTTGATTTGATAACATGCTGAAAAAAGAGGCAGATAATTTAAAAAAAGAAAGAAGTAAAATGGTTATACTGCAATAGGAGAAGTCGCCATGGTAGAGTTCGACAAACGACTGTTCTTTAGTTATGGTCTAAGATATCCATACCCTTAAGAATATAAAAAAATCACATTGCTAACAATCAACAACACCTTCGTTATCTGAATATTGATCCCACAAATTGTCTATCTGCAATCAAATTGTCTTCAAAATCTGTAATCCTTCTAACCCGAGTGGTTATAACTTTTGTAACTTTATAGGAAAGTGCTGTTTTGAAATATTAAAAAAAAATATATATATATTTATATAAGAGATAGTTCAGTTATAGAAAAACTGTGGCAATAGTTAAAATATATGTAATTAGTTTTCAGTTTTTGAAGACTCCCTCACCACTAGCACGGCTTCATTTATAATACATGCTATATAAAAGTTTTCTACATTTTCATTAATATTCTAAACAAAATCTACACACTTCAAAAAGGAAACACAGCATTAGATTCAAAATTGATTAAGAAAACTGGTCTAAGGGATATCTTTTTATCAGACTTGGATTTTGTCATATTTATCTAAAAACAAAGATGCCATGAAACGAGCATGGTAACATTTGTTAGAAGAGAAAACTATGTAGAAATAGAACAAGGGTAATGTTTGTTGTGTGTAAACAGACATCAGGGAGTGGTACAAAACTTTAGTTTTCGTATTTCGTAAGTCACTGTATTTTTCTTTTAAAATAACAATAACGAAACGGAAGTTTTTCTATTTACAAATGAGAAAAATGTGTGTAAATTTTAATGTTTTATATCCACAAGCTTTAAAATTTAAAGCTCATCTATTCTTAGATATAAATATTTTATCTGAGAGTAGGCGAGCGTTGAAATGTTATATTTAAGTATATATAATACTAGCCATTTGATCCACGTTTCGCGCGTTTTCAATGGATAGTAGGCATTCAATGTGACACCTCCACACTTAATCAAAGTTGTTTATAACTAATTGCTGACAGGAAAATTGCTGACGAATTGTTTTAATTGTTCACAGCAAAAGGATGTAAAATTGTGTATTTATTATTTTTGAGAAGAAAAGTGACTTAAGTTTTTGAAAATCCCTTTGTATTTTAACCCTTAATTCGAATAAAAAACAATCGATTTTTTCGCTTCTAATATTTCTGATTTTTCTGAGACCGATTGAATGAAATCAAAACCAAGACTCGAGGGAAAGTGCTAATTATTTTAAAAAGTGGTTTTGAATTTTTTAATTATTCCTTTGCATCGTCATCTCTAATTCAAATTTTCGAAATATTAGACTTTTTCGTTGACCTGGAAGCTAAGACAGAGATCTAAACCAAGATTCTAGTTAGAGCGGAAGCGCTTGATAATTAAGGAAAGTGGTTTTGGCATTTCTGATTATTCCTTGGCTGCGTCATCTATAATTTGAATTTTTGAAATTTTAGATTTTCTCTCTCGGTTTCGAAGCTGAAATGGATCGAATAACACCAAAACTAAGATTCTAGAAAATGTTTGATACTCTCGATAATTATGATACATAACTTTCTTACTTAGTCAGTTCAGTGCATGCTATAGAGATTTAAATAACTGTTATATATGCGATAATTAAAATAACTTTGATAGAACACAAGTTTGTAACTTTACAAGAATGTAGGCTATCTAATTCCGTCAATGCATTGTAACTATGCAGTCATGCATTAACTCAAACCAACTGATACCATGTGATAAGCTACACATTTGATTTAATATTTAGTTTTTAACTTGAAAATAATGTATTGCATTTTCAAATTTTCATTTATTTGAAATTCAGTGTATCCATTTTTAGGAAATAACTCTTTTGATACCCCGTCAGATAAACAAAAATGAAAGCAAGATTTGTTACTATATTGACAATCAAAAATTTGTATTTCATTTAACATCGTAAATTAAAAAAATATGGAATATCATTACCATTATTAGTATTGACCAAACTGATACATTATTAAAATTCAGTGTCAAGATTATCAAACAATTTTCAAGATAAATTTTAACCAACGTCTTTAATTGCTATATTAATGCATAAAATATTTATAACATACATTGTAAAGTAAATGAAGAAATTAAATTATTATTTTAAAAGCTTGCAACTTCACTATATTTAAAAATATGGAGTAGTTATACTCAAGTTATTCAATAAGTCAACAGTATGAGAAAATTAACAGTTCATATTTGAGATAAAGGGGCACGCACATTATTGTAGTTTTTTTTTAAAGATATTTTATGTTATGATACAAAAGTTTCAATTTGAAAATTTTTTAATACCTGATTTATGCCTATTACGGGTAGGTTAGCAGTTCAGCATATTTTAATCTGAGAAAATAACTAATATCTAGTAGCATTTGTATGTAGACACATTTGTGTAGGAGGGGCAGGAAAGGTTGCGAGGTCTATATAATATAGGGAGGGTAATATTGCTCGGCAAGGCAGTTATGTAGTAAAATAACAGAATAAATATATTTTATTCGAATAAATAACAGTGAAAATTGCATGTAATCCGTGTACATCGGTACAACGGGCGTGATATGCTCCCCCCCCCCCAAATCATAGAACTGAAAACTATCTTTTGTGGAGACTCTACTTTCTACGTTAACGGACACAATTTAAATCATAATTACAATAATCTCGGAACAATTAGACCAATTTCTATATTGATTATATCTTCGGCAAACAACGTAATTTCCACATTTTAAAACTATATAGATATTAAATAAGTGCTCGCTACTTAAATAATACAGATAACACCATACTCGATTTCTAAATCGCCTGCTTTGAACTAAAATAATTCTCACGGTGCAAATAAAATCGCCAAATCTCGATCACACAGAACCATGGCCATGGAGAGTCCATGGCCGTGGCTTCAGTAGATTGAAAAGTTACGGAATAGGGGCCCCTTTCGGTAATGGAGGAACGTTTGGTTGATTAAAAAAACTCTAACACATGGCTCACTTAAAAAAATAATTAATCTTCTGATGGGTTTATGAAAATATGTTTTCTGTAGTAGTCTGTAATATATTTAGGAGCTGCTGTTAAATTATAAACCGTGGATGGCACATCATTTCTTTTTAACGTAATATAAAAATCTAAGCGTTTTAAAACGTACGAAAGTATTATATTTTTTAAAAATTCGTCTATTGATAGTGCGGATTCCGTTCAAAGTTTGTTTGGAAGAAACTTTTTCGGTCTTTCGGATAGTGTTAAGAAGGAGACTTTGTGATAATATTTTAGGTCTCTAAAGTATCGATTTATGTGAATATCGTCCAAAATAGTTGTAAATCTGGCTAGCACATAAAATAACTAAAAAAACTAATACAAAAAAAAATAACACAAAGGTGCACCTATTGGTAGGGGAAGGAGGGTACGAGTCCTGTAGATGCTGCCCGGGTTCCGGTTTAAATGGGGTGGGGGGGGGGGGGGCACTTTTCGGCCGTCCAAACTGATTCCTTACGGATAGGTTGGACGATCTGGGTCGAAGAAGGAAAATGTAGTTAACAGGAGGTAATGTTTTGCAAATTTTGAATTCTGGCATACAATGGGTATACCTTCAGATATGACAAAAAATGCTTTTATCTCCGTTTGTCTGTAACGCTCGGCGATACATTTGGCGAATAATCTAGTGGAATAGCGACAACTTGGCAATATTTCGCTCCAGATTGAAGAAAATTCTGTCAAAATTAAAAAAAATGATACCATAAATTAACGAAAATTACGCTAAATTGATGAATAATTATATGGTATTATAGTCCTCATATAGGCGTAATATAGTCCACATATTAAAATATTTTAATATGTGTACTATATTATTTATTGAGGATGCTATAAATATTGATAATTGTCAATTTAGAGTTACTTGAAATATAAGTTATTTGGGTATATCGAAATAGTTTTACATGTTGTGAGCCGGAAAAGCGCCAAATGAACAATTCAACGTTAAAAACACTGTGTCGTGGATCGTATGCGTTATTTTTTCACTGTGAAAAAAGCAAATTCATTGCATTATATAAGGAAAGTCATGTGCTGCCCACATCAGGTTTTTTAAAATTGAGTTTATTAAAAACTCCAGGAATTTATATTATTTTCATTCTCTTGAATCAAAATTTTAGACAAAAATATTTGTTCTTAGATAAGATATGAAAATTTGAAGTTTTCAAAATATTTGAGTTTGACGTATTCAAATACAAGTTTGATTTGGAATGCAATTCTGAAAACTTTGACACGTGGGAGATAAAACAAAATAGTTTTTGCCATAAAGTCTTGTTAGAAAGCAGAAAAATATTCACAGAAATTTTAAAATTTCAAAACGATTCTTTCAGCTTATGAATTGTAAAAGTTTATAAACTTTGACAGTTTGAATTTTTCTGATATCTAAATTTTTTATAAACCTAATATTAGGTTTTGATGTAAATGCAACATTATAGATAGAATATGCTTTTAAGGAAAGGGCAGATGATACAGGTGAACTAACTTGAGTTTTAAGATCAGTAGGTTGAATAGTAGATAATAGATCAGTAGATAATAGAAGATAATAGGTTGAATTCTTGATGGGAGTAAAAGGTTACCTAGCATTTATACATAGCACAGAAGATAGGTATCTAAAGGAGGTACTATTGTTGTTCTCTTAATTGTTCTAAGTACTATTGTTGTTCTCTTAGACTTGAAAGGGTAGTAGTTAAGAGACATCAGTTGTATAACAGAACGTTGAATGACAACAGAAACGTGCTTAATTGGTCGGCTACTTTCTCGCTTTTATGCAACACCCTGTTTAAGCGAGATTGCTTCACTGTTATATTTTGCGCTTAGAATTTTGTGAACGGTGAGCGGTTCTGAATTAGTACTCTGCATCATTCGTGGTTTTAAAGTAAATAATGCTACTAGGGAAACTCTAAAATTCTTGTTTTAAGGAGTTTGTGTTTAGTATTCCTTCTATCTCCTACCCCGTGTTGACGAGCAAAATTACAGCAAAACCACGTTCCATGAGTGGCAAGGAATGATAAATTGGACACTTTATCGCTTTTGAAATGGTAATTCTCACGATAATTTTCACGATAATTTTCTGCTCTTATTAGGGCTAAATAGAATAAGATCGATTTAAAAGAGGGATGTAGGAAAGTCGTATGGAAAAAACTGGGGAATTCGCGCAATATGAATAAACAGGGATAAATATATTTCTAATTACATAAGTGACACATACAAGTGATATTAAATAACATAATAAAAGGATAAAATGTTTCATTATAATAAATGTATATAATTAATATAAATAAAAAAATATGTACATAAAGAGGCAACAATAACAAATTGTGTGGTTATTTCTCATATTTTTGCAAGCTATAAGTCACAACTGCCTCTCAGTCAATAATAAATGTTATTAACTTATAATAAATGAATATATATTTATACTTCTAGTTAGTAACTCAAAGTGATTTGTATGTGCTTTTTCATCTATTGAAAATAATGTATATCTATATAAATAAAACTAAAAATCTGTCTGTTTGTGTGCTTGTCTCATCGTAACGAGGGAACGGCTGCACCGAATTTCATGAAATTTTGTGGGGAACCTTAGACTAGCCCCACTTTAAATTTAGTTCATATTTCGAGTTTTATGGGCCACGAGTTGTCGAGTTATTAACGAAAACGAACCTCCCATAAAAAAGCATTATGCAGAAGATAATTTTTTCATAAATTTATTTGAAAACAAATGATATAATGTTATTAAGCAATTTAATTAAATCCAATAAGTTTATACAGTAGACGATTTTTATTAAATCTTTTCCGATTTAAATAATCAAAAAATGTATATGAAATAAATTTTTATAAAAATTATATTTTTGACAGGATTATATCAGTTATGGTTTTCTGGTTGAAAGGTTGCAAGGATTATTTATATTTTTATCTTGGCAAATGGTTTTATCTTGGCAAATATTTTTCAAATTTATTCAGTTTAGCAAATTGTTGAAACAGAATAAAAATGGTACGGGTATATCTTTTATTACCATTTTACATAGAGGAAAAAAATTGAAGCTATATTTTATTTTTCAGTGAATCACGTAATCTCTTCATATATCGGTTCTTATAATATGAGTGTAATTATTATTTCAATTTTTATTTAAAAAGCCATCCGACATATTTTGCTGAAAATTTTTTTACGCATTTTATGTAATAATTTGAATATTTAGTAAAATTTTCGAAGCAATTTGTGATAACCCTGCTTAAAAAATGTTTGAAAAACAAATTCCCATAGGGTTCAATGTATATTTCATTTTTTCAACCCGGATTAATTCCGTAACTAATTAGATGATATTATTCATTTTCTTTCCCAAACATCCCACCGACCGTCTCAACAACATACTGAAATGCCATTTCGATAAAGTCATTTTTACGGATGTTATCGTGCAAACGAACAGACAGACAGACAGGATGACCAAAGTCATAAACACTTGGAAAGTGTTAAAAAATGGTGTTTTATAGATGTGAAAATGTAAAAAAAAACAAAAAAACGTAGGAAATTTCTTCAATCGAACAACGGTCTTTATTAAATAGTTTAAATTCTTTAAATATTGATCAAGAGTATAAAATTTATATAATTAATTTGTTCAAAGATGAAAATAAAAATTAAGTCACTTACATAAGTTCACCTTCCAACTCTTGTAAGCGTACAGATGCCGAGCAGTCACTTGTTCCAACGGCTGAGTCACTAGAAACACTAGTACCAGATAAAGAACTGAAATAAAAATATACAAAAAAAAAACCAAAACTAACAAAAATCATTATACATAAACAAAATAGTTATGGCTGAAACGGGATATTCCATTTTGCGAGAAGATTGCAACACCTTTGTATTTTAAATAAATGTTTTCATCACAAAAATGCATTAATCTTACATATTACAAAAATATGTTTCACTCTCTTTCTCTCTTTCTGTCTCAACTGTAGCTGAAAATCAAAGCTTCGGACAACCGCGAAATTCGATACTGGGTTAGTTAATCTCCTCGTAAGACAGATTCCAGAGATATTTTTTTTAAATCCGAGTTAGTTTTCGAGTTATTTTATATTGAAGCACAATTTCGAAAGATTTTCACTCGGGCGCGGTAGCCCATTGGTTAGCGCGCTGGAGTTGCACTCGGTAGGCCCGGGTTCGATTCCAGCCACTGCCAAAACTGCCGCCGTGTTCATGCGGAGTACGATCACGTTAAACATGTGGGTCCGAAAGTCCTTCCGAGAGGTTGGTGGTAGGGGAAGGAGGGTACGGTCCCTGTGGATGCTTCCCCCACTGGGTTCCGGTCTAAATTGGGTGGCACTTCCCGACCGTCCAAACAGTTACCTTACACCTTTCTGGTAGGTCGGACGGTCTGGGTTTCAACAACAACAACACAAATCAGTTCCTTTGGCATTGAAAATATTGTCAGAGAGTTTTTCTTTTAACATCATCGGTTAGATCGAAGAACTTTTAATGATTTTTGAATGGAACCCGTAGTATAAATTCTTCATACTTATTTATTTACTTTTAAATACATCTATAAATATGAATGTTTTACTCATGTTTATTAAATATGAATGTTATATTTTTTATTTCTTATTTTGTTATATCTGTAAAAGGATGGCAACTACAATTCTCAAGTTTTGAAAAATTAACAGTGTATGTTTGCGCATTCTAACAAAAAATGTTTTTTAAATTGCTGTATATCCTGATTTTCTGTTAATTTTTAACCAAAAGCATAAAAATAGTCATTTTTGATTCCGTTCTGGGTTCCTTTCTCTGGTTGGCGATTGACATGGAGAGTTGCTTTGGAGAGCAGTGGATGTCTGTGCACATGCTACACATGCGTTGAAATTAAGGGATTTGGATTGAAACGAAAGGTGGGAATAATTTTGGTTTGAAGGAGGAGATTTGGGAATTGAGTGGTGTTATGTGTATATGTATTATTTACGTAGCGGACACTTTTTAGGATCCGGGCAACGGCGGGTAATTCATTCTAGTAGTATAATAAATACTTAAGTATATGCCTTTATGAAATATTCTATTTTATTTCGAGTTAAATACGAGGAATAATCCTAAATATATAGTAAAATATCTTTTACAGAATTAAATTCAACGTAAATATATTCATTTCACTTCATCCTATGAGAATAAAATGGAAGTCATTTTAGTTGCCTTTTCCAATTTGAGAAACTTATAACAGATGCCCAGGGTTGCAAAATCTCAGTTCTAGATCGTTGGAAACAATCCATTGTAACCAATTGATGAATTGGAAGCATTTCTTTATTGAATTTGTGTTTGTATTCATGCATAAGTTAGAAGCAAATACAAGAATTTACTTATGTCAGACGGATGAAAGATAATTTGATTTTGGTTTCGATAAAACTGCTCTTCGTTTTACTTTCTCTATATATTTAGTATAATGTATAGGGAAAGTATCGTGACGGGGCGGAAAATTCGAATTCTGTGTGTGTGTTTATGTGTTTGTGTGTGCGCGCTTATGTGTGTGTGTGTATGTGTATGTATATATATATATATATATATATATATATATATATACACACATACACACACACGCATATATATATATATATATATATATATATATGTGTGTAGGTATATGCGTGTATGCGTATGTATTTGTGTGTATGTGTGTGTGTGAATGTGCATGTGTGTGCATGTATGTGTGAATGTGTATGTGTGTGCATGTATGTGCGTGCGTGCGTGCGTGCGTGCGTGTATCCAGGAATCTATGAAAGCGATATCTTTCGAACGAATGGAGCGTTTCTAAAAAATTTGGTATAATTATTACAATCAGCGAATACCTGAACTCTATTAATTTTATAAGTGATCGATTGTTCGGAATACATGCCAATTTTCGAACACATTTTTGAAAAAATATCTAAAAATTAGGGCCTTCATAACTAATCCTTTCATACGCAATTTTTCATTATAAAAGGAATGTTAATTTTTAGAACACTAGCATAAATTGTTCTCGAGATATTGCACATTTTTCAAATAAATTTATAAAAAAATAACATAAAATTAAAAAAATAAGCAAGTATCATTAAATAGGTTGATATTCCATAAGAAATATCATAGGATAAATTTGCTAACATTATTCTGGTGGATCTAGTTCATTCCATTTATGAGAGAAGACAAGTATTGATTGGAACTTAAACTAACGAAAAAAAGTTATCCTCCTCCATTCTATATATGTAACATTTGGCGACAAATTTAGCGACCTTGTTGGCGAACTTAATGAAATATCGCTAATTTGAAGACTTTTAAAAATATTGCCAAATTGTCAAAAAGGTCGCTACATGTGTGAAAATGACGGTTATTTAACGAAAATGAAGTTGATACTAATCCCAATATTTTGTAGAATGAAGTTCAATCAATTTCGTTGATAATCCGAGTCGATTTGAGTTTCTAATGTTCTCATTGCAGGGAAAGTCAAATGCTGTCCACACCAGATATTTGGATTCGAGACCAAATAAAACAAGAAAAATCCATCATGCATAAAGCATTGATTATGAAACACTTTCCAACTGAAATGCAATCTTTTAAACATCTCTTAAATGCGATGCATTCAGCGGTGATATTTTTAACACTTTACAACATAGTTGAAAAGTGTTTATGACTTCGTCCATTCATTTATTCTGTCTGTCTGTCCGTTCACACGATAATTGCTGTAAAAATGATTATCAAAATAATATTTTAGTATGTTGTTGAGACGATCTGTGGGACATATGGGAATGTAAATGTATAAATAATATTACCCAATTAGTTTTGGATTGAACTTGGGTTAAAAAAATCTGATGTGGGCAACACATGACTTTCCTTGTATAATGCAATGACTTTACTACTTTTACAGTAAAAAAAATAGGCTTTTCTTATAGTAGATACTTATATTCTTTCCAAGATACTGAATGTTCGTCAATTAGTCGTCATTTTCATTGATTTAGCGTCATTTTTATCCATTTGGCAAGATTTTCGTTAATTTGGCAGCATTTAAAAATGTCGCCAAGTTGGCGATATTTCGACAAATTTGTCGCCAAAATCTCACTAAGCGTTATAAAAGGAGAAATAAGTTATTCTTATAGCAGATAAATGACTATTGGTGTTCAAATAATAAAGTATTACTCAACGTATATTTTTTCATGAATGGAACGAGCTAGATCCACGAGAATGATGCCACCCAATTTATCGCATGATAATACATATGAAAAGTGAAAAGGTTTCTCAATAGTTAATGTATTTTTTTTAATTTTTGGGATTTTTTGATAATTTTTTTAAAAAATGTGCAATATCTCGAGAACGATTCATGCTAGCGTTTTAAAGTTTATGTCAATCGTTTTCTAAGGAAAAATTACATAAGAAATGTCTATTTGCGCAACTTTATTAAAGCTTTTGATTTTTTGATGATTTTTTCAAAATTTCACTCTAAAATTTTGGGGGGTTCTGAACATTCGAAAACGTTTAAAAACAATAGGCTTCCAGTATTCACGGATTGTGATTTTTGTACCAAATTTCATTCGAATAGCTCCATTCGTTCGAGAGATATCGTCTCCACAGGCTCACTGACACACACACACACACACACACACACACACACACACACACATCACCTCAAAAATGTTTGATTCGTGATCAGGGATGCTTGAAACGTACTCTCCCGGCGAAAACTGGAATTCGAATTTTCGACCCCGTCACAATACTTTCCTTGTATGTATATAAGGAATGTAAAAATGAAATAAATTGAACCCTAAGGGACCTAATTTTTCAAACATTTTTAAAGTTAAAAATCATAAATTGCTTCGAAAATTTTCGAAAATATTCAAATTATCCGATAAAATATATATAAAATAATTCAACAAAGTATGTTCGGTAGTTTTTTAAATAAAAATTAAAATAATAATTACACCCATATAATATAAAGAGATTACGTGATCCACTTTAAAATAGAATATTATATTCTTCGCCAACGCAATTACAATATTTTTTAGTTTAAATGATCATCAAACTTTGATTATTTTTACAACGAAGCCTAATTTTAATGGCTGCAGAATGGAATCAACTGATTATAAAGATGAGTTGTATAAGAATTGCTGATTTTTTTCAAGGAAAATTATTTAACTCTAAAGTCTGATAAAAAGTTTATTGCTTTTACATAGAGAGCCAGACGATTTATATTTCAATGACGTCATTTGAATAAAGTTCATTTTTTCGATGAAGTTTTAAGTTTTCAAGTAAAATAAATTATTGTAGTTCTGTGATAATTAAAATAAGAAAGATCAATCATGCGTAAAGCATTGATTATGAAATACTTTACAACTGCAATGCAATTTTATTTAAACATCTCTAAAATACGATACATTCAGCGGTAATATTTTTAAAATTATCACAATACAACGTTAATTTATTGCATTTAAAAACTTCATTGAAAAAAATGAAATTAATTCAAATGACGTCATTGAAATATAAGTCACCTGGTTTAAATATCTCTAAAATGCGATACATTGAGCGGTAATATTTTTAAAATTATCACAATGATACAATAATTTATTATATTTGAAAACTTAAAATTTCATCGAAAAAAATGAACTTTACTCAAATGACGCCATTGAAATATAAATCGGCTGGATCTCTATGTAAACGCTCTAAATATTTCATTCCTTTCATTCATCACAATACTACAATCATTTATTTTATTTAAAAACTTAAAACCATGGAGTTACAAGTAATTTAACTCTATGCTTAAAACTTCATCGAAAAAATCGTCTGCTTCTCTATGTAAAATCAATGAATGTTTTATTCATATCAGCTATATTGCAGACTCCAGAGCTAAATAATTTTCCGTTAAAGAAATTTAGTAATTCTTATACAACTTATCCTACATCTTAATGTGTTTACATTCCCCATAAGTGAAAATTAGGCTTCATTGTAGAAATAATCAAAGTTTGATGATCACTTAAACTCAAATATATTGTGATTGCGTTGCTTCGGAATGTTGATGCACAGAATTTAAGCAAAAATAAAGCGGTTTTAGGACGGATACAACCCTAATATAAATTAAAAAGAACTTTAAAAATCACGATTTTGAACGATGTTTTGGACGACATTCATCATTTAAAACTCAAATATATTGTAATTGCGTTGTTTTAGAATAAAGATGTACAGAAATTAAGCAAAAATAAGACGGTTTTAGGACGGAGACAACACTAAATGTAAATTAAAAAGAACTTTAGAAATCACGATTTTGACACAAGATGGATGCCATATTTTATTTTGAAGTGGGTCATGTGATCTCTTCATATGATATGGGTGTAATCATTATTTAAATTTTTATTTAAAAAACTACCGAATATATTTTGCTGAAATTTTTTTCATATTATTTATGGGATAATTTGAATATTTCCTAACACTTTTGCAGCAATTTCTGAATTTTAAATTTGCTTAAAAAATGTTTGAAAAATTAGGTCTCATAGGGTTCAATGTATTTAATTTTTTCAACCCGGGTTCAGTCTAAAACTAATTGGGGGATATTATTCATTTATATTCTCATAGGTTCCACAGACCGTCTGAACAACACACTAAAATTTAATTTTGCTAAAGTAATTTTTACGGCAGTTATCGTGCTAACGGACAGACATACAGACAGACGGACAGAAAGAACAAAGTCGTAAACACTTTTCAACTATGTTGTAAAGTGTTAAAAATATCACCACTGAATGTTCCGCATTTTAGCTGTTTTAATAAAATTGCATTTCAGTTGTCACATGTCAAACATCAACGTGTTCCATAATCAATGCTTTATTCATGATTGAGCTTTCTTCTTTTAATTTAAACAAGAAAGATCAATCATGCGAAACACTTTCCAACTACAATGCAAATTTATTTAAATATCTCTAAAATGCGATATATTCAGCGGTAATATTTTTAAAATTATCACAATACTACAATAATTTATTATATTTAAAAACTTCATCGAAAAACATGAACTTTATTCAAATGATGCCATTGAAATATAAATTGCCTGGTTCTCTAAGAAAAAGTAGCAAAAATTTCATTCACAAACATATATTCAATTCCTTTCATTCATCACAATACCACAATAATTTATTTTGCTTAAAAACTTAAAACCATGGCGGTAAAAGTAATTTAACTTTGTGCTTAAAACTTCACCAAAAAAGTCTGGTATAAAATCGTCCATTCTCTAAGTAAAATCAATGAGTGTTTCATTCATATCATCTATAATGCAGACTCTAGCGATAAATAATTTTGCTTTAAAGAAATTCAGGAATTCTTATACAACTCATCTTACAGCTTGATGTGTTTACAATCTTCATAAGTGAAAATTAGGCTTCGTTGTAGAAATAATCAAAGTTTGATCATTTAAACTCAAATATATTGTAATTGCGTTGTTTCAGAATGTCGATGCACAGAATTTAAGCAAAAATAAAGCGGTTTTAGGATGGATACAACACCAAATATAAATTAAAAAAAACTTTAAAAATCATGATTTTGACAAGATGGATGCTATATTTTATTTTGAAGCGAGTCACGTGATCTCTTCATATAATATGAGTGTAATTATTATTTTAATTTTTATTTAAAAAACTACCGAATATATTTTGCTGAATTTTTTTTCATATTTTTTATGTGATAATTTAAATATTTCTTAAACCTTTCGAAGCAATTTGTGAATTTTAAATTCGCCTGAAAAATGTTTGAAAAATTAGATCCCATAGGGTTCAGTGTATTTCATTTTATCAACCCGGGTACAGTCCAAAACTAATTGCGTGTTATTATTCATTTATATTCCTATAGGTCCCACAGACCGTCTGTACAGTAATGTAATTTTCACTTATGGAAAATGTAAACAGATTAAGCTGTAAGATGAGTTATATAAGAATTACTGAATTTCTTTAACGCAAAATTGTTTTGCTCAGGAGTCTGCAGTATATATGATATGAATGAAACATTCATTGATTTTACATAGAGAAGCAGACGATTTAATGGTAGACTTCTTCGATGAAGTTCTGTGCATAGAGTTAAATTACTTTTACCTCCATGGTTTTAAGTTTTTAAGTAGAATAAATTATTGTAGTACTGTGATGAATGAAATAAAAATGTATAAATGAAATATTTACTGCTTTTACACAGAGAGCCAGGCGATTTATATTTCAATGACGTCATTTGAATCAAGTTCGTTTTTTTCCATGTAGTTTAATTTTTTCAAATATAATTAATTATTGCAGTATTGTGATAATTTTAAAAATACTACCGCTGAATGTATCAAAGTGTTTCATAATCAATGTTTTATGCATGATTGATCTTTCTTGTTTATTAATATCTCAACGACGTCTGGGTCTACAGACTCGGAACATAGCTTCAGTGACGTAAAGAGTAATCATATTAGATTAAAAAAAAATATGAAAAATTGTAGATTTGTATACGGATCATATTGACAGGCAAACAAACTTTCTATATTACATTTAGATAATATGCACTGATCTGAGTGAGTGATGTATTCAAATTATTGAGCACTTTCCCTATAGTTAGAATCTTGGTTTTGGTGTCATTCGATCCTTCTCAGCTTACGTAAAAATAGAAAAATTTGAAAATACGAATTAAGGGGGGGGGGGGGGGGTGATACAAAGGGATTTTCAAAAACGTACACAACTTTCCTCTTAAAAAGGTGTGTCATTCCATTTCTATGCTTAAATTTCAAACGGTTTTTAATAGTCAGAACTTTTATTAAGTGTGTAGGTGTCACATTTAGTGATCACTGGTCATTGAGATCGGGCGAAAAGCAGGTGAAATAATTAGTACATATATTGTTATTCACTTTAAAACTAAAAAAATAGTGTTTAATGTACATAAGGAAAAATTCGACACTTATGAGTAGATAGAATTTATACCACGATTTCTTCTTGAAAAATTTCAGTTAAATTGAGTTTTAAATTTTTTTTTCTTCAGGAAAACACACCTCCAAGATTAGAGAAATTTAGCTCTTGTGCGTGTTTCTATTCTATTCTAAATATTTTGAAATACATATTTATCTACTTTAATCAAACACAGAATCTGAGTTTCTGTTAATGGTTTAAATCAGAAATACAAAAATGTTATGTAGCATGTGTGCTCAAGAAAACTTTCATGAAGCTGTCGATACATTATAACAAAGATTATCACAGTCTGGCAGCTTCTAACAGCGCGCAAGTTGCAATCCAGATTCCGACGATAGAAAATGATTGTCTTGAAAAGAAAACATTGATTCGTGACTGTCGTCTCTTTTGGAGAGGAAAAGGGAAAAAGCAACAGTTGAGCGAGGCTTCATAATAGGCAATAAAAATGAAGTTAGTTATTTTTGGATGAAAGAAGGTAAGAGGTAGAGGGGTTAAGCATGACTGAAAAATCATGCCTGAAAAGTGTCGGGTGCGTCACAGGGGTTATTAAATATATCGAAAGATTAATTTGAATTAAATTTTCCAATTAGGAAACAATACATATAAATATAAAATATAAATCATTTGAAATTCATGATATCATTGGAAATTTGGTTAATTTAGTATAATATAGTAATTATAATAATCGGTATTGAAAATTGCTTATTGTTGATAAAATACATTACCTGTATTATTAAAATACTAGAAAATGTACACGGAATGGCTCGGACTTTAAGATGAGTTGTTGCGGCGTACCATGCGTGCGCTCACGCAACATTTTTTAATTTTTACTAAAAGCGAGCGTATTGTTAAAAACATTCTTTGGATTTCCGGAATTCACTGCGAGTTCCAGTGTAGTTTTTATCAGAGATTTGCATCTAAAACTTCTAGGTGGAAAGATTAAAATATTCTCTTTCAAACAAACTCAAACTACTGACGCCGCTATCTATTGCGCTTTCCTAAACGCAAACTACGGCAGTTTAAAATTCTAACGCACGATTTTAAGCAATTTTCACACAAATACGTTCCTTTGCGAATAAAAATAATATTACAGAGTTTCCATGTTAACACTATCGGAAAGATAAAGAAATTGGCTTTCAAGAAAGCTTCAACAGAAATCCATATAATTAATAGTTGAATTTTCGTGAATTTTTAAAATATATATACTTTTCGTGTTTTGAAAACGTTCTCGATTTTAAAATTGTGATAAAAATTATTGACCGACAAATCGATATTTATAATTCAACAGCAAACATTTTTCTGAAGCCATCCGTTCTTATAATTTTTTTAAGGCTCGCAAAAAATTCCGCTTCACGACAAATTTTGACGGCTATTTGGATGGCAAAACAATTTATTACACATACGTTGTCAATGGCACGCCAATCTGTATGTAGTAAGTAAAAATATGATGTGAGCAGCACATGACTTTCCCTGCAGACTTATATTAGCGTTCTCTTTATTTTATTTAAATTTATTTCACTTTTAATTCAATTTCCGTTCTCATTCGGTAATCGGGCTTATTTTCAAAGGTGGCGTAGGGAAAGTACGAAAAACTAAAATATCTCGAGAACGGCTAGTCCTAGTGTAATGGGGTTGGTCTTATTCTTTTCGTCGTTAAAAATTACGTATTAAATCAGCATTTAATGGATAAATTTGAGTATACCCAGTTCTTTAGTTCAGATTTGGACGATTTTTGCGGGCCATTTTGCAAAAAAAGGCAGGTCATTTCTTTCCGAATCATACCAAAATCTAATCAACACCAGGGTAACCCACAAGTGACTCATCTACAGAATTTTGTGAAATTCTGTCCATTAGTTTTTCAGTTAAAGTGGATAGAAGCTTTTGCAGGCCATTTCGCAAAAACAGGCGGGTTCTTTTATTCCAAATCGTACCCAAAACTAATCAGCACCAGACTCGCTCACAAGTGACTTACCTACCAAATTTTGTAAAATTCGGTCCATTAGTTTTTTAGTTAGAGTGGATACAAAATCTGCACAGACAGACAGACACACAGACAGACACACACACACAGACGTCAAGCTAAAAATGGTTTTTTCGTATTCTAGAGGTCTTGAAACGTGTAGATCCGTCAAAAATTCGAGTTGTGATGTTCGACATGATTCCAATACTTTCCCTATACATTACCATGTATTGCAGGGAAAGTAAAAATCTGATGTGGGCAGCACATGACTTTCCCTGCAGACTTATATTCACGCTCTCTTTACTTAATTAAATTTATTTCACTTTTAATTCAATTTTCGTTCTCATTCGGTAACCGGGCTTATTTTCAAAGGTGGCGTAGAGAAAATATGAAAAACTAAAATATCTCAAGAACGGCTAGTCCTAGTGTAATGGGGTTGGTCTTGTTCTTTTCATCGTTAAAAATTACGTATTAAACGAGCATTTAATGGGTATATTTGAGTATACATAGTTCTTTAGTTCAGATTTGGAAGATTTTTGCGGGCCATTTTGCAAAAAAAGGCAGATCATTTCTTTCCGAATCATACCAAAATCTAATCAGCACCAGGGTAACCCACAAGTGACTCATCTACAGAATTTTGTGAAACTCTGTCCATTAGTTTTTCAGTTAGAGTGGATACAAGCTTTTGCGGGCCATTTCGCAAAAAAAGGCGGGTTCTTTTATCCCGAATCGTACCCAAAACTAATCAGCACCAGATTCGCCCACAAGTGACTTACCTACCAAATTTTATGAAAATCGGTCAATTAGTTTTTTAGTTAGAGTGGATACAAAATCAGCACAGACAGACACACAGACAGACAGACAGACAGACACACACCCAGACGTCACGCTAAAAATAGTTTTCTCGTATTCTAGAGGCCTCGAAACGTGTAGATCCGTCGAAAACTCGAGGTGTGATCTTCGGTATGATTCCAATACTTTCCCTATACATTACCGTGTATTGCAGGGAAAGTAAAAATCTGATGTGGGCAGCACATGACTTTCCCTGCAGACTTATATTCACGTTCTCTTTATTTTTATTACATTTAGTTCACTTTTAATTCAATTTTCTTTCTCATTTGATAACTGGACTTCTTTTCAAAGGTGGCGTAGAGAAATACGAAAAAATTAAAATATCTCGAGAACGGCTAGTCCTAGTGTAATGAAGTTGGTCTTATTCTTTTCTTCGTTAAAAATTACGTATAAAACAAGCTTTTAATGGATATATTTGAGCGTACGTACTTTCTGATTTTAAATTTTGACGATTTTTGCGGGCCATTTTGCAAAAAAAGGCAGGTTATTTTTTTCCGAATCAAACCAAAATCTAATCAGCACCAAGGTGACCTACAAGCAACTTATCTACCAAATTTTGTGAAATTCGGTCCATTAGTTTTTCAGTTAGAGTGGATACAAGCTTTTGCGGGCCATTTCGCAAAAACAGGCGGGTTCTTTTATACCCAATCATACCCAAAACTAATCAGTACCAGATTCGCCCACAAGTGACTTACCTACCAAATTTTATGAAAATCGGTCAATTAGTTTTTTATTTAGAGTGGATACAAAATCTGCACAGACAGACACACACACAGACAGACAGACAGACAGACACACACACACAGACGTCACGCTAAAAATAGTTTTTACTTTCCCTGCAATACATGGTAATGTATAGGGAAAGTATTGGAATCATGTCGAAAATCGCAGCTCGAGTTTTCGACGGATCTACACGTTTCGAGACCTCTAGAATACGAAAAAACCATTTCTAGCGTGACGTCTGTGCGTGTGTCTGTGTGTCTGTCTGTGTGTCTGTCTGTGTGTCTGTCTGTCTGTCTGTGCAGATTTTGTATCCGCTCTAACTAAAAAACTAATCGACCGAATTTCACAAAATTTGGTAGGTAAGTCACTTGTGGGGGAGTCTGGTGCTGATTAGTTTTGGGAACGATTTGGAATAAAAGAACCCGCCTTTTATTGCGAAATGGCCCGCAAAAGCTTGTATCCACTCTAACTGAAAAACTAATGGACCGAATTTCACAAAATTCGGTAGATGAGTCACTTGTGGGTTATCCTGGTGCTGATTAGAATTTGGTACGATTCGGAAAAAAATAACCTGCCTTTTTTGCAAAATGGCCAGCAAAAATTCGTCAAAATCTAAACTAAAGAACTAGGTATACTCAAATATATCCATTAAATGCTCGTTTAATACGTAATTTTCAACGACGAAAATAATAAGACCAACCCCATTACACTAGGACTAGCCGTTCTCGAGATATTTTAGTTTTCCTTATTTTCTCTGTGCCACCTTTGAAAATAAGTCCGGTTTCAGAATGAGAACGAAAATTGAATTAAAAGTGAAATAAATTTAATTAAAATAAAAAGAACGTTAATATAAGTCTTCAGGGAAAGTCATATGCTGTCCACATCAGATTTTTTCGTATTCTAGAGGTCTCGAAACGTGTAGATCCGTCGAAAACTCGAGTTGTGATTTTCGGCATGATTCCAATACTTTCCCTATACATATACATGTATTGCAGGGAAAGTAAAACTCTAGGGAAAGTAAAAGTCCATTAGTTTTTCAGTTAGAGTGGATACAAGCTTTTGCGGGCGTTTCGCAAAAAAGGGCGGGTTCTTTTATTCCAAATTGTTCCCAAAACCAATCAGCACCAGACTCGCCCACAAGTGACTTACCTACCAAATTTTGTGAAATTCGGTCCATTAGTTTTTTAGTTAGAGCGGATACAAAATCTGCAAAGACAGACAGACAGACACACAGACACACATCAAAATGTTCGATTTGCCAAATAAATGATAAATGCTTTCTTTTAAGTGAGATGGAGACTTGGAATTTTTTACACAGGACAAATATTCAATAAAATACACGGTAAAAATCGAATTTTTCAGAAATGTTTGGTAAAGGGGGTGCTTCAGTGAAAAACGTTCGAAATGTGAATTAATAAAAGAACCCATTTCGGGATAAAAGAGAGATTTCAAATTTGGTGTATGGGTAGATAGTTTAGAAGGTAGTGTACAATTTCAGTTTTCCAATACTTTCAACTTTAGGGGGTCGAAACCCCAGACCGTCCGGCTCATCCGAGGACATAGAGCAGTAATATGGGCGACCGACAACTTTAGGTAATCAAAATATTCGATTTTCGGAATTAAAGAGAAAAGCTTTATTTTAAATGATATATAGACTTGACATTTGATACACAGGTTAATCGTAAGGTAAAAGAAGAATCGATTTTTTAAAAATTTCTATACGGGGGGGGGGGGGGGGGACTCCATACCAAAACGTTCGAAATGTGAAATGATAGTAAAACAAATTTTGCAATGAGATAGAGTCTTTAAAATTGGTGCAAGAATAGATCATTAGATAGAAATTAAGTGTATACTTTCAGCTTTATATTATTTGCTAATTTAGGGATGCCAAGACTTAAATGTTTAATTAGATGAATAAATGAGAAATTCCCAGTCTGATGGGAGACATATATATGAAATTTGGTGCATAGGTGAAAAGGATCACAGGAAAAATCGAATTATTTAAAAAGTAGCGTTATTCGGGGGTTGGTTATTGTGCGGCTGTTGATTTTTAACGGGTATTCGGTTAGTTTTTCTAATTGTTGTTCTACCGCCACTCGCTGTATACAATAGACCAACACAATCCAATTTAGTATTTCTCTTTTTATTAAATTTGACAATGTCCATACGCTAAACGCTTAATTTCATCATTGAAAATATAACGTTTATCATCGTAGGGGGATATACCCATTTTAATCTGTTTTACAGTATAAATCTGGCGGTCTGTGTTTGCAATTTTACATTGCTCAACTTTATATTTTCCTTTTATTAGACAGATATAGTAGTTTTCACGATGTATGAATATTTGAACAACATTCTTATTAACACTTTTGGGTTGTTTCCGTTTCTATGGATGATGTTTTTAAATTATACATCTTTGATCTAAAACTATACATCTTTGACTCTCAAACTCCATTGCAGGAATTTCATTCAATTCATCTTTCATGTTATCAATCACCTTTCATTTTTTGTTGGAATAAAGTGGATGATCAGATGAATAATACAAATAATCAAAATCTTGTTACCAGATATCCTCTGGAATTGTGGGTATACTCTCAGGATATAAGAATGAGTCCAAATTTCTGGATAACTAACATTTTTATTTTAAAACACTAAAAAGCGTAAACTGAAAGAAGATACAGCGAATAGGTCGATAAATATCTCATAAGATCACTAAAAAACTGTCAGATACAATAAAGCAGCAATTAAATGCTCAGTTAATTCATAAAATAGCAGATATTATTATCAAAATATTGAAGAATCTCACAATTCACTTCAGTTTGTATCACAACTATTCTCCAACTGAAAGATAACTTCTTTTATAAACTCTTACAGAAACTTCCAGAAGGGGCTCGTATCGTCAAGAATACTCGTTATTTCGAGAAAGTTCTAGTGCATTCGAAAAGTCCACAAATCTGGAAACCCCGCATCGAAATTCAAAATATGGAATTCAAAATATGAAACAATAGAAATGGCTGCCTGTAAAGGTATTTTCTTCTTGAACAGAGCAAAGACCTTGAATAGAAGCAAAGGTGCGCTATGTACTATTAGAATAGAGGCAAACCACAATGAAACTTTTTCCATATTCGTAACAATATTTATCACAAGTTTTAAAAACTTTGTAAACATTCTCCGTCTCAATTTCATAACACAGAGAATCTGTGTTTGTGAAAAGTAATTTAGCTTGATTTTCATACAACTTCCTAATAAAATCATAATGGAACTCATACATCATTGTTTTACTTAAGTTGAGAACTGAAAAACCTGCATAGATGGGCTGATTCAATTTCGTCTTAGGCATATGAAAGACTACCAAATCTTCATTAAATATTTTGAAAGCTTTGCCAACGAACAATCTAGAACTAGATAGAATTTTTTCAAAGCTTTGCGAAAGCTTCGAATTTTTTCTTAACATGGCAGCATAGGCAAAAATTGACATTATTATGCATAAAAGGGGTTATTTATGGCTCTTTTATGCATAAAATTTAACTGTTTCAATCAGTGTAGTGAAAAATAGCCACGATACCATTTGTGTTCGTGATGCCCCTCGGGGAGGAAGTTACCCCCTCTCCCATGAGGTGGTACACTGTCAAATTTGGTATTACTCGAAATATTTTGTCAAGTTCTTTAAAATGAAGAGTAACATGCTATAATTGTGATCATTTGGATTGACAATACAGATTTTGCATTTCTTTTAGCAAAATTTTCAGAAAAATTTATAAGCTACTTACAAATGGATTCTGATAAGATAAAGTCCACTTGAGCCACACTATAGTTAATTTTTGTTTGCTCTCAGAACAATGGCTCGGAATTGAATTTTGTATTACTGACAGTCCAGGATAAAATATTCAAATACAAAAATGACGAAATATTAACAACCCCGAATAAGATGTAAAATGATTTTTTTTTCATTTTTTTTATTCTTAATATTATTAATATTGAAAATAATAATTTGCACTCTATAATACACTGTTTTCCAATATTCGTTGCTATTACAATATTTTTTCTTATCAGTATTGACTTGTCCCAGGGTGGGGCAAATTGATACGCTTTCCCTAGTCTAATTCAACCTTTTGGAGTGCTGAAATTGATTCAAGAATGTGAAATTTATATAATGAGTACAGAAGTTTCTTTGCATGTCATCACTTTTAGAATTCTCTTTCATTCATAACATTCATTGTAATACGCTTGGAATATCTTCCCAAAGAGAATATTGATTTGCGCAAGAAATATCGATTGGTCCCAAGGCGTACAGCAACAGTTGGAAGGAAAAGGTAATAGGAACTTCAATACTCATTAACGAATGTCAAAACTGTTAAAAGGAAATCCTTTGGCATTTTCAAAGTCAAAAAATAAATTTCGGGAGAAAAGGTCTAATCTTTTCTAATCAAGAATTTACAGCTCTTGAGATTTTAAATAAAATTAATCATGGATTGACAAACAAGTTTAAATTGAGTTGCCAAGTCAATTCTATTACTTTTCAAATTAATTTAAATGCGAGAGTATTTCAGATGTATACATTAAAATCTCAGTTCTGTTGAAAGAGTCAATAGAGTTAAATTATAAAAAATAAGTAGTTTCTGATACTATTAAAAGGGTTTATAAATTCTCTCAAACTGATATTTTAATTAATCTAAAAATATAAATACTTAGTTAGCAGTAGCACAAACAGTTGATTAAATGCGTAAACCGATTTCAAAGGGAATTATTTATGAGAAAAATAAAACAAATTTTTCGATGTCCACACCTACACAACAGATAAGTAGAAAATAAAATTTAATCACACACCAAACTTATGGGTAGATTCAATCCAAAGCAATAATATATAAATCCTATCATTATCCAAAATTGATATCATGCAAAATTGTTCAGAATTGTTGGTTATTGGCCATAATATAATCTAATATTCATATTCAAGTAAACACCGAGTTACGCCTTAAACAAAGTGCACCATCCTATGAAGGATGAAATAAATGTATAAGGCACTTGCAAAACGCCTGATTGAACAGTTTGAAGTTTTTCCTTGCAAGAAAGTTAAAATATTGTTTTCAGATTTAGAGTTGGGATTTGAGAAACTGTCATTTTTGCATTGCAAAATACGCGATTTATGTAAAGATCATGAGGATGAGTTTGTTCTCAAAACATATTTGGTTTAGTAGATTACCAACAAATTTTCAAGCAATCCTAACAACGAGTTCAGTCAATTTGACAAATTTATTAGTAATGGGTGATAAAATTATAAAATTTGCTGCTTATACAGCAGGTACATGTAGGTGGCAAATCTAAGAGTATACAAAGTAAGAATTTGGATCAATAAAAAAAGTCGCTCAACTAAAGACAGTGAGTGATTCAGGGCCTCTCATTGGATCGAAAATCAACATTCGACGGCTCACGTTCCAAAACACACGAATTTTGCTTGTCAGCACCGTAGAAGAAAATTACCACAATCGCTGTATAAGAAAATTGACTGGTATGTAAAATCTGGTACCATATAAAATTTGGTGAGAAAACACATAAATGTGTTCCATATTGTAATTTTCAGACAAACGTGTAGAACTAATCGATACAACGGCGGCTCTCAATTTGCCGATAACAAGTCGTAGTAGCAGATTGCATATTTTAGATTAGATTTCAAAATCAAGATTTCTTACAGATACAGGTTCTTAAAGATACATATTTGAGTTATTTTCCTAGATCATATGTTTCTGTATATTCAAATCATACTGGGGTTTCACTGACTCCTACAAAGGTGTCGGTTATAAAAACATATAGTTCGAAATTATGTGTATTGTATTTATGTTTGAGATGCTGATTTCAGTAGATGTTTACAAATGCTGATGCTATCAAACTTATTCCGAGAATTGTATTCTTGCCAACGTTTGGTTTGGTTGTAGATACTAGGTATCAGTTAGTTTTTATCTTTTTGATAAAATTTACATCTATAGGACGCGTGAAGTAAAAGTTATGAAGAGAGTCCATGGAAATTATCAAGAATTACCATCATGTAGATAGATTATCATGAGTAACCCGGAAAATTGTACTTTTTAAATTTCGAAGCCAAGCACAATGAAAAACATAATACAGTTGGTTCACATCAAACATATTATAGGATTTACTGTAAATGCTAGACCTAGAAGATTTCATCCCGCTAAGTTAAATATAGTAAATCTTTAGTTTTCTTACATGCTTGAAAAGGGTATTTGTAGATCTTCTAGTAGTAATTAGTCTAGTTCCTTGCATATTTTGATTATTGTTACTTTCCTTATATTACATAGTATAATGTGTAAGGAAAGTATTGTGACGGGGTCGAAAATTCGAATTCGAGTTTTCAACGGGAAAGCACGTTTCAAGCATCCCTGAATACGAATCAAATGTTTTGGAGGTGATGTCTGTGTGTGTGTGTCAGTTAGTCTGTGGAGACGATATCTCACGAGCGAATGATGCGATTCGAACGAAATATGGTACAAAAATTGCAATCCGTGAATACTGAAAGTTTATTGTTTTTAAACGCAATCGAATGTTCAGAACCCCCCTAAATTTTAGAGTGAAATTTTGAAAAAATCATCAAAAAATCAAAACCTTTAATAAAGTTATGCAAATAGTCTTTTCTTATATAATTTTTTCTTAGAAAACAATTGACAAACTTTAGAAGGCTAGCATGAACCGTTCTCGAGATATGACAAATTTTTCAAATAAATGTATCAAAAAATCTCATAAAATAAAAAAATATATTAAATATTGTGAAATATGTTCACTTTTCATATGTAATATCATGCGATAAATATTTGGTGACATTATTCGCGTGGATCTAACTCGTTCCATTCATAAGAAAAGGAACTTTGGGTAATACTTTTGTATTTGAACGCCAATAGCCATTTATCTACTATAAGAAGATTTTATTTCTCCGTCCATAACGCTTGGCGAGATTTTGGAGACGAATTTGGCGAAATGTCGCCAACTTGGCGAATGTTGAAAAATTAACGAAAATGTCGCCAAATTGATAAAAATGATGCTAAATCAATTAAAATTACGACGAATGGACGATAATTCAATATCTTGGAAAGAATATAAGTATCTATATACTATATAAAGACGAAAAGTATATATGTATGTATGATCCAGCATCAGGGGTGAACGGTTGAACCGAATTTGATGAAATTTGGTGGGTAGTCTTGAAATAGTCCCACTTAAAATTTAGTACATGTTTCGAGTTTCTAACACCAGGAGTTGTCGCGATATTAATGAAAAACGAAACTTTAGTTTGTCTCATCATCACGGGAGAACAGCTGCACCGAATTTAATGAAATTTTGTGGATAGCTTTGAAATAGCCTCCCATAAATTTAGTCTAAATTTCGAGTTTCTAAGACTAGGGTTTGTTGAAATATTAATGGAAAACGAAACTTTTCCCTAGGAGTTCTACTCTCTAACTCCATAATTCCCAACGAGAAAGGTTGGAAATAGTTGGTTTAAAATGTGAAAGTCAATTAAATTTCCGAGTTTTGTGGGAGTTTATTGAACGTATTAATCACTTTTGAAAATCGCAGATTTGAAATATGAATTTAAATGGAAACTCTATCACCATGGTTTATTTTTCACAGGCTTACTCAACAACAAAAAGTATTAAGAAATCAATAATCAAATTTAATTATCCGCATTTTATGAGGAAGATTCTTTCTTATATCATGACAAGTCATTTGACTCTGCAGTGATTAATTGCCCGCTGGAATTTCTGAACTACCTTGAGCCACATGGAATCCCTTCTCATATCTTGAAGTTAAAGAAAGGATAACCAATAATGCTTCTGCGGAATCTGGACCTGCCAAAACTATGCAATGGCTCTGTGTCAAAAATATTTTACCAAATGTCATCGAAGTCACGGTATTAACGGGAAAGGCAAAAGGAGAGGACGTATTCATACCTCGCATACCGTTGATACCAACCGACCCACCATTTAGCTTCAAACGAGACCAGTTCCCAGTTAGACTGGCATTTGCCATGACCATCAACAAAGCTCAAGGACAAACCCTTAAGTATTCAGGCGTGAATTTAGAAAGTCCTTGCTTCTCTCAGAGCCATTTGTATGTGGTATGCTCAAGAGTAGGGACTTCACAAAATTTGTATGTTTTAGCTCCGGGAGGAAAATCAAAACATGTGGTTTACAAGTAAGCATTGTGGTAAAATCTAATAAATTAGGATAATGTCATTTAATTTGTTAACATTTGCACGATTGCCTAGCACTTAAGAGTAATTTTAGTTTTCCTTTCAAAGTGTACATATTAACTGTACATCAATTGTGGACACCTAATAATCACATTCTGAGACGCTGCCCTCCACGGCCATCCGCCCTGATGGCCTAGCTGCGAAGGGCGTGCCGTAGGCACGCCGGAAGCAGCTATTACTTATATAATGCAATGATTTCTTTTTCTTACATAATGCAATGAATTTACTTCTTTCACAATGAAAAAATAATGTATAAGATTCACGGCCCTATATGTTCCGGTGTAATTTTTATAAGAGTTTTACATCGTAAATCCCGAGCAACACCGGCTGCTAGTGACTTATATAATGCAAGGATTTTTTTCTTACATAATGCAATGAATTTATTTCTTTCACAGTGAAAAAACAATGTATAAGATTCACGGCCCTATTTGTTTCGGTGACATTTTTATCAGAGTTTTGCATTGTAAATCCCGAGCAACGGCGGGTAATCGCTGCTAATCTACTGTAAGAATAACCTATTTTTTCCATCCGTAACGTTTGGAAAAATTTTGGTGACGAATTTGTCGCAATATCTCCAACTTGCTGACCTTTTAAATGTTGTCAAATTGATGAAACTGACACTAAATCAATGAAATGATGACTAATTGAGTTCAATATTTTAGAAAGAAAATAAAAGTAGATTATAAGAATGACCCATTTCTCTGTCCGTAATGCTTGGCGAGAAATTTAGCGGGATCTTGCCAACTTTGCGACTATTTTAAATGTTGACAACGTGACAAAAATGTCTCCAAATTGATAAAAATGACGCCTAGTGGAAATTAATGTTTCTCAAATTCTGATTTCCGTCATATGACTGGCATACCTTCTAGTATATAAGAAATGCTTTTCTCTCCGTTTGTTTGTAGGACTTGTGATGCATTTAGCGGGGCGAATTTGGCGAATAATCTAGTGACGCATCGCCAATTTGGCGATATTTTACCCCAGATTGACGAAAATATCGTCAAAATTGCAAAAATCACGCTAAATTAATGAAAATGACGCCTAATTGATGAATTAATTATTAGAATATTTTAATATATGAACTATGTCGCTTATTGAGGATGCTATCAATATTGATAATTGTTTATTTAGAGTTGCGGGAAATATAAGTTAATTGGATACTTTGAAATAGTTTTACATGTTGTCATCCGGAAAATCGCCAAATGTACAATTCAACGTTAAAAACACAGTACCGTGGATCCTATAAATTATTTTTTGACTGTAAAAGGAGTAAATTCATTGCATTATTTAAGGATTTATTAATTCATTGCATTATTTATGCAAGTCATGTGCTGCCCACATCATATTTTTTATTAAATAGGATAACAAGGGTTGTTAAATTTCTTGATCCATATTTGAAAGATTTTACTTAAAGGCTAAAATATTCTAAAAACCTTTCACCAGACACTGGTAAATCCAGGTGATATACCGACAGCCCTTTATAAACTCGATTGGATGATTTGAATTTCCGTAATTAAATTTTATATCTATGTGGGACAGATCAGGTTTTTCAATGAAGTCTTGAGATATTTTGATTTTTACTTTTCTTATAAAGACAATATATTAATTTTTAGCTGGAATATGGATTAATACAAAGATCATTTGAAACAACTTTTTAGCAGACTTTCAGAAAATGGAGTTACAATTATAATACCTAATATACATATTGGGGCTGATCCAATGATTTCCGAAATGTATGGATTTTTTTAATCTTTATTTGTGCTGCATTTTACGTTGTGATTCAGTTTATTACTGATTGTGCGCAAAATCTCGTTCTTTACTAATCTCAATTTTATTAAACAAATAAGATTAATCATGCATAAAGAATTGATTATGAAACACTTTCCAACTGAAATGCAATTTTATTTAAACCTCTCTAAATTGCAATACATTCAGCGGTGATATTTAAAAAATTATCGTAGTACAATAATTGGAAACTTAAAACTTCATTAAAATAAGCAATGCTATAAAATCGCTTGCTTCTCTATATTAAGTAAAATCAATGAATATTCCATTCATATAACTTATATTCCGGATTCCACAGCTAAATAATTTTGAGTTAAAAATTCAGCAATTCTTTTACAACTCATCTTACAATCCCTTGTTCTGTTTACAATTTGCATACGTTAAAATTAGGTTTCGTTGTAGAAATAATCAAAGTTTAGTGATCATTTAAAATAAAAAATATTGTAATTGCATAAGCACAGAACTTAGAAACACAGATAATATGAAAAAATAAAGCGGTTTTAGTAAGTATGCAATACTAAATATAAATACAAGAAAGATCAATCATGCACAAAGCATTAATTATAAAACACTATCCAACTGTAATTTTATTTAAACATCTCAAGTACGATACATTCAGCGGTGATATTATTTTAATTATCACAGAACTACAATATTTTATTTTACTTGGAAAATTAAAACCATGGAGGTAAAAGTACGTTCTCTCTCCATGCTTAAAATTTCATTCAAATTTTTATTCAAATGACGCATCGAAATATAAATCGTCTGGCTCTCTGTGTCGAAAGCCCAGACCACCTGACTCGTTTGAGGACTTAGAGCAGCTGATTGGATGGCCGGCTGGTTCTCTGTGTGTAAAAGCAGCGTGTATTTCATTCATACACTTTTATTTCAGACTCCAGAGTTAAATAATTTTGCGTGAAAAAATTCAACAATTCCTATACAACACTTGTTTACATTTTACATTCATTAAAGTTAGGCTTCGTTATAGAAATACTCAAAGATTAATGATCATTTAAACTCAAAAATATTGTAACTACGTTGACTCAGAATATGGATGCACAGAAAAAAATGCAAAAAATAAAATGATTTTAGGACGGATGCAACACTAAATGTAAATTAAAAAGAACTTTAAAATTCACGATTTGGACACAAGATGGATGCCATATTTCATTTTGAAGTGGGTCACTTGACCTCTTGAAATTATATGGGTGTCATTATTATTTTAATTTTAATTTAAAAAACTATCGAACATATTTTGTTGAAATTTTTTTATATATTTTATGAGATAATTTAAATATTTCCTAAAATTTTCGAAGCAATTTGTGAATTTTAACTTCCCTTAAAAAATGTTTCAAAAATTAGGTCCCATAGGGCTCAATGTATTTCATTTTTTCAACCCGGGTTCAATCCAAAACTAATTGGGTGATATTATTCATTTACATTGCCATATGTCCCACAGACCGGCTTAACAACATATTAAAATTTCATTTTGATAAAGTCATTTTTAAGGCAGTTATCGTGCGAACGGACAGGCAGACAGAATGAATAAATTCATAAACACTTTTCAACTATGTTGTCAAGTGCTAATAAACGCAAACAAGTTGATAGTAAGTATATGCTCAAAATTTTGCGACAAAGGGAATTTTCATCGGTTCGATATGTAAGGATATGCATTTGCGATTTCTCTATTTGAGTAATTACAATAGTGACTGGTATGAGAAAAACACACCCATATTCTGTCATTTCACTGAAAACAAATTATGTTCATTCATTCCTGTTAACCTGTTATTTCTCCATAGGATCAAAGTGTGCTGCTTTCTAATGGCCATAAGTTGGCCACAATAAAATAGATAATATGCTCTTCACCATGACATATGAAGTCTCCAGAAACGTTGGCTCCACGCCATAACACCATTAAGGGTTGATTCAATATTGTTTAGCTCACGCATAGCCTGTTAAATTTGGCGGAAACATAATTGAAATGAAATAATTTGTTTCGCGTTGAGCTAGCATTTTCTCTCAGATGTAATCCATATAACGTAAATGTATGAAATTTGTGTTAAAACCAGGAAAGTTTATATAGTTTCATGGTTATAATCGAAGTGATCTATGACGAGCTCAAATTTTAAATTTGAACGAGAAATCTTTAATCTAATAATTGAACGTGTTTTTGCTTTATCACCCCCCCCCCCTTTAGAAGCCCTGGTAACACAGAGGACTGAATCTTTGCCCCCTTATAGTATCGCTCACGGGACAGAACTTAATGAAGCCGGATTTTCGAGTTCCCTTGAAAGACGAAAAAAATGGGGGCTTTCGAAAGGCATTTCCAAACCTACACTTCCCCTCCAAAAAATATCCCCTGGAGACATAAAAGACTGAATCCTCGCATACTTATAGTATTGTCTTCGGGATAGAAAGTTAAGGTAGTACAGATAGTAACGTTTTAAGGTAGTACACATACTTAGGTGAATTTGCACGCTGCCACAACTGCCGCCGTGTTCATGCGGAGTACGATCACGTTAAACATGTGGGTCCCTAAGCCCTTCCGAGAGGTTGGTTGTAGGGGAAGGAGGGTACGGTCCCTGTGGATGCCTCCCCCCACTGGGTTTCGGTCTAAATTAGGTGGCACTTCCCGGTCGTCCAAACGGTTACCTTACACCTTTCTGGTAGGTCGGACGGTTTGGATCTCAACAACAACAACATACTTAGGTGAGTCGGAGAAAATGGAGGGGCGGAAGGCCAAAAAGTTTTTCTAGACTCTAAAAAAGCTCCCCGGTGATTGCAGTTTGAATCGACATCGGGACAAAATTTAAGTGAGCCAATTTTCAATTAAGATCACTATATTCAACGCTAAGGGCCATATATTGTGAAACAAAAGAAGACCAATTCAAAAATTGCAATTTCATTATAAAAACAAGAGTGTTAGTTTCCCTGCCTTTGAAAAGATTAAATATTAGTTTAAGAATAAAAATAAATTATTTTTATATTATTTAGAATCTAAAAAGTTTACACAAGTTTTTCAAACTATTATTTTTCTGAAACTTTTTGAATTCGAGATTTTGACGAATAACTACGTTTTAAGGAAGTACACATACTTAGGTGAATCAAAAAAATCGATTCTAAAAGTAAGGAATCTGAAAAATATTTTGTTTTAATTTCATAAAAAATACGTAAATAGGACGGAGATGTAGCGATTATATTGATACAAGTACAAGCTCTTGGGATTACTTTCTCAAAACTTTAAGCGGGGTTTCCCCGAGATCTTTTATTGAAGATCCTCGGTCACGATATCTCGACCTCTTTTTTGATAATACTTTTTTTAAATTTGACACATTTCTTTCAGATAGCAATACGTAGTTAGTTACGTTCCTGATTTCGAGATTTTTTTTTGCACTTTTAATACGTTTGAGCATCTTGGAACACGAATTAATTGCTCTTAGAATAATGACGGAGTGTGTCAGTCTATGAGTGTTTGTACTTACGAGTCAGTTGGCACAGTATGTATTAAAATAATTGAGCGATTCATTGGTATTTTGTAAAATGGTTTAAATTGGTAAAAACACAAAGTTTATTGATTTTAGCGCAGTAAAACTGTAAATAAAATAACGACCCACCCATACTGCTGATAGTTGGCGATAATAAAATTACACCGACCTCTCAGACATGCAAAATATAAGAAAGCTGCAGCTTTCCGCCTCGTTAAGTCGTCATGTCCGAATCTGTAGCTGTCAAGTATATATTATACCTGGCGTGACAAATCCCGATTTTCAGACGGCTGTAGCTCAGCTCCCAAGATAACTATAGACTTATTAATGATAGTTCCATATTTCGGATTGGGTAGGATTTACTTAATTCTGCTTTCTGATTGACTCTCAGGTGTATATATATATATATATATATATATATATATATATATATATACACATATATATATATATATATATATATATATATATATATATATATATATGTGTGTGTGTAAATAATCCGCTCTGTTTCTGCTATTTGTGCCCATTTGGTCTTTTTACTTCGAATTTGTTGGTTATCTAGTACTGACGAAGGAAATTTAGCGTATCCTAGAAACAGCTGTTGCAACATTATTATTCTATTTTTACTTAAATACTCAAGTTTTCCTTACATAATTTAGAGTTGCAACAGACAGGACTGGATTAGGGCATGGGCTATAGGGCCTACAGCCTGGGGCACTTCTTCAGCAGGAGGGCCTTCAGAGATTTAGTGAAAAGTTATTTTATTTGTTAATGCCGATTCAAAGTATAAGTACTTTAAATTGTTTATTTAAAAAGGGGTTCAATTAATATACGGTTTATATATTTGTAGTTTTCCCAAGGAGTTAAGAGAGGACAGCTTAGTTTTTCTTTACCTCTTTTTCTTCTTGAAAATATTACTGGGGGGGCCTCTGAGTACTCACAGTACAAATCATAATCTGGCCCTGGTCCTAGATATAAACAGTTCTAATAAGAAATTAAATTTGAAATTTTGTATTTTATTTTATAATGGTCCACCTGTCTTCATTAATTCAAAATGGCTATGCATTTAAAGTTAATGCAACTGATTATGTTACATAGAGACAATGGGAAGACTGAACATAAGCATGCTTTAGAATTTTTGTTTAAATGATTTATTTGAACCATTTTCGCTAATTAAATGCAATATTTTGATTTCTTGTGATTCCAAGCTTAAAGAAGGCATCTGTTGCCGGGCTATGTGACTATAAATGCAATAAGCCTTTTTCATTTAGCTTAATACTCCAACTGGGGGAAGGGAGTCACTGGTGACTCTGATAAGTTTTGCTGAATATACTATAATGAACTATAGTTTCTACACTGAAGTAATTTCTTTCATTTACCAAGGCGTTACATAAAAGCAAAATTTTGTTCAACCGACCATCCATCGTCAACCGTTGACTACAGTTTCGCGATCATTTTTGCTCGCCAAGCGTATCAAGCGGTGGTGATGGATGATCCAGTTTAATACTTTCTTGCTTTAATTGTAGTTTTTGTTTGCAAAATTTTAGCAAAATTGAGTTTAATCGAAAATTCAATTTATTGATGAATTTATCTGATATATATAAGATAATAAGTACATTACCTATCAGGACACTCTGGCAATAAAGCACACCAATAGAGGTGAGTTCTACTGTGACCTCAACCATACATTTGATTCCTTATTTTTGGTACAGAACATTTTGTTTGAACTGTACTATCTAAAAAGAGTTCGTTTATTTTATAGTTTATATATTTTCTCCTTAAGACACACATATATATATATAAAGTACTGCGATTATTTTATTTGGGATCGGGGCATATAACATTAAACAGTTTATACAGAACTTTTTTGTTATCACTACATCATTTGCTCTATTTACTAAAGCTAACAGCTTTAGTAAATTGAGCATAAAGCTAGATAGAGCATAAAGAGTATTAATAAAGCTTTTACAGTTTAAATATTCTTCTTTTAAGACACATTCATATGTATAAAGTACTGAGATTATTTTATCTGAGATTGGGGCATATAACATCAAGCAGTTTATACCGAACTATTCCTAGGTTTTATGCTATCACAACATAATTTGCTCCATTTTATAAAGTTGACAGATTTTTTACATTTTTTGGAGACAAGTTATTTAATTTTTACCTGATTACATAAATACTGCTATATTTTTTTCGTTACGGTAAATTGGTTGTGTCTTAGTTATTTGGTGTCCCGGATGTGGATGAAAAAAATATATTTTTCATTTTATTGCGCTACTTATGATATATGATTTTTAAAAATTGTATTCTCTCAAAGAGCAAATGTTGATAGCTAAGTTTGCACTATGAAATTTCTTTTTTATTTGTACCTTATTCTCTGCTTATTATTTATTTCTTCCCGCCAATGTAAAATTTTCTTTAGACTGGAAGGATTCCATCTATAAAATGTATATTTTTATGTTGAATTTGGAATAAATTTTCTGTTTTGTACTAAATGAAAGGAAAAACTGACATTAGGAGGATTAATATGTTTTGTTTTAATAAATTTTGCCTTTTGTTTATATTCAGTGAAATTATTAACTTAAAGTGGCTATATTATTTTATTAAATTTTTGAGTGCATTCAGTATTAGCTTCAGTTATACTTCTCAGTATATACAGTTTAAATGTGTATTTAAGAAAATACCTGGAGTGTTTTCACTGTATACAGGGATTCTAGGAAAGTAACCCAATAACTTTGTATCGACAGTTCCATGAGTATATAAATTAGGCTTATCTATGGTTGAGTGGCCATGCCTGATTGAATAAAAGTAATTGCAGCGCCCCTAGTGGAGAATTAAGTAAAGTTAGGATAATGAACTCGGCAACAAAGTGAAGTAGACAAAAAAAGAAACAATTATAAAGTAGTAGAGTATTCTTTAATGTGTAGAAATCGAAAATAAAACTGTTAAGGCATTTATTTGACACAGTATGATTATTGGCAAATTTCTGTCATATTCAGGAATGCTAAAATAACCAACACTTACATTCAAAGGAATCTAATATACAGCCCATGAAAACTGCTCTCCGTACTTTGAAAACTGCATACTATGATAAGCATTGCAGGCGTCACAGTGCTGAGCAGTTAGCAACCGATGATGTATAACGGATATTTATTGCTTGTAATATAACCTTTTTGTGTGTTCCTGACGCCGGTTTTTACTCATTGGACAATGCTCCACAACTTTGTAGTTCGGATTTCACTTCTATCTTAATCTATTACAGAGCTCCTGTTTGTAAATTCTCCGCCGAAGGCGCTGCAATCACTTTTAGTTATTACTTTCTCTATATATAGTATAATGCATAGGGAAAGTATTGTGACGGGGTCGAAAATTCAAATTAGAGTTTTCAACAGAAAACCATGTTTCAAGCATCCCTGAACTCGATTGTCTTTGAGGTGATGTCTGTGGGCATGTGTGTGTATGTGTGTGTGTATGTGTAAGTGTGTGTCTCTGAGTTTGTGGCAGCAATATCTCTCGACACACATGGAGCGTTTTGAATGAAATTTGGTACAGTCATTACAATAAATAAATTCTGGAATTCTGTTGAATTTGGGTGCAATCAAATGTTTGAAAGACTACTAAATTTTTGAATGAAATTTTGAAAAAGTAATTAAAAAACAGAACCTTCAATAATGTTACGTAAAAGTTTATTTCTTATAAATTTTTTTATTACGAAACGAATGACACAAACTTTAGAACGCTCGCACGAACCGTTCTCGAGATATTGCACATGTTTCAAATAAATGTATAAAAAATATTCATACATTAAGATATTAGTGCTTAAAGACTTTCATAGGAACCCTGTAAATACCTTTCATTTGGGTTATTTTATATTGTTCTTTAAGTGTATTTCACGCTTCATAGGGTTGAATCCCTGTAGATCAGTTTTCGCCACAGGCGTGGGTGTGGTTGGTGCTCACTGCAAACAAGAAAAATCAGCAAAAGATATTTCTGGTACTTTGTAAAATGTTTGTTATAGCCAAGAGATCATTGTATCGAAATTTTATTACTTAGATATTCCAACACGCATGATTATTAGTTAAATATAAGTAGACTTTCATGATAAACAAATTAAAGAGTTACAGTAAATAATATTTCTTTTAAAAATAATTTAAAACTAAATGCTTATTAAAGCGGGGCATTGGGATTGAAAAATTCTTAATCCTGAAAGCTTGGATATTGAATTAATCACAAAGCATCCATACTTCATAGCTAGTATGTAGTGTTTTTAAGATTTGCTTTTTTTCAGCTATTCAAATATAAAAATCTGATGTGGGCAGCACATGACTTTCCCTACAGACTTATATTCACGTTCTCCTTATTTTAATTAAATTTAATTCACTTTTAATTGAATCTTCGTTCTCATTTGATAACTAGACTTATTTTCAAAGGTGGCTTAGAGAAAAGACGAAACAACTAAAATATCTCGAGAACGGCTAGCTCTAGTGTAATGGGGTTGGTCTTATTCTTTTCTTCGTTAAATATTACGTATTAAACAAGCATTTAATGAGTATATTTGAGCATACGTAGTTTTTATTTTAGATTTTGGGGATTTTTGCGGACCATTTTGCAAAAAAAGGCAGGTTATTTTTTTCCGAATCGTACCAAAATCTAATCAGCACCAGGGTGTCCGAAAAGTGACTTATCTACCGAATTTTGTGAAACGGTCTATTAGTTCTTCAGCTAGCGTCAATACAAGCTTTTGCGGGCCATTTCGCAAAAAAAGCGGGTTCTGTTATCCCGAATCGTACCCAAAACTAATCAGCACCAGATTCGCCCACAAGTGACTTACCTACCAAATTTTATAAAATTCGGTCCATTAGTTTTTGAGTTAGAGTGGATACAAAATCTGCACAGACAGACAGACAGAAGCACAGACAGACAAACACACAGACAGACAAACACACAGACACACACACACACAGACGTCACGCTAAAAGTAGTTTTTTCGTATTCTGGAGGTCTCGAAACGTGTAGATCCGTCGAAAACTCGAGTTGCGATTTTTGGCATGATTCCAATACTTTCCCTATACATTACCGTGTATTGCAGGGAAAGTAAAAATCTGATGTGGGCAGCACATGACTTTCCCTGCAGACTTATATCCACGTTCTCTTTATTTTAATTAAATTTAACTCACTTTTAATTCAATTTTCGTTCTCGTTTGGTAACTGGACTTATTTTCAAAGGTGGCGTAGAAAAAATACGAAAAAACTAAAATATGTCAAGAACGGCTAGTCCTAGTGTAAAGGGGTTGGTCTTATTCTTTTCTTCGTTAAAAATTACGTATAAAACAAGAATTTAATGGATATATTTCAGCATTCATAGTTTTTTATTTTAGATTTTGTCGATTTTTGTGGGCCATTTTGCAAAAAAGGGCAGGTTATTTTTTTCCGAATCGTACCAAAATCTAATCAGCACCAGAGTGACCCACAAGCGACTTATCTACCAAATTTTGTGAAATTCGGTACATTAGATTTTCAGCTAGAGTGGATATAAGCTCTTGCTGGCCATTTCACAAAAAATGTCGGGTTCTTTTATCCCGAATCGTACCCAAAACTAATCAGCACCAGATTCGCCCACAAATTACTTACCTACCAAATTTTATGAAATTCGGTCAATTGGTTTTTTAGTTAGAGTGGATGCAATATCTGCACAGACAGACAGACGGACAGACACACAGATAGACAGACAGACAGACAGACAGACACACACACAGACGTCACGCTAAAAATAGTTTTTTCGTATACTAGTGGTCTTGAAACATGTAGATCCGTCGAAAACTCGTGTTGCGATTTTCGGCATGATTCCAATACTTTCCCTATACATTACCATGTATCGCACGGAAAGTAAAAATTAAATAATAATGAATATGAAGCAGGTAGGATTTTTAACACTTTACAACAAAGTTGAAAAGTGTTTATGACTTTGTTCATTCTGTCTGTCTGTCCGTTAGCACGATAACTGCCGTAAAAATGACTTAATCAAAATGAAATTTTAGTATGTTGTCAGACGGTCTGTAGGACCTATGGGAATATAAATGAATAATATCACCCAATTAGTTTTGGATTGAACCCGGGTAGAAAAAGTGAAATACATTGAGCCCTTTGGGACTTAATTTTTCAAACATTTTTTAAGCGGATTTAAAATTCACAAATTGCTTCAAAAATTTTAGGTAATATTCAAATTGTTCCATAAAATATATAAAAAAAATTCAGCGAAATATATTCAGTAGTTTTTTAAATAAAAATTAAAATTATAATAACACCTCTTATATGAAGCGATCACGTGACCATGATATGAAAAGATCACGTGACCCACTTCAAAATGATATATGGCATCCATCTTGTCTCAAAATCGTGATTTTTAAAGTTCTTTTTAATGCATATTTAGTGTTGTATCCGTCCTAAAACCGCTTTATTTTTGCTTAAATTCTGTGCATCTACGTACTGAAACAACGCAATTACAATATATTTCAGTTTAAATGATCATCAAACTTTGATTATTTCTACAACGAAGCCTACTTTTTACTTATGGTTGTACATATAAGAATTGCTGCATTTCTTTAACGCAAAATTATTTAGTTCATGGAGTCTGCATAGCTGATATGAATGAAATATTCATTGATTTTACAAAGAGCAGGACGATTTTTTTTCGATGAAGTTTTCCGCATAGAGTTTAATTACTTGTAGCTCCATGGTCTTAATTTTTAAATAAAATAAATTATTATAGTATTGTGATGAATGACATGAATGGGAAATTATTTATGAATGAAATGCTGCTTTTACAGAGAGAGCCAGGCGTGTTATTTTTTCTATGACGTCATTTGAATGAATTTCAGTTGTTTTCGATGAAGTTTTCAAATATAATAAATTATCGTCGTATTATGATAATTCTAAAATTATTACCGAGGAATGTATCACATTTTAGAGATGTTTAAACCAGGCAATTTATATTTCAATGCCCTCATTTGAATGAAGTTCATTTTTTTCGATGAAGGTTTTAGTTTTCAAATATAATAAATTAATGTAGTATTGTGATAAGTTTTAAAGTATTACCGAGGAATGTATTGCATTTTAGACATGTTTAAATAAAATTTCATTGAAGTTGGAAAATGTTTCATAGTCAATGCTTTAAGCATGATTGATCTTTCTTGTTTATTTATACTTTGTATCAGACATTCTATTGACACTATGGTTTTTTAGTTATAATGAGTCTTCTTTTATATGTTATAATTTTTACTTTAAATTGTTAGCATGTGGAAACAGCATTTAACAAAAGTAATGAAGGATTGGATTGGTATTTGATAGATTATTTAAAGAGAAAATTATATAAGTTATAGATTTGCAATTGAAATTGGATTTTAAGTAGTGGCAAAAAGCGTGAAGGAAATTTGGAGATACAGTGACTATTTAAACAACCCACTGTTAAACAACTTTCACTTTAATTCTACATTAGAGGAAGTACTTCATGCTTTTATAAAGTTTGGTGGACGAATAAAAAGAAAGTAACTTGGTAGCTGGTTGATTTTGTAAGCACTATTCTCCCAGATTATCTTTACGCTTCTAAGCATAAGGAAACTTTCTTTTTGAATGTTGCCAGAATATTCTTGATTTGAATCCTGACTGGCGTATGCGTTAGTTCGCTATGTGATTTACGTACTATGTCAAGTTTATTAGATATTTATTGAGACAAAATTGCAATCTAAGTGAGTTCCAGTTATTAAAAATAATGAATAAACTAATTTTTTTTAAACCGTTATTCAATAATATGTTTACTTAATTTTGAAATTTTTTCTTACCTGGCTCTATCTTTCAATGGTGGCATTTCCTGAGGTGTCATTCCTTCTGAATTCATCTTTCTTAGAAGCCTTATTCTATCACTGCCACTATCAGGTGTGTCTGACGGGTCAGAATCATCGCAAGATTCTGTTTCTGATGACTTATCGGTGGAAGTTTCCTTGATGAGACAAGCCTTTGCTTGACCAGCGCGGTCATTGTTGTTGGTGTCTGTTGACCATGCCATAGCTCCAGTTGGTGGAGATGGTGGACTAGGGTCTTTAGGAGATTCTTCTAGGGGAGGAGGCCTTTTAGATGGGGTAGCTAGAATAGAAAAATCTTATAAATAACTATGAATATACAATGAAAGTCTTTTAAATATTGTGTTAGTTAAAATCTAATGATATTTCATATCTTTGTACGAATCACCAACCCTTTTAATAAACTAAACAATAGTTGACAATTACATAACGGGACGTAGTGCATAATAATAAATAAGTAGACCACAACGTAAAGTGTTATGTAAATGAAATGTCGTAAGTATACGATCGTTTTGAAAATATGTAATGGTTTTTTTTTCATTAGAGCAAGCGGGTCAAGTACTGCCACAAAATTGTCTAAAGCATGTGCAGAAAACTGCTTAGATGTGCAGTGATGGTGCCAACTGGCAAGAAGAAGGCACTTGAATAAAACTGAAGAAATAAAAGCGATGATCAGAAATATAAAGCCAAGGAAAAAAATTGTTACAAAAAGAAATATAAAGCAGAGAGGAATAAGACAGAGAAACCAGTTAAACCTGGTAAAGCCAGCTATAATTGGGAAGAATATGATGCCATGTATAAATGATTAACCAGATTATATTCTTAATTTTTACACAAAATATCTTTCTTATGGTGTTTATGATGTTGAAAATTTCAAAATGAATTATCAAATTGCACGTGTTTTTATTTAGTTGGTTTTTCAAAGTATTTGTAATATCAAATTTTAATGTTCTTGAATATAATAAAATAAAACTAGAGGAATGCCTGATGAGCATAAAAGGTGCTGCAAAAATAGCATCATCAGTTTTTAATGAAATAACAACAATACTGAATATACATGTTAATAAAAATATCCAGGGTCGGACTGGACTGAGTATTAAACCCGGAGAAAAACTACAATGTAGGCCTACAGCCAAATAAATTCTTTATAATTTTAAAACTTTTATATACTTCGCTAATAATAACACATACAAGATATAATTATAAAATTAATACATTAATTAAAAACAAGTTACATTAACTTTTGCTCATTTTATGCATAATTGCTTCCTTTTCTATTCTCATCAATATATCCTTTTCTGATGACATAAGCAAAAATGCTTCCAAAAAGCATTGACTTAAATTATTATGAAGTCTTTTTAAAATATATTTTAATTTTGAAAATGACATTTCGCAGGATACCTGAGTGGATAAGTGGATAATACAATTAAAAAAATTTATAAGCTAAAAATTTATTAGTATTTGATAAATTAAATTACATTTTTGCAATACTGCATAACAATAAAGCATGCAATTTTTACACGTTTCGTATTTTTTCACATCTTTTGTTTCTTTTGCACCTAATTTTGAATCATCATCTGAATCAGAATCTGACCATTCATATTCGTCGTCGTATTCATCTCTTGCAGTTTCATAAAAATAGTGAATTTTCTTGCAAATTCAAATGGTTATGTCCTTAAAATTTCCTTTATCATTCAAAGTTTTATTTATCACACCTGCTCTACTTTCAAATGTATCAAATTGGATTTTATTAGTATTGTATAAAATTTTATGAAAATTATTCCGATCTAAGTATTAAAAATTATTATAAATAATATTATTAAGTATTGATTAAAAAACCTGTTAATTGATCCATGATTACGTTACAAGCATAATTCGAAAATTGTCCCAGACGTTTGCATTCTTGCTCCTTTTGTTTTCTGCAAAATTTCAGTTAACAAAAGTATCAATTTCTATTTTTTCAATATTTTCATTTCCATCTCTAGCAAAAGTATAGTATACTTTAACAATGTTGCTACAATCTCTTCCTATCTTAGATTATCTGATGAGTTTTTATCATTCGCTGTTTTTTTATCATTTTTTATCATTTTTACTATATCCATTCCTTTTGTTTGTACGTACAAGGAGAGAGGTATAGTTTCTTCGAATATTTTTAAAAATATTTGCTCTATTAAAATAAATTTAAATGTAAAAACAAAAGAAGAAATCAAAATTGTCTTCACTGTATACATGATTTTGATTTGAAAACTTTTTAACTCTGAAATGTTGTAAAATGTTTGTAGAACATTGACATAAAATGCTACTCTATTCTTTACATCAAATCTACCAAATATTTTGTGTAACATTTAGTTTTTTGCCCACCACCCTGTTTCCCCATTATTGAAATAAATTTATAATCTCTTATTTGGCGCCACTCATTCAAAATTTTCTTTGATTTTCGAATGAAAACTGCACATTTGTTTAAAATTCAAATAAAGTAACTGCTTTTATAGTTTTTTGTGTTGTATTAGTAATTATTGGATATAAAACGTGTGTATAGCACCACGTATGAATCTGGCCATGTGCATTTCTTTGCAACCACGCTTTCAAATTTTTATGGGGCCTATGAATATTTTCTGCACCCTCGGTACAATTTCTGATGCATTTGGAAACATCCATATCCAATTTTCTTTTAATATATTACAAACATAATTGCAAGGAATTTCTGCTGTTGTTGACATGGGCGTATGCAGGATTTTTTCCAGAGGATGCTAAATTCAATTGCATTCCGTACTTAGAGATTCATGTGAACCTTTTATTTTCAGGATTCCATAGTTATAAAACAGGAATCATATTTACAGCTGTAACCAAACCCCCTTCCCCACATCATATGTGAAATTTAATTTGTTTGTTTGATAACCTTGAAATTTGTCATGCAGGTGCAAATTAGAGGTCTAACGAAAAATTTAAATTCTAGGGCGCGGGTAAAACGAATAAATTGGTAAAAAATCTGAACAAAAACATTTAAGCACATGTAATAGGATATCAAACAAAACGGATTTAAACCAAGGAGAAAAATACCATTTTTTTTTCTCTTCTGGGTGCTCTGGGGAAAGTTGTGAAAACAACGATTTGTTTTCATAGTTTTGAAAAAAAGGCTAATGAAAAAATCTAAACAGGTTTTAAGAAATACCTACATACAGGAAAGAAAACAGTTCGCTTCCGGTTGAATAGCAAATGAATAGAGTTCGAAAATATGAAGGCGTGTGTGTGTATGAGTGTGGCAAAAATAAAAGAAACAAAAATATTGAATCAAGTGTGGTATCAAAAAATCAGGCCAACGCGACTAACAAAAAAGTACCAACTTTCCCCTCAGTCACACGAAGAGGGGGAGGGGGGCAAAGGACAACATTTTTTAATTTTGAGGAAACATTTCGGACTGAAAAATCTGGAAATTTATTTAGAGATAAATCTTTTTAACCCAAACACAGGAGAAAAATAACACAGACGCTTCAAGGTAATTATAATAAAAAAATTATAAGGGAGCCTTCATAAGGTAGCAAGCGGTGTGTACACTTCATTTTCGACGGAATTATTAAGTATTTAAGTATTTTATACTCTTTTGCACGCTTATGATGTCATACCTAGTCAACTTTAAGATGTATCTATTTTAAATGGCATTAAATTTTGATGGACATAATGATAATGCTCGATTTTAGGATACAATTTTAGGATGACTTTGGGGACCTTATGCCCAAGCCATTTACGGCCTAGGCCGTAATCAGGACCTGTTTGTATGGAATAAATTTGAACTTTTATATATCTGTAGCAAGGGTTCCCTTCATTATAAATGAAACATTGTACATTACAGAATTGGTTGTATTCTGTGACAAAAATGTAACTAAATTGTTCAAAGTTTTATTTTTTTATAGATTCCTTGACTTAGGGCAGTCTTAACTCTTTCCAGGATCCATAAGCAAACCAAAAATCAGTTCACTCCCAGAGGTTCGTGGGCCTCCAGCATTTACTCAATTTGCATATGGCCCAAAACGGCTCTGCCTTGAGATACACCTTCTAGATGGAACCAAACATGCTTATTAGCAAAATAACTCATGATCTAAATGTTCATTAAATAATTCCAGGCATCGCAATCTACCGGGAATGCAGCAAAAATTGATTTGATAGAGAATGCGTTTTATTGAATTTTATAAACGTCGAATAATTTTTATTAACGATGGCCCCGCCCAGGTGGATCAGTCCAACCATCAACAAATCATAGCACATAATTAAATTAAACATAGATAAAAACAGAAGAATATAATTATGAGTTAAAAAAAATTAAAAACCAGCGAGTAAATGATAGCGGCGGACGGATGGAAGAGAATTCTATGCATAACTTTCTGCATCTTGTCATATGATGGGCTTAATATCTAGCCGTTTGTAATATGCTGGGATGTCTGAAATGGTGATAACGGTCTTATTAAAGAAAATCTTAAAATTATTTGTTTTTCAATAAAATATTAATAAATTGAATGTGATCTAGATTTGAGATAAAAGAAATTGGCAGACCTGTGATTAAAAGTCTAAAAAATCCTGAATATCTGCCAAGTAAACTCCGAGAGCACGCTATGGACATCATGTGTTGAATAAATGCCCATAAATAAAATTTAAATGCGGTTCAAGTTTTGGAAAAATTTCAGGTCGAGATCTTTTATTGCAAAAAGAATAAAAAAATATCCCAAGGAGATTACGAGAACTCGTTGAGGATAGAAACGTCGTTAGAACTTAAAAATTGATTATAATAACTTAGTTTAATAGATTCGTAATTAAAAGAAACATAATTTAAAATGCATACCTATTTAAGTTTTATTTTTCAAATAGAGAAAAATATCACATACTTATCAAAAGATCGATTATACCGTAAAGTTTCTTCAAAAAGCATAATTGCACGGCACTATAAGAAAATGTAACCTTTCATTATCTTTCACACACATATTTATACAGGTGCATACATATGCATACGCACGCACGCGCACATACAAATCAAATAATGTGAAACACTTGAAATATGTCATTCATCTATTCTCGTAAATGTGTTACATTCTATGTTTGTTTAAAACATTCATAATATTTAGCATTATTATTTTTAATTATACATTTGATATTTGTTATACGTTGTTAAAATTCTGTTAAATGGCGATCTTTTTTAATCCTTACAAAAATTGCAATGAATATTAAACTATGAAAACTAGGAATATTAATCAATGAAAAAGAAAGCGTTTTTAACAACATTTACAGAATCTGTTAAGCTCTGAAAATTCAGATTTCGCAAAGTATTAAATTTAACTCTGAACTATGCATTCCTAAATATATAGCTATGAAATAAATAGAAACCGAAATTTTGATGTCATATTTTAAGATCGTGGAACAACTAGTTAGAAATGGACATTTGGTGTTCTCTTAACACACCTGTCAGGTGTTTGGCTACCTGTCAAAGTTTCCAAGGCCAAAACTAAACCTCGTGGGTAAGTTTGAAATAATAAAGTAAAACTTAAGTATAAATACGATCGATATACATGTAGTATCGACAAAGTTACAGAACCTAACGGTGTCGTATTTTCGATTTACTTTACCTCTTGAAGGTTAAGAAAATGAGGGGTGGTCTCGAAAAGTATTTTTAGACGCTCCAGAAGCTCCCTGGTGAAAACTGGATCATTATAGACTTATATTATAGATTGCTGGATCAAATCTATTGGAGCAGGATTTATTAATTTTTCTCTCCGAGTGGACAAACTGGAAGGAAGAAGGGGGGGGGGGATAAAACCTTTGAAGAACTCTCTCGAAGCCCACACCTGGGACATAAAAAGCTCGACCAATGGCTACAACCTAACTGGATCAATTTTTAATTGATACAACTATTTTCGACGCTAAGCGCATACATTGTTTAAAAAAGTAAAACTTATTAATTTGCAGCGTTATCTTTTGAGAGTGTTTGTTTTCTTATCTTTGATATGCCTAAATACTAGTACTAAAATAAATTGCATTCTAGAACTTTGAAAGCTAGACAGTAACGGCAACTTGAAATATTTCCCAATAAATCTCTGTTAAACAAATAAAAGTCAAAATACCTTTTTCAGTTGTATCCTAGGTAGGTGGAGCCATTGAAACGATTTCTAGCTTTGCACAAAATTTATTCATTTCTTTTTAATCTGAGCACAAATATGACCATTAACTCAAAAAAGAGAAGTAGTAACTGTACAAAAATCTTCTCTACCTCGTGAGCGAAAAACAACTCCACGTCTACTGAGCTACTGAGATATCAGAACTCTTAAGTGACGTGAGCGGAAACGTCACAGTTTACTGTTCCAAATTTCGTCCAATGTAGTCTTAGCACTCTCTGAAAGAAGTTTGGGATTTTGTGGGATTAATGTTTTATTACAAAGTTCTGAAAGAGTGTATTGATAAATACATGCTATAATAACACATACTAGAAGTTTGTTGCTGCTTGAAAGAATTTTGAAAGAAAAACAATTAAATATTACTTACATTTTTTTAATCTTTTCACAAATACAGAAAAAGAACGCGATATTTTAAAAGAATAGCAATCATAATGAAAAAATCACACAGTTTCGTTGCATGTAAACTGATCAGACGATTATATTTAATTTTATTAATTGAATCTGAAGATGGAAATCTCGTTTTATGATTCTGTTCATCTCGTTCTGTTCATGTCGGAGGTACTTTTACCTCCATGTTTGCATTTTAATGGTTAGAGTCCTAGTATCGTCTGCGCTGAAAACGGAATTGTGTCGGAATTGAGGAATTTATTTTCCTTAAGATTCCAACTGATTATGCATTTCTTATAGCTAAGAGAGTTATAATCAATGAAAGTAGATTTTATTATCTTAGAGATAGATAATTTCCTAAATTTAAAATTTGAATTTCTTAATTTAGAAATATAGGTATTAACTATTTGCTGGTAGTTCATAAATTTTCTATAAGATAAAATGAATGTGAATTTTCGGCAAGGACTGTAGGTATATATATTTATTTTTTAATTTTAATTTATATATTTCTTATTCTATGTAATACATTATAAAGTTATAACAAGATAAAAACGTGGAAATCTTATCGCTGAAACTTGAAATCTGTACTGTACTGACTGAACTACCCGGGCTAAGGAAAAAACTCTTCCTACATTTTGAGATCGCGACTTCTTCGTCTCATCGTATCTCCTTTCAACTTTCCCTACAATGCATGGTAATGTATAAAGAAAGTATCGGAATTGCGTCGAAAATTGCAACTTAAGTTTTCTATGGAATTACACAGTTTGAGCGCTCTAGAATATGGAAAAACTGTTTTTAACGTGACGTCTGTGTGTGTGTGTGCGTGTTTGTTTGTCTGTGCAATATATGTATGTATCCACTCTAGTTTAAAATCTAATTGACCATATTTCACAAAATTTGGTCAATTAAGTGCTGATTAGATTTTTGGTACCATTCGGGAAAATATACCTGCCTTTTTCTGTAAAACGACCCCCCAAAATTGTCAAAATCTAAAATGTAAGACTAAATACACTGAAATGCATTAATCAAATATTTGTTTTATACATAATTTTTGACTACAAAACCAATAAGATCAACCTCATTACTCTAGGATAAACAGTTCTCGATTTATGAAGGTTTTTGTAATTTTGAGGATCTGGCGATGCTTTTCCTAGCAGTTCAAAAACTATTCGATGAAATTTCTTAAAATTTGGAAGATAAGTCTTTCGTGCATTACCCTGGTGCTGGTTAGATTTTGGTAAGATTAAAAAAAATTAACTAGCCTTTTTTTGTGAAATGGCCCGCAAAACTGCCAAAATCTAAAACGAAATACTAAACATGCTGTAGATTATTCATTAAATGCTAGTTTTATACGTAATTTTTACGACGAAACGAATATTATCAACTTCTTAACTATAGGATGAACCGTTTTTGAGATATTAAAGTTTTTGTTTAATTTTGAGGCGATTGCGACGCTTTAAAATGCGTTAAGGTTCTTAATAGAAAAAGGAGGACGCATTAAATCTGCAAACTGGGTATAATATCAAGTATCCGTGTCAATTTGAGCAATTACACTTAATTTAATGGATTAGGAATTTGAGTCTGTAGGGAAAGTCAGAACTTAAAACTTTTGACTTCCGAATCGCGGGAAACTACAAACTTTACCAAAGGCGAGATAGTCCAGTGGTTAAGGCTTGGGTGTTGCACTCCGATGATCCGAGTTCGATTCCCAGCTCTGACGAAACTGTCCCCGTTGTCAGCGCGAAGTACGATCACGTTAAATCTGTGGGTCTGAAAGTCCTTCTTAAGATTGGAGGGTACGGTCCGTTGTGGCTGTCACCCCACTGGATTATGTTTTAAACTGGGTGGCACTGTTCCTGCCGTCTAAATAGATACCTTACACCTTCGGGTAGGTCGGACGGTCTGGGTTGAAAGAAACTTTACCCTATCGACTTTTATAAGATACACTGGATTGGAATGATTTTTAAAACATTTGCACATTAATGATTTTAATATACATTATTTATAAGTAATATCGATGGTGTATAAGCAACACTATCCCTCTACAAATCACTATTTTGAATATCCTATACCATGACTGAAGTTTTAAATGAAAATTAGAAAGCGCCCTTCCGACAATTCTTTATTTATTGAAGGTTTTTTGACAATTTATACTGTAATACGCGATATTTCACTTTATAATTGCTTTTTATCTAGCAATGTTCTGCCAGTACTTAAAAGTCACAAAGATTTTCTAAATATTATTTTGTCTTTGGTTATTTACTCTCGTGATTTTTTAAAATGTAAGTTGAAGTTGTTGTTTTTAAATTGTAAGTTCAACAAGATATTTTTATAAAATTACTAATTGTTCTATATTGTTTTTTATCATATTTAATTAAAAAATAATGTTTTATATAACGGCTCAACAATCCAATTTCCTCCGTTTAAATACGTTTTAGGTTTCTAGAAGCAATTGATTCGTTTGCATTAACTATATCCTCAGAGAGTTGTATATCCTCATGTATTTGTCATGTAAATCAGGCTCTAAAATTGGCCTTTGAGTAGCAATTAAGTAATTTAAAACAGCTTCAGTTAGATATTAAGGAAAAATAAACTTTTTACACCTGTATTGAAATTATTTAAAATATCTAAATATATCCCAAATGCATTTCAAAAGCTAGCAAATAATAAATTTATATAAACAAAATTGAAAACCATCTGTCTCATCATCATGGAAGAATGGCTGTATCAAATTTCATGAAATTTTGATGGGTAGCCTCAGTATGGTTCTACTAATAATTTAGACATCAGTCTTTTGGCTTTTCGTCTTAATATTCTGTTGGCTGTTTTCTCACTATCAGCGTAACCCAATCGTTATATGAGCCTCCAAACAAACGGGGCTCAATCATTATTTGAGTTTCCAAGCTAACGTGATTCTACAATAAATGCAATTCGAAATCCGATACCATGATCCGATTATTGTTTGTTACTCTATCGCTAAAATTATGGAGGCTTTATAAATTAAAGAAATAAAAAATAAACATTTAAATTTGCAGACAGTATAAAAATAATGAAAATTTTGTTTCGTAATTTCAGTTTTTTATCGTCTGTCGTATATTTCTACTATACATTTGCATGTATATTTTATAAAACATTAATATTTTAATTATTTTATTTTTACCGAGGGGTAGTATTAGGTTATTTGTTACTTCCAACAGCTTTGCTTGAAATATTCTATGCATAAAATAGTTATTAAACCTAAGTGTAGCCTATATAGAAGCTGTTGTTAAAATGTGAAACTGCTATTATTTATATAAATAAAATTATATAAATAAAATTATATAAATAATTTTATTTATATTCTGTCTGTCTTTTTTAATTTTATTTTATTTATATTATTCTGTGTGTCTGCTTATTATCTAAGCACTGGAGAACTCACTTTTTTCCTCTTATGAGAATTAATATAAAATTTCAAAAAAGAAAGATTCCAAATATTAAAAGTTACCACAAATTGAAAATTAAGTTTGTTTACATATATTACATACGAAGAAGAACAGATATATAGCTAGTGTAACAGTAAAATTCGATTTTTTAATGGCATCAAATGTGAGAAACAGAGTTGACTGATAAGAAGACTGACAAGCTTAGATAGATAATGAGATACTTGAAAATTTATGACAGGTTATCTTACTTTTACTTCAGTAAATATAGAAACGAGGAACCTGAGAGAAACTGGCCAAATATTAACATTTACATAGACAATTTTACCTGATTTGAACGTCTAGTTTACTATTGCATAGTTTTAAGGTCTTTTATTGAATAGTTTTAAGGTCTTTTATTGCATGGTTTTAAGGTCTTTTATTGCATAGTTTTAAGGTCTTCTATTGAGTAAAGATTTTTTAATTCCTATTTGACGCGCTTAAGGCTTTGTTAAGTAACTTTTCAGGCTGATCCCAAATTGTGCATTATTAATTAAGCGAGAACATTAAAACAGATTTAAACAACGTGAAAGGTGTTGGATTGATAGAAAAAAATAATTTCCCGAAATTGCCAAATATCAACATTTACATAGACAATTTTACCGGTTTTAAACGTCTAGTTTACTAATGCATACATTTAAGGTCTTTTATTGCACATTTTGAGGGTCTTCTATTGAGTAAAGATTCTTCAATTCTTATTTGACACTCTTAAGGCCATGTTAAGTAGCTTTTTAGGCCGATCACAAATTTTGCATTATTAATCAAGCGTGAACATTAAAACATATTTAAACGGTGTGAAAGATGTTGGATTGGTAGGAAAAAACATAAGTTTTTGAAATTGGCAACACATAGAGCATTATGAAAAGGTTTTCCGTATTTGAAAAGCATATACCTAAAGACTATACCTAAATTTACTGAAAACTAAAAGTGTATAGTTGCCGGGATATGACTATATACCATATTATCTCAAATAATATCATCGATAACCGAGTCCTTTACTTGTAAACTATTACAAATAATGATGTTTGGTTTGAAAAATAAATCAATCTCCAGTTTTATTAACACCAGTTATTTAAAAAGTTTGACGTGTTTATGAAGTTGTACCGAGGTAGGGACTTGACAGTCCTAGCTTTTAATCTTGGAACGAGCGCTCTATCAATTGAACCAACAGCAAAATGTAAGTAAAGATTCTTTCTTCTATAGATTGAGGTTTAGGGCTCTTACATAGTCTGCACTGCAAAGATAATCTTATCGGATTCTCTATCTTTTAGGATTGTAATTATGACTTGAATCCGTCGTATAAAGTCAAAATTGAGTAAAACAGTTTGGAAACTTTAATTCTCTTTATTTCATTTTGAAAGAAATCATGCAGATATTACTTTCGATACATATATAGAATAATGTATAGGAAAAGTATTGTGACGGGGGTTTCGACCGAAGAGTATGTTTGAAGTATCCTGAAATTGAAGTGAACGTTTTTGAAGAGATAGCTGTGTGTGTCTGTGCATTAGTAAGTACGTTAGTGTGTGTATCTGTGAGCCTATGGATGTGATATCTCACAAACGAATGGAGTGCTTTAAACATTATTTGGTACGATTATTACAATCAATGAGAACTAGAGCCCTATTGATTTTAAAAGCAATCGTATGTTCGGAGGACCTCATAATTTTTGAAAGAATTTTTGAAAACAAAAGTATTAAAATATCAAGACCTTTAATAATGATAAATAAATAATTATTTCATGCGTAATTTTTCATTAAAAGACGAATGTCACATAGACTTTAGAACGCTATCAGGAATCGTTCTCGAGAAATTGCACGTTTTACAAATATAAACTTTTGACAAAAATTACATAAAATAAGAAAAAACTAGTAAACACTAATAAGTTAAATATGTTCACTTTATATATGCAATATTATGCAAGGAATCAGTTAACAGGATTTTCGTGGATCTAGTTCGTTCCATTCCCGAGGGAAGTTACTTTTTGTAACAGTTTTGTATTTTGACGCCAAAGCATTCGTTAATAGTTATCTATTTCACGGGATATTAATTAAATATCATTGGCATTTTGGTGAAGATTTTGCACGTAAGTATGAATGAGTTATTCTGTTTGGAGAAATAAGTTGCCAAAGCGCCAATTTTACTTGGTATTAATTCAATTTTCAATTTACTTGGTATTAATTCAATTTTCAATTTACTTGGTATTAATTCAATTTTCAATTTACTTGGTATTAATTCAATTTTCAATTTACTTGGTATTAATTCAATTTTCAATTTACTTGATATTGATTCAATACCAAAAACATTGTGCTGTTGATCTTGTACACCATTATTTCGTTGTGAATGAAGTCATTATGTAGCGAAAGTCACGTGCCCCCCCCCACATCAAATTTTTGTAGTATGAAAGGAGTTTCGTATTTTTTTTTTCACTTTTTAAATACCGATGTTAAGACAAAACATCAGCTTAATAGAACACAAAGTAAAATATAACGTATTTGTTAGTTCTGTGTAAATGAGGTTAATACACAACTAATAAATATCAATCTGAACGAAGTTCCAGTAAATGTCATTGTGACTGGTTTGAACATTTTAATCAAAGCTCGTCAGAGGTTTATAGATTTTCAAAGTGAACATACCAAATAATGAGCCCTAAATCTTTCTAATAAGACTTTTGTAAAGGCGAAAAAACATTAGAAAAATATTATGATGTTAAGAGATTAATTTTTTTTATACGAAAACAGCTATTTTATTGGATTTTTACTTTAAAGTGAATGATATTATCTATAGGATGCTAACATGCGTTGTTCTCGAAATATTGCACGTTTTAGATTCAAACTAAAAAAAGAATAATTGAAATTAGCTGTACTCATTATTATTGTATAAGTGGCTACTTTCCAAGTTCCTTTAATCACAAATAAGTATTTTTGTTAGTTATCACAAGCTTTTCTTGAGATATTATAAATTTTACCAATATCGAAATAATTATCAAAATTACATAAAATTCGGTATACTTATTTTAATAGCTAATTTGTTCTATTAATTTTTCATAGTATCGAAAATTTTAAATCTGCAGGAAGAGTCTTGTGTTGGGCACATCACATTCTTTTCCCAAGAAAAAATCATTTGTAATTTCTTTAATTTTTACTATACAAACAGAAATGCTATATTTAATAGAATTCAGCGCTTACCTTTTCCATTTGGGATTAGTTCAGCGTCTTCTGACGTCGTTGTCCAGAGGCTATGCATTCTTTTTAAGCTGTCGTGCCTTTTTTCAGTGCTTAGTTGGAGTGAATGAGTTCTCTGAAGTACTTTACTTTTTACAGAAGGAGCAGCTTGCTAGAAAAAAAATGCATAAAACCTTTGAATCTCTCTATATTAAAAAAAAATCTTTCGAATATTTGCCCTTGCATTCTGAAAAGATGGAAAAATGCACAGCTCTGAAAATTTACATATAGATTAATATGAATCCACAAATGTGTAAGACGGAATTAGAATTTTAATTTTTGCTAGCTTTAGTTAATCAAATAATAATTAATATAAAATTTAGCATTGACGGCATGGGCAAAGATTTAATGGGTCGTGCCGATTTAAAACCTCTTAGTCATTGGTTGCTGGCCGAAACGTCACAAAGATGGGCGAGGAGTAAACAATTATATTTTACTGTCAATTGAGCGTTTTGCGATTATGATTGTCATGAACAATTATGATTATAATGTAATTATTAATGCAGTTATTATGATTATAATGTAATTATAATGCATTATTAAACAGTTATGTCTTATTGTTGATTCTCATAAATAAGTTTTTCGCAACTATGATTGTGATGAACAGTTACAATTAAAATGTAATTTTTACAATTACATGTCGTATTGATAAACATATGAAGAAAGTAATGAAGAAAACTAATTATTTGTTATTAGGAATTAAATATTTACTTAGTTATTAATACCGATCACATTCAGTTTCTTATTCAGAAACGTCACAAAAGTGTAAACAATCTTATCACACTATGAATGAAAATCGAAACGGCTCTTGTGCTCCTGATAGGCCGTCTGAAATATATGCATACATGAATACATGTATATGCGAAGAATGTTAATCATTAAACATAAAATGAAATACAAATATCACCCCAAAAAATGAACTTAAAGTTTGTCAGAAGGTTTATTGGTCTTCTACATGGTTGAAAATTAGGGAAATTTTTAGAACTAGCAAAAGTGCTAGAAAACAAGCATGGTTATAGAATGAAGTTACATTTTGCTATGTTTCAAAGGTTTTGCAACACCATGGGCTTTTTTCATTTTCAAGGTAGGTGGTTCTATTTCTTATCATTAAAATACTTATAGAAGCAGATAAAGACTGAGTATAAATAAATTTTGATTACACACTTTTATAAATCTTCCACTTGACTGAAGTTAAGCTTAAAAAGATTTTCAGGAATGGTTTGTTGAAATCCATTAATCCTCTAATTTACCATCCACATGCCTCAATAAGGGACATTTTAATGACTCACAAGTCATGTGAATTATAAATGAAGGTTAGTGTTGTGTGAAATGCCGTTTATGAGTAGTGTTCTTATTAGTAGAGATCCTTATTAATCTGTTGCTTTGATAAAAAATTAGTATAATAATTATGGCTGTCAATTATTTATAAATTATATCTTATCTTTCACATATTCGTAAACGTCATTCATGTTATGTCAGTCACATGACTACGAAAAATACAAATACAAAAATACAAGAAAAAACAAAGATTTAAGCTCCACTGATATCTTATTACCCAGTCAAGTATTGTAAGGAGGATTTTTTTTTTCAGATTTTTGAAACTAACTTAAAATTCTGAATTTTAGGTACTTCATATATTCCCATATTCTTAGAATCCTCCTTATAGTACAGTAAGTTACGGTTATAATACAGTCACAACAGAGAAAATACATTTTATCGATTGGTGGAGATGAGCCTCACCGGGATCAGCATTATTGGTTGTATTCCGTTACACATAATCACCATGTTAAATCCGCAAGACTGAAAAGCTTTTTAATATCAAAATGAAATATGAGATAAAAATTATACCTTCTCTGTTCAGATTTTTTTTTAAATTTATGTTAAAGGGGAATGCTTACCACAACAGAGTTTCGCTGATATAAGGATTTATTTTTTTCTGAAAATATCTCCCGTTTTTACAAAGATATATACAGAAGGATAAATGAAATGATATTTTATATGTTAAGCTTAGAGAAGACGGATTATTTCTCATTACTTACATCGTCTATGCTCCAAGGCCTTGACGTCTCACTCTTTGAACAGCATTACTAGAAGTATAGTCTTTACCTATCTTATTAGAAAAACAGCTGCACTTTATTATACCTTCATTATCATCAAATATAGCTATGTTCTTTATTAAAGGGTACTTTGAAATTATTTATCTTATGTGCTATCTCCGTTTGCGTTTTTATCCAAACTATATTTACATGATTTTGTAGCGTATGCCTGTTGCTTTTAATATTTTTATTATTCAATCAATTGAGTGAATAAAATAATTTACACCTAAAGCAATCGCTTATATTCAGGTGTTTCTTTTCATTCATTAATTATTTTTGCACTACTTAACATTTTGATACAGTTTTTAAACGGTTAGTATTTTAAGGTAAACAACATTAATATGTGATAGTTTACACAAATTATTTAGTTGTCGGAAATTTTATAATTGAGTTTAGGGATTGTCAAGTAAAGGTTTTCTGGCAAATTCTAAAAACTAAACCGCATGTCTTTAATATAATTACAACTCATTTCAAAAATTTGGCATTATTAATCAAGCGATAACTTAAAAACAGGCAAAAAACAGCTTGAAAGCTTTCGGGTTGATAGCAGGATTGGCTGGTTTAAAAGTTGATTTAAATAATTCTTTTTGTTTAAATCATGGTTTTTTTATAACTCGTTGTTCTTCCAACCCTAGTTGATAGAAAAAAAATAATTTCTCGGAATTGGTAACATGTAGAGCATGATAAAAAGGCTTTCCGTATTTGAAAAGCATGCTGCAAATACCTAAATCCACTGAAATCTAAAAAGGGTACAGTTGTCGGTATAATAGCTGTATACTAAGTTATCTCAGAAGTAAAATTACCGAGCACTATATTTGAACATTTATATTTTCTTTAAAAACTGAGCTGCTTTAAATTATTTCCCGTCCTGTGACTTTCAAGTATTAATCTGCTGATGTAGTATTCAGAGATTAAAATAGCAGTCATTGAGGCATTGAGGTACAGGCATTGAGATTTTGAGTAAAAATTTACCGAAAAATAAAAACTTAGATATAAGATAGTGGGTAAATCGGTAACGTTAAAAAAAAATCTATAAATGAAGATATTCTGACCTTGGTAGTATGGTTCTATTTGGAATTATAAAATAAATATATTTTCATCGTTATTCTTATACATTACCCCCCCCCCCCCAAACTGTCAATATTTTTAATATAATTCTAAAAGTACGATTTTATAATACTATGGACGTTAATTAATACCTGGAACAAACAATTGCTATGTTTTCTGCACAGCTAGCTCCTTTATTCCAAGCAGGACCGAATTATTTCACCCCTTTTAAAGACAGGTATACAAAGTATATTAAAAATTTACAAAATATAAAAAGTGATGTATAAGGTTCCGAATTTTAAAATAAAAAATAAAACATCAGAATAAACATACCTTCAAAAGTTACGGTAATTGATTGGAAGTGGGGGGGGGGAGGGCACGCTGATTTTTGTTATTGCATTATTATTAAACGACCCAAACAAAATCTACGTAATTTTTTTCTTTTTTAAATATTTTTTTGTATGCAATATGAACTATGAAATCAATATTCGAAAACCAAGTAACAACACCTTGATGTATTTTGATGGAAATTCAGAAAAGTTTTTAGATGACTATGTAAAATTTCAGCTTTTTTCTCCAGACTATATTTAAATTTTCATCATGACGATAAGTTTAGGAGGATTAATTGCAAAAAGAAATGAATGACTTACTTGAAATACTATTACATTTTAAAGATAATTTTGTAAACTTACTCTTCATTCTTATAAAACGGACATTACTTTTTACCCAGTTATTATGGAAATTTATATAAAAAGTGTAGTATAGATGCAACCTAATAATTGACGTAATTCTATGACTTTTTGAAATACCATCTTGGATCGAAGAAATTACAGAGAAGAGGGAGATGAAATATTGCATCATATAAAAGTCCTTGCGAATATTTTGCATAAAAATATATCAAACTACCTATTCATATTTTTTAATATTAATTTCAAAACTCATATTGCATAGGAAGACTGATATTGAAAATGAAATACGTTGATTTTTGTTAGTCAGTTACTGCTAACGTATTCAAAAGTAGTTAGTTTGGTGAAAAAAAATTATGGATGAATAAATGCCTGGGAAAATAATTTCACGTTCGGAGCTCAAACTTTTATATACTCATATTTCATACACGACAGTATTAAAACACTTATAACTTGGATTCACTGAGGTGAAGGGGTACATTTTTTAGCCCACTTTATTGGCCCATGGATCAAGCAACAATTATCGGTTCGTTTTTTATTTTCCCTATAATGTATTGCAATGTATAGGCAATGTATAGGGAATCGTGTCGAAAAACGCAACTCAAGTTTTCGATGGATTTACACATTTCGAGCAGTCTAGAACCTGAAAAGACAATTTTTAGCGTAGCGTCTGTGTGTGTGTGTACGTCTGTGAAATGCGCGTATGTATCTACTATATCTCCAAAACTAATTGACCAGATTTAAATCTCACAAACTTTGGTAAGTCACATGTGGGGTACTCTGGTGCTGATTAAATTTTGGTACGATTCTCAAAAAAAGAAGCAGCCTTTTTTTACCCTACAAGAAATGCCTAAATCTAAAGGTAAAGGTAAAGACTTCACATGCTCAAATTTACCAATTAAATACTTGTTTTATACGTAACTTTTGACAACGAAAAAAATAAAGCCAAAAAATAAACCCAGCTTAAAATATATCCGTGTTATTTTGTGTAATTAAACTCAATTTAATCTGCTGCCCATATAAGATGTTTATTTTCATAGTAGGTTTCATAATATATGGTAATGCATAGTGAAAGTATTGGAATCGCGTCGAAAATCAGAACTCGAGTTTTCGAAGTATCTACACGTTTAGAGCTTTTTGGAACACAGAAAAATCATTTTCAAAATGGTGTCTGTCTGTGTGTCTGTCAATGCGACTGTGTAATGTTTGTATCCAATCAAAGTCAAAGACTATTCGGCGACATTTTACAAAATCTAGTAGGTGAATCACTCATGGGAGAACTTGATGCTGATTAGACCTTGTTATCATTCGTAAAAATAGAATCGTCCGCGTTTTGCAAAATGTTCCTTAAAAATCGCCAAAATCTGAAATAAAAAACTAAATATATTTAAATGCATTGATTAAATGGTTGTTTCATACGTAATTTTTGGTGATGAAAAGAATAAGACCAACTTCAATTTTCTAGGATAAGTCCCCGTTTTCGAGATATTTATTTATTTTTAATTTTTCAGAGTTAGTTCCGTTTCATAATGAGATAAGTTGGCAGATAAAAAAAAGAATATTTTAAAACTGTAAATTGAATATAATTTCAAATAAGCATCTGTTTCATCTTATGCAATTAAATAAATTTAACTAATTAAAAAATAAATTAAGAAAAAACGAATTTGAGTTTATAGGGGAAGTCACGTTCTGCACGACATCAGATTTTTTCCCCGCAGCTGTATATGATTGGAAGAATTTATTTTTTAACAACGATTTAGGAAAAAGCCCTCACGTGTTGGCAAGTGGTGTACACTCCATTTTCTGCGGAATAATTAAGAATTGTTATACTCTTTTGCACACTTATTTCGTACAGTCACGTGAAGTTTCAATAAAAGCATATAGAAGTAAATGCAGAGTGAAGAAAATATTCTACAACCACTCCTTAAACTGCTAAATTTGCTTAACTTAATTCGTATCTGTGTCAACCCCCTAAGCTGATATATCCAAATGTGTATCAAAATACCACATTAGGAGTCGTAAGCCAAATAAAACTGTAAAATAAATATTTTAAACCCTCTAGTTCCACCACTGAAATAATGCCAAAAATGATTTCAGAGAATGTTACTGGAGATTAATTAAAGGCGCTTCGTGTCTGGTGCTCGGCTATACGACAGAAGGATTGGAAGTAATTTCCTGAAAGAGATGAAAATGTGTTTATATTAAATACTTAATCAGAAAAATTAATTAAATTTAATAAAATGCTTTATTACTCTCTGTTAACTACCCTTATATTTTTTCTTTTGTTGCAAGCCATGATGATCAATAATTTAGCTTAATTACATTTGTATTAAATGCTGTTTGATTTATGACAGACGTCTGTATTTTCAATTGCATCTTAAATAAGCAATTACGAAAAACTATTGAAACAGTCATTAAAAGCTTATTACTAATAAATACATGTATAAAGTAATTAATGCTGTTTTCAGAACTAAATGATAATTTTCATCTTATAAAGCCCTGAAGTCAGAATTTGAAACCGAAAATATAGTTATAATGCAAAAACAGAGCAATCAAGCTGGGAAACAAATTTTAAAGTCTAATCAACTAAGTCTCATTAATACAATCTAATGATTACAAATTAGGAGCATGGAAACTTTCTGGGGAAATTAAGCACTGAATTAAGAATATTTGAGGAGACAAAATGTGATTTGATTATGAATGAAAATTTAAATGAACGGTAAATGGAAACTGGGCGAATGTTTTTAATTTATTTTTTAAATTAGACTTTTGTCTTGATTAACAATTAAATACGGACGAAAAGAAGCAGGTTGATGCTTACATGGATTAAAATATTGCTCTTTAAGAATTACGTATAGGGAAACACTACGCACTAACTGAATACTATAATTCGAGTAATCTGTACTATTAAAATGTGTACGACTATGCATCCATGTCCAGCGTTTTTCTCAGATAGATTCTCAAACTCGTAATTGGTGTCCAATGAAAATGCTTTTTTATAAAACTGTTCGCTGTTCAGAAATAAAAAAAAGTAATCGCTTTTTTATTATTTGAAAAAAAAAATAAAAACTACTGAAAAAGGGAACCAAAGCTGAATAAATTGCAACAATAAAAAATATTTACTAGTCGTAAATTCATTACTGTAATATATCAAAATAAAACTCAAAATAGATTCTGAATTAACATTTCTTTATATTAATTTTCATAATGGAATATTTAATCTGCTATTTATTTCTCCCCAGATCAGCTTTTTTATCCTTGCTAAGTCTGCCTGAGCAGCAGATGTATTTTATAAAGAGGGAAATATGTTTTTCTGTTTTTTTAATTTTGAGAATTTTGCATTTTCTTTTCTGAGAATTTTAGACAAAACCTATTTCATGACCATAAAAAATCGGTGAATAATTCGCGGTTCTCTTAAATGATTTTGATAATTTAACTTCACATTAGTCGCCTAATGCTATTTTTGTCTTGTAAGCTAGCTTCCTGTGTGATCGTTGACCTCCTGATATGAAATCAGCGCTCAATATATAGCAGAGGCCACTGAATCCGTGTTAGTCATACTAGGTCACTTTCAGACCTCCGACATTTTTATCCCGAGAGATGACGGTTCAGGGTAAGAAGGGCTCGATGCCTATGGCCTCATTGGGTTCTGGTCTAAATTAGGTGACACTCACTCGGTCGTCCAAACAATTATCTTATACTCGTGGGTTGGTCGGATGGCTTGGGTCGAAAGAAAGAAAGTTTGAGTAAATTGTGTGAGAGTGGAACAAGATACATTGGAAAATAATTCCCTAAGAGGATGTTTTCTAGTAAAGCTTTGTAAATGCTGAATTATCACAATAATGAATGACGTTCCATACTTGTTTAATATAAGGGAGGAGGTACTGTACATAGCTTAATTGTATACGATGAGATCGACCATGGTGGGATACACACCACGGTAGAAGTGATAGAAGTCTGGCTTCTCGAACCCAGTGGGGGTAGCAACCACAGGCACCGAACTATTCTTCCCCTGACCCACCGCCTTTTGGATGGATTTTTGGACCTATAGATTTATCATGCCCATACTCTGCGTGGATAGTTTTGGGCGGCGTCGAAGCCTATTGCGTGCGATTCTGTTGCCTCACTGATCTATCCTAGCCACGCAGATAATTAATTATGTTGAAGAATGTACTAAGATAAATTTCTTGGTGAGTAACTAACTACAATTCATGTAGAATTTCTATTAAGCCATTTTAAAAATTAATAAAATGCAATGTTAATTGTTAAACTGAGTTTTCATTGACTCTTGCTGACAAGTTTGTCTTTCAGGTCAGGTTGTCAGGTTTGCATTTCTTTGCAGAAAAATTGAACGTATACAACTTAGTTTTTATTGAGATATTTAAATAAAATGAATTTTTAATACTACAGGGATCTTGCATGCAGATCTCCTATTAGCCATTTTGTTGTAAACTGTAAGAACATCGTTGCTCATTCAACTGTGAACGCCTGTCCAGATAATCTGTTAGTCAGTAAATCAGTAAACTAAAAAAGTAAATTTATACAATAAAAGCTTAGTACACTTACATTTGAAGACTGCTGGTGTGACTGTGAATGATTTGTAGACATTTGCTTACGACGGGAAGGAGCAGTTGTTTCTAATACTGGTTCAGGTGCTTTATCCTGACGAGCCTGGATAGGAAAAGAAATAAAAGAAAACATAGGAAGTTATTATTTATGTTTGAAAAGTTAAATTTATTTGTCAAAATGCTATATTCAACACAAGAAATTTATGAAAGAGCCTTCATATGGTGGCAATTGGTGAGCACACTTCATCTTTGTAGGAATTATTAATGCGATTTTTTTAAAAAACCGGGAGTGACATCCCCAGAACCGAAAATGGAAATACTTAGTGAACCCTCTTATACCCTCTAGAATTCAAAGCTGAATCTATATGTCATTATATAAGTTTTATCTATAGCCGATTCTGAAAAGAAAATAGATATTTCAAGGATAATTTTCGAATCGAAAGGGGAAAATATCCGGAAGTTGAATTCCTTAATAGATATTTCCACCTCCTAAGAAACTTTATGCTCAATCCGTATTAATCGTTGTATAAACTATATTCTTAGCAGACCCCGAGAAATAGGGGTTTCAAGAAAAACCGAAGTGACATCCCCAGAACCGGAAGTGGAAATCCTTAAAGTTTTTTCAGTCCTCCCGGAATTTTATACTGAATCCATAGTCACTGTATAAGTTTGTAGCTCATACTAAGAAAAATATGTTTAAAGCACATTTTATTTAACCGAAAGTGGTAAAAGAAACCGTACATGAAAATTATTAGAGAACCACCTAATCTCCTCCAAAAATTTATACTAAATTCTTATCAATTATCATTTCAGCTCTATCTATAGCCATTCTTGAGAAATAGATGTTTCAAGTAAAATGACAGCTTTTACATTTCTCATACGAAGTATAGAGTAAGTATTATTTTAACAAAATTTTCTATTTCAATATTTTGATACCGATATATGTTTTAAAACCTCTTGCACACGTTTTGACTAATTTTAAAGTGATGTCCACCCATCTGTCTGTGGGCTATTTCTTGTATGCATGATGGCTGCTACGAATAATAATGGATTTTCACGAAACTTTATATTTGGCTTATTTAGTTTATTTGATTAACGAAAAACCTAGAACTAGATAGACTTTTTTGAAATTCGAGCGAAAACTTCGAAATTTTTTTGACATGGCATCACAGGACAGAATTTGACACAATCATGCATAAAATTGGTTATATACGGAACAATGATCACGAAATTTATTAAGTTTCAATAATTGCAGAGAAAAATAGCCGCAATTCAATTTTTGTGTTCGTGACGTCATTATGGTAGTCACAGTCTAAATGGTATGTTTCGTATGTTATTTAGATATGAACACAGAAAAAAAAAATTCGAAAAATGTATATAGTTCCGTCATAAAATGAGATTTTATAAAAGTCAGTGGCTTTTCGTGATCTCAAAGGCCGTTGATGCGATTTGAATCCAATTTGGTTGGTATACTGTGCATATTGTGTAGATGTGAATGGGGAATATTTTTTAAAGTGTATATAGTTTGACTCAAAGGTCAAATACACATTTGTTATGTGAGGAGAGTTTCGGGATTGGCCCAATCCTATAGTTTAATTGCAAACTTGTTTTCTTCAAAGCGCATATTTCACATGAAATTGCCTTAATTTTCAATGACAAAGTATAAGAGTAATATAAATTAACATTATTCCAATCATCTCGCATTAATATTTGGAAACGAAAATTAATAAAAATCGAACCTACCCATACAGCACGATTTATTGATTAAAAATTAGTTTAAATATTCATTGCAGACCGTATATTGAACACCAAGACTAGAAAAATGTGTTTAAAATGTTAATTAAAAAAAAAATTGCAGAAAATTTTATGGAGAAAATATGAGAGGTGGTAAGAGTTATCAACTAGGATTCAACAGTTTTACAAACTGATTGTGTGATTTGATAAATTAAGCAATAACAATTTCACGTGTCCACAAGATTCAGATAAGAGTAATGATAAAAATATTTAGTGGAAAACAAATACTACCTTGGATAAATTCTGGCAGAGGTAGGTGTGTTTGCGTTAAAACAAGCAGTTGATTTAGAATCATTATTGCGTTTTCACTCATTATAAATTATTAGTACTTAAAATGTTATTGAGCGAAATTTTATAAAATTAATTCGAATTGATATTATTAGTACCGTATATGATATTGTTCGTACTGTATTCAACCAATTATGCATATATATATATTGTAAAGATAAATTGGGAGATATTTGTGTTACGTACAAGTTTATTTACAAAGAAGTTAGCTCTTATAATTCAAATTTTCTTAATTATAGATATATGTGAATGCGTTGCAGAGCAACTGAATATATGTATTCTTAATTAATATCAATCCTAATACGCTTAAATAATCACTATCGAATAAACGCAAATACCGGTTGCATTTGCGATTAATTAATGTTCGGGGTTCGCGTGTTAATCAAGATGTTCTGTAAGATACGGAGACAACATATACGCTTAAATAATCACTACCGAATATGGGAAAATACAGGTAGCATTTGCGATTAATTAATGTTCGGAGTTCGCGTGTTAATCTAGATTTTCTGTAGGATGTGCAGACAACATTCCTTGTTATTTAATTTGATTGTTAATTTATGAAAGTTACGATTCGTTTTATGAAAGTTACGATCCGTTTTATGAAAGTTGCGATTCGTTATATGAAAGTTACGATTCGTTATATGAAAGTTACGATTCATCGTTTTGATATTAAGCATATAATGAAAGCAAAATTGTTAAAAAAAATAATATAGGTAATGTGAATATAACTGTAAAAATGTCATACCAAATATCTATTTATAACATACATTATTACGACATATTTTGCATTGAAAAGGGGTATGTGGGAATGAAGAGAAACTCTTATTTGAAACGAGCAAATTTCATTTATAAGCTGATTTTTACTCTTTTGGTGTGGAAAACTCAACTTCTCCGTTTGAATGAAATTCACTCTTTCTGCGGCGTGAATACGGCTGGCACTGACTAAAGAGAGGGGAGAATATCGACTGTTTAAATCGTAGTGAGTAAAATAATAAAAAATCACTCTTTTTGAGCTAAAATATTTTAATTCGAAGCGAGTTCCTCGTTATTTTAATTCGAAGCGATTTTAATTCGAGCCGCTTCCTTAACACCGCCCTAAATATGATTAGTTTCGTTGAAGTTGTAAAACTCAACCGATTCGAATAAAATTCGCTCATATCATAAGCTGAAACATGATTAGTTTAAGCTAAAGAACGAGTTTTAAATTTCGATCTATGTATTGAGATACCCGATGTCAAAAGTCAGTTAATGTTATGTCTATGGAGAAAAAATTAATTACAAAAAACCCAAATTTTCTATCTGTTTTAGTATAATTTGTAAAATTGTAAAAGTTACTAGGCTGTCTTATGCATTATTTATTTAATATTTCGGATTTTATAATGAGTTTTCAACAACTTCCATGAAATAAATGTCTCAGTTATTAAACATGTAGATACATGTTTAATAACGGAGACTTTCAGTTAGTTTTGGTTCCCGAGAAACAGCCTAGTATATTTCGTCGTGATAAATATTTATGTCGTGGTCAAAGCTTGTCGAAGGCACCAAAATGTAGCATTTAAAGCGAAAATATCATCTTTTTGTTGGGAGAATGGACATTGGGAATTTTTTTATTAATGTTCCTGGTTTTAGAATGTTTCGGAATAGGAAGTGGGGTGCTCATGAGTGCCATATTAAAAATAACAAAAGGCTAGGCATCGACTGATTGCTTTGCTTATACTAATTTATTGATTATTATACAAGTTCCTTGGATCTGTAAGTTAAAACAATACTATGGATGCACATTTACTAGACATGTTCGTGTGAATGCCTGTAAAAAGAACTACGAAGTTAACAACAAATTTATAAAGGAACCTTCATATGGTAGCAAGTGCTGCATGCACTTCATTTTCTTCCGCATTCTGAAATACTTTTATATCCTATTGCTCACATTTCGCACTGTCATACGAATTTTCGAAAACTGGAAATGACATCTCCAGAACCGGAAGTGGAAATTCTTACTGGACTCACTCTGCACCTCAAAAATTCAATGTTGAATCCATATTAATTATTATATTAGCTTTATTTATAGTCAATCCTGGGAAAAAGAAAATATTTCGAAGAAAATGTAAATGCTTGAATCGGAAATGGCATTCGAACTAGAAGTTGAAATTCTTAGTGAACCAATCTTATCCCCTCCAGAATTTGATGCTGGGTCTATATCAGTCATTATCTAAGCTTTATAGCTAATCCTGAGAAATAGATGTTTCAAGGAAATTTATTGAACAGGAAGTGGCAATTCCTAGTGAACCACTCTATCCCTTTCGAAATTTCAATGCTGAATCCACATGAGACATCCATCATCTAAGCTCTATCCATAGCAGAAATAAATGCTTTAGAAACATGGTACTGCGTAATGTTTGCCACCAATTTGACTAGTTGCAGGTTTCCTTTTATTTGGTACCTTTTATTTCCTTTTATTTTCACAATATTGGAGAAAAATGAAAAATAAAGTAATCCAACTTTAGATTTTGATATCTACTTAAATCTCTGCATTGAAAAACTTGTATTGCTTCACAAAATGAAGTCACCGGCCAGTCCTCAAATTTCATAACATATTCTGTGAACCAGTGCATGCATTGAAACGCATACATTGAAATATGATTTATGCGTCACCTCTGAAATATGATTTATGCGTCACCGTTGAAATATATCCCATCTGTTAAACTACAATGCTAGCAGAAGACTGTGGTAACAGTTGTTTCCAGCAAGTTCACTTCTAGCAGCATTCAAATTTAAATATTTAAATTATCATATCAAAGAAAATAATGAGAGACTGAATGCGGAATACGCGATTCTAGTTATACCACTTGTTTGCGCCGGTAGAGTTGGCGATTATTCGAGATGTTTAAGATTTCCCTTTATACATTAGGCTTGGTCACATAGGTTTGTTGTGAAATGCATGGAAATTAAGCAACCAAAGTATAATTTAAAATATATTTCATATTTGATAAAATCTATTTCCATATGGGTGATTCTACAAATACAAGAACATTTGGAGGGGCGCGACAGCCCAGTGGTTAGCGCTCGGGAATTGCACTAGGTCGGCCCGGGTTCGATTCCCGCCGCAGCCAAAACTGCCGCCGTGTTCACGCGGAGTACGATCACGTTAAGCATGTGGGTTCGTAAGTCCATTCGAGAGGTTGGTGGTAGGGGAAGGAGAGTACGATCCCTGTGGATGCCTCCCCCACTGGGTTCCGGTCTAAATTAGGGGACACTTCCCGGCCTTCCAAATAGATACTTTACACATATCTGGTAGGTCGGACGGTCTGACTCGAAGAAGAATATTTGGAGCATTAAAAATTCAAAATTTTAAATTAGTTTTAAAACTATGAAAAAATCATTAAAATACTTCAAGAGCAACTTAACAAGACATCAGCAGAGCTTAAATGTTTGTATATCCTTGTATTATTGTATTATTATTTTTACTTTCTTATACTATGTAATACAGTATAGAGAAAGAATTATTTTCACGAAAATTTCGAATTCAAGATTTTGATACTAATATATGTTTTAAGACCTCCTGAACACGTTTTTATTATTTTTGGAGTGATGTCCGTTTGTCTGTCTGGCTGATGTCTGTGGTCAATGTTTTGTGTACATGGTAGCAGCCACAAATAATTAATAAATTTTCACGAAACTTTATATCCGGTTTTGGTATAAAAAAAAAATCTAGAACTACTTAGTGCGAAAACTTCTAAATTTATTCGAAATTTAATATTTTTTTAACGTGGCAGCATAGAACAAAATTTGACATGATCATGCATAAAAGGGTTTATTTATGTCTCAATGATCACAAGACTTAATAATGTCTGTCATTGTTGTGAAAAATAGTCGCGACACATTTCTTTTGTTTATGACGTCATTAGCTCTCCCTGCGGGCTAAGTTACCCCCGGTATGTACATTGTCAAGTATCAATTGAAAGTTTTTTTACTTTTTAAAGTGAAGAGCAAGCAACACGCTATAATTGTAATAATTTTGACCCAAGAAACCGATTTTTCAAAAATTTTCTTGTAAAATTTGAAAAAATAAAATGAATTCTGGTATAAGAAAATCGAATTGACCCATACTCCCTTTAATCATTTTAAACCTTTCAATGACATTTATTAGCATGTAAATGACAAGACATAATTTGGAAATAATGTAGAGCCAGAATTATTACACAGATATTTATTAACAGTAACAGGTTGTTATAATTACTCTTAATATAAAATGGAAAAATGTATAAATTCTGAAATTACATAAATGGAATAAATAAGTATTTTCAGCTTAGAATTGTGGTATGTTGTTGACAAAATAGAAATGAAGTAATTCTCAACAAACCATTCCTGAAGCATTTTGGGCCTTACTTCAGCCAAGTACTTTCAAATGGAGGGTTTATAAAAGTACATAATCAAAAATCATTTATATTAAAATTTTATACATATTTTTAATAAGTATATTAATAATAAGGGATAAAATATATATATATAATACTTAAGTTGAAAAGTCCACAGGCTAATCACAAAATCTTTGATAGCAGCAATATGCAACGCCATTCTATAATAAAAATTGTCATGCTTATTTTCCAGCCATGTTGCCAATTCTAAAAATTTTATTTCCTTTCGGAAAAGTTCCCTACTTTTCAGCCATCCTGATGGCACAAAATCCTTGGGATAAAATTTAAGTTCGTCTTTGGGGATGGTATTTTAATTTCATTTTATATTTTAATGATTAACATTCTTTGCACATATATATTCATTGGTAGAAAAAAATTGTAAAGGAAACAAGTTTATTTTTAAAATAAATAAACCAGAATGCGCAAATCATAGGTATAGGACAGGCATGTGGATGATATTTTATTAAACTAACTTTTTCTTGTGATATCACAATTTAAGTTTTGGGATATTAGAAGGCCAAAATTATGGTATAATCGACGCGAAATCTATTAAAAGTTTTTAAAAACAGACCGACAAATCCAGTCTTACCATACAACTGACTTCAAAGTTCTCAAAGAATGAACTCAGCCTGCACGAGGATGGAACTACCCGGTTCATACTCAGAAAATTCCCCAATAGAGGGTGTTCTTAAAGTTAGAATCACATCCTCATTGCTAATAACAGCATCCATGGACCGGTTTTAATATGCACTCATCAGCATGGAACAACCGATAATTGCATTTGCTGCAGCCTCGTATAACCAGAGCTCAATCTTTGAGATACTTGAAGCCACGTGGTAGGACTGGATTTGTTTATCGTCATAGTTTCGTAAAATTGTGGTACATAGCAATTTTTTTGTCGTCTTTGCAGATATTAGTTATTCCAGACTGATGAGCACATAATAAGTGCAAAAACGGTCCTTGGGTGCTATATCATTTGTAATGGGAGCGAATTCTTGAAGTAAAATGTTTTTTCATGTAATTTACTAAAATAGTTAGACAAATTGGTGTCAAAAACTTTGCAATACCATTGATTTTGCTTCAAAATGTTTTAGAGCATCTATATCTTAGAATCTACTATAGATAGCGCTTAGATGCTGCTTCATATGGATTCAGCACCAAACTTTGAAAGAAGTAGGGTAGTAATTAAGTATTTTCACCTTCGACTTTTTATCTATTTTCAATTTAAAAAATAATTTTTCTTGAAACCTCTGTTTTTCAAGATTGGTTATAAAGAGAGCTAGCTATATGCTGAATCTACATAATCGATATAGATTCAGCATTACATTCTAGAGGAGGTAGAGTGGGTGACTAAGAAATTTTACTTCTGATTGTTTTACTAATTCCGGTTGGAAAATTTTAATTTTGTTAGAAACATCTATTTCAGAATCGTTTTCGAATAGGATTTAGATAATGACTGATATGGATTCAGCCTGAGGTTTCTCGGGGTGAGGGGATTTACTAAGGATTCATGTTCATTATTTATTTCTACATTTGGTTCATAAATTTTCTTTACTGTATCTAATTTTTTCAAAATCGGCTATAGATAGAGCTTAGATGATGTCTAATAAAGATTCAATATCAGATTCTCATGGGAGCAGAAATCTCACTAAGGATTTACACATATTGTTTCAGAGATATCACTTTTGCGTAAAAAATTTAAAATTTCCTTGCAACATTCATCTCAGAATTGGCTATAGATAGAACTTAGATGATAACTGATATGGAGTAAGCATGGAATCTCAAAGAGTGTAGGGGGATTCAGTTAGATCTCCGGTACTGAATATGTCACTTCCAGTTTTGAGAAAATTTCGTATGACTGTACGAAATAAGTGTGTAAAAGAGTATAAACGTGCTTGATAGTTTCCTTGAAAATAAAGTGCAAACACGCTTTACCACCATATGAACGTTTTACCACCATAGAAATTGTACATCAGTTGCTTCAGTAAATAGCCTTTAGCACTATTTACCATCAAATGCCCTTCACATATCTGGCAGTCTGTGAAATTATTGTAAAACAAAATTTACCTCGTATGGCAACAAATTACTGTTTGCCCATAAACTAGGTTAGGATTTCCAGTATAGCGGCAGAAGAACCGAATATCTTTTAGCTTAACCCATATTGTACCGAGCATTGAAAAAATTAATATTTTTTTTATAAAATATTAAAAGTGTGTTTCTCTAAGCCTATGTATACACATAAAATCAATAAACTTATCAAACTTTTATCAGTTTGATCGGTACAGGCTGTCCTAAAAATAGGACAATGGTCCATTCTCTAGATATATGCCCCATAGGACAATCCTCTAGATAAATTTTTTTTGACAATCCTTTTTTACTGGTATAAAAGTATGGAATATTACCTTAATAAATTTAAATGTATGTTTTTCCTTGGAACTCAAAACTTTTTTTTTTCATTTAAGGATTTTTGAGAAAAAAAAATGGTTCTATAAGATAATATATAAGATCTGGAACATAAACCATTTTTACCAGATCAATGAAAATAGCGAAAACATAGATTTCAAGGGTCCCACAATTAGATAAAATTTCTATTCAAAATCTTACATGTGTGCCAAAGTTTTATACAGTACCCAATTAACCGTCGAATATTTTAATTAATAATAACTCAAGTAAGTTTGGTCATATAACTATGTAACTTTCTTTGTTTGATTAAATGGGCTATAGACAATATTTTTATAATTGAACATACACTCGCCAAAAGGGGAATTGCAATACCATGAAGGAATGAACGTAGCCATATGCAAATCACAGTAACTGTAGAAAAGAGAGTCATATGCAAATGATTAACTTTTCTTACATATCGGGTCACGTGGCACTCAGTTTCAGGTGATTCTTACATATCGGGTCACGTGACACCCAGTTTCAGGTGATAGAGATCAGCAGGCGGCTTATCCTGCAAATGCTATCAGCGATGATTTGAGGCAGCCAAACTTTCACGAAAGTGCAGAAGCGATGCCTTGAAGACGTCAGCGAGCTGTATACCAGCAGTTAACGGCTGGGGAACGAGACCTTATCTTGAGCTGCGTGACTTGGGTTTGTCGATGCGTGCAATTGCCAAGCATGTTGGCACGACGTGAGTACTATCTAACGATGTGTGACACGATGGACGCAGGAATATCAGAGAATACGTCGAAGAGGGAGTGGATAGAACAGGCGCACGACAGTACTCACAGAACGCAGATCGGCTCGTCGAGACCCTTTCGTAACGGCAAATACCATACGAAACAGCCGGCCACCACCAATTAAAATTATATGAAACCATACATTCACAAATATCCAATTAAACATTTTGAAAAATATTGAAAATCAACTTAAATAATTTTTCATCCAATAAAAAAATAAATAATAATAATAAAAAGTACATGCACGAAAATATATGTAAAACAATCAGACATTTTAAAACAAGTTTCATAATATCACTTATGCTATTTTTTTTAAGCAAAAACACATTTAAAATGAATTTTTTTTTTAAAGCAGTGCATTAATCCTACATGAGAGATTGCAGAATCATGATAGAACAGGGGTCGGCAACCTATTGAAACGGAAGAGCCAAAAGTTACAATTTACAAAATTTCCCAGTTTTTAAAGAGCCACTAAAAATTTTCGTTTCAATATTATAGTATTTGCTTATATATATTGGATTTTGATTTAAAATAAACGGTTTTAAATACGAAATAATATTTATTCATATAAAAACACAAATATAGATAGTTACATCAATGGGAGTATTGGCTTTGCATGCCTTTTGAAAGTTTGATTACATTTGGCTTATAACTTCTTATTTTAAGTTTCAAGCACGACTCTAGATTTTTATTTGTTAGTTGACTTCTAACTTTACTTTTTATTATATTCATGCAAGAGAACGCTTGCTCGCACGAATATGTCGACTCGAATATCATCAGCGCTCCATATGCCAACTTTTTCACCTTACTGTAGCATTCTGGAAGACTATTCCATGCGCCGAATATGAGGGCCTCAACTCTAGGAATTTCTTTTAGAGCTGTCCACTTGTGCTGCGCGATGTGCATGCATTTCTGGACTCCCAACTCTTCCAACTGGCTCTTGAGTTCTGTGAACTTGCCACTCCACAAGTCTTTCCTTTTCAAATCTAGCAATTGCGTTTGGAGCGATCCAGCATCAATTCCAAATGGCTCAATGCTGATCTCATTTGCATTTGTGTCGAGAGGATTTACTTTGAACGCGAGAGTACTTTTGTTTGTTTTGAATTGCTCGAATCTCTCAGCGAATACATCCTTCATGTTTTTTAAAGCTAGGCTGAAGTAATTCGTGTCAATAATTGCATTGGTCTCATCGCGATATTGCTTCAGATTTTTAAAATGAAGTAATTTACCGCTTACCATGTCTTCAACAAAAAGAAGTAATTTTTTTTTTAAACAAACTACTTCTTCAAGCAAGGCGTAGGCTGGGTTGCCCTTTCCTTGCAGTTTTAGATTTAGTTCATTTAGTTTCATTGTGGTATCTACCATGAAGTTGAATTTTTGCAGCCATTTGTCTTCTTCCAATTCGGGATGGTCAATGCTTTTTTCATTGAGGAATATTTTTATTTCACTCAAACACAAAGCAAAACGTTGCAATACGTTACCTCTGGAAAGCCATCGCACTTTATTGTGCAGAAGTAGGTCAGAAAACTGGCTATCTATTTCTGCAAGGAAATCTTTAAACTGGCGATGGTAGAGTGATTTTGCCAAGATGCTGTTAATAATCTTAATTACTGAGTTCATGACCTCAACTATTTCGGCCGGAAATGTTTGGGCACAGAGCGCTTCTTGATAAATTATGCAGTGAAACGTTAGAATTTAGTGGTTTATTTTTTTCTGAAGAATTGATGTTACCCCTCTATGTATTCCTGTCATACTTCTGGCTCCATCAGTTGCTATAGAAACGATTTTATTTATATCGATTCCATTGTCTTCCAGGCATTTTTGCACAGCATTTGCTATATCTTCTCCACGAGTTTGCCCTGAGAGCGGTAGCAATCCTAGCAGTTCTTCTTTTGGACCTTGGGACGACATATACCTGACGAAAAGGGTAACTTGTGCCGTGCCTTTTATGTCGCAAGACTCATCTATAGCAAGTGATAAGGCAGAAGCCAGTTAAATGTCTTCCACTTGCATATGTGTTACATTTGAAGACATTTTAGCAGTTCTATCTTGTACTGTTTTAGCAGATAATGGCAAATTTTTGATTTTTTTCATGATTTCTGCTTTGTTTTTAAAATCACGAAACAGTTCTCCAGATGCACGTATGAAACAATCCTTGACGTACTCACCATCTGTGAATGGTTTTCCTCTTTTTGCAATTTCTAATGATACTGCAAAGTTTGCCAGATTTACATTATTGGAAGATTGCGCCCAGTTACTTAGCATGGAACTTGACTGTTGTTGTTGTTTTAGAGCTCTTCAACAGAGAGAGAGAGAGAGCTTTTTTTCGTGCGTCACCTGTTGGATATTTACCAGCAAACTGGGTATGTTTTGTAGTGAAGTATCTCTCCAAATTTGACTTCCTATTGTGTGCAAGTGTTTCGTGGCAAATGAGACAAGTCGGAAGGCCATCTGTGTTGCATATAAATGCAAACGACTCCGTCCAATCCTGATTGAATTCTCGGTTTTCTTCTTCAGTTCTTCTCTTTTTTTTTACAAGATGCCATGCTGGCGGCGGAACTCAAAAAATGATTTTTTAAAATTTTACTTAGCTATCTAAAACGGCAAACAATTTATTTACCATTATTACTTCGTTAGCACGATCCTCAGATATGTAATCCAATTCTGTTACTGATTTTATTATATTATACGCGTACATACCTTTGAGAAGATAATTCGCTTCTAAATCGTATTCATCTTGAAACAACAAGCGAATAGACACGCAGAAACCGCAAGCGATTAAATTAACACACATGCAACGTAACGTCTAGAGCCTAGACGTGTTGTCTAGACTCTAGACGGTGGCTGTTTGGGTGAGACGGAAATGAAATTCTATTGGCTGAAAGATAAACATTATCACGGAGTCTCATCTCTAAGAACAAAACAATAGTTCAAATTTATCTCATTACGGTCATGTGAAGCGTAGCGATTTGTAATTAACGATTATGAAAATAGAAGCTATTGAGAAATTAGGTACTTAAAAATACATTTTCTTATTTTTTAAGGGTTTTGATAATAAAATATTAAATTTTTCGTATGGAACTGGAGAGCCGCAACTTTACATCAAAAGAGCCACATGCGGCTCGCGAGCCGCAGGTTGCCGACCCCTGTGATAGAACATAAGCATATGTTGCACTTGCGTTCATCCAAATTATTCGCAACAGGTTACATAAAGTGCAGCTACGCGTACGATGGTCAGCCACTGGGATGCCATTAAGAGCTCGACACAGGAATGCACGTCTGGCATGGTGTCGTCGTCATCGCAACAGGGTCAATGAATGGCATCGGGTATTGTTTACGGATGAATTTCGATTCTGGCTGTGGAGGAATGACAGCCGTGGAAGGGTGTGGCGGCTTCCCGGGGAACGCCACTTGCTAGCGTAGGAATTGATGTTGCTAGCCCGAACCAGGCCCGAACTCGGGACCCGGTGCTTACAAAACCGACATTATAAGGTTAGGGCAAAAGCTAGCTTCCTCTCCGAACTATAATTCGGGTACTGATTCCTAGCATATTCGATCGATGTCTTTGACAGGAGCAGAATCGGCTGATGCACACACTCCAATCCTGATGAGTAGCCCAGTCGAATTTCGGTGAGGAAGGGAGGCCACCTAGAAAACCCCCGTCGCTTCCCCATCCCGAAACTCAGTCGAGGGCTGAATAGTCGGGAGGCGTGTCGCACCTCAGGCGTGACGTCAGTCGTGGTCAACCATGAAGGGAGTGGTTGGCGCCTCTGGTTCAGCGTGGTGCTGCCATCTCGTGTTGAGATCGTGGGAGAGAGAAGGTTGCATGCTCGTATGTCCAGGGTCATCATTGTAGGAATTGAAGTTGCTAGTCCCGAGCCAGGCTCGAACTCGGGATCCGGTGCTTACAAGACCGACATTATAAGGTTAGAGCAAAAGCCAGCTTCCTCTCCGAACTTAAAGTTCGGGTACTGATTCCTAGCATCTTCGATCGATGTCTTTGGCAGGAGAAGAGTCGGCTGCTGCCACACTAGCTCATATCACCAAGCGTCACACGGGACTCTCGGGATTTTCTCTTTTCCCCTTTGATTATTGGCCTTGGTCCTTCAATTCAGGGCTTTTGGATAAACGATGGACTTTTCTCCCAGCCATCCTAGCGAAATAAGGTTTCTCATGAAGGGTTTTGTAGAAATTATATTTAACGATATATGTATGACATCGTTAATGAACAAATCTAGCACAGAAAGTGTATAATACTTAAATAAAAGTTTTAAGAATCTTGTTTTAATCACTAATTATCATACAAGAAAAAACTATAGCCGTAGAAAAATTGTATGGCGCATGAAAAGAATAAACGTTCCGTTTTCCATGCCAATTATACAACACTGGTGAAATACGTCCAAAATAAGCTCCTATGTAACTCCCTAAATAAGCTCCTGTGTAACTCCCTAAATAAGCGCTAGATCGCCGACCCCTGGCAGAATGACACAATGAACATACTTGAAGTCGCAAAAAAGAAAAAGGTTCATTTCCCCCCGAAATAAATAAAAATTGCTATCTCAGCGAATTTTCACCCAACTTAAGTCCGATTTTAGCGCGATACTCATCATGTAATACCAAATTAAAAAAATTGGATGAAATACTTTAAATTCGCAAAGTTGGAAACCCATAAATTAAGTGCACTTAGCAGCGGCGCCGAATTCATGGGTTCGAGACACTTTTTGAACCCGCAATAATTTTTTTGTGGGTTCCTCGAACCCCTAATATTTTTGTGGTATTTAGTGGGGAAAATGTATGTGCATAAATTTTGTTATTAATTCTTCAAATTTTTCATTATTCATTTCCTGTTTACTATATATAAAATGAGTAAAGAAATTTGTCCCCCAGACTGTTTCTTGCATTCTGAACACAAGATTTTAACTCAGAAATAATTTGAAGATAATTTCTTCTTGACATTTTTAAGATTGGTAAAAATACCTAAAAATAAATTTTACATTTGTGTTACTTTTATAAAGATAATTGAGTTGGAAATTCACAGTATCTGTATATTGTATATAATAATGTTGCGCCTAAATAAAATAAACAATTATCTAGAGAATTTTTTTTTCTGTACTTAACTATAATTTACTTCCTTTTAGCATTTCAGACGTCTTATTGTGCCAAATATATGGGTTATTCTATAATTTCCGTAACCCCCAATAATTTTTTAAATCGGCGTCTATGGCACTTACAAGGGAAGGCTTTGCAATAGTTCTCTCGGATTACAATCTTTCATGTCTTATCTTGTAAAGGACCATGAATAATGATAAAACTCCACGACTTTCATCTGTTAAGTGATAGGGGGAGCCACAATAACAATCTGAAGTTGTCATGCACAGAGTCTAGGAAATTCATTTTGTATACGTGTTGCATGCTTGTAGCACGTCAATTTGGTTGTTATACATCGGTTAAAGTGTTTCATAATTAAATTTTGTATTTTTACTTGAAACAGCTTTGCAATCGGTGGTATGCCAACTGAAGATGGAAAAAAGGACACCGCTTCTGTGTTAATCATTTGGTTGTATGTTTTGTGAAATGCATTAGTATTATTGTGCATGAATATTTACATTAGTTAGCTTATTAACCATTATTGTCCATTTTATTTCAAAATAATAATAATAACTGAAAAGAATAATATTTTCACACTAAAATGTTAATAATACACGTCAGTAGAGCAGGTTTGCATGACAATTTCAGATTGTTATTGTGGCGCTCCCTATCACTTAACAGATGAAGCCGTGGCGTTTTATCATTATTCATGGTCCTTTACAAGACATGACATGAAAGATTGCAATCCGAGAGAACTATTGCATAGCCTTCCCTTGTTAGTGTGCGATCACCTATTTTTTCGTAGAGAAGAAACGCCTGCGATTTAATCAAAATGCCTGCTTTCGAATTACCTTTTGCGGCGGTAGGGTTAAAATAGATTTAAGTTGACAAAATGCTAAAAATAATATTTTCGACTTTAAAATTCAATTACTTTTAAACTTATTCGAATAAAAATATTACCGAATCGTATAATTCAGGGACCTGAAGAAGTCTATACCGAATTTCGCTAATTTTGCGTTACAGGCGACACAGACATACAGTCACACAAACAGACATCTTCCTTTATTATGTAAGATAAACATTTGAGTATTCGATGCTTGTGGAATTTATTTGAAACTTCATAACGCCGTCGTTTTTTCTTTGCAGACGAGCAATAACTGGGAATTTATTTTCAAACTAGTGACAGAATAATCAAGTACGTATTTCAATTTCTTGTTTCACTGCTGTATCCTACTGCATGGGTTATTATTTTTCTACTTATTCAAATCTTCATGCTTTTGTTCAAAATGAGAAATGCTAAAATAACATCTATTTCTCCTTCATTTTGAAGCTGAGTAAAATGCAGCACTGTAAATACTTTTGGGAATACGTAGTTTGCTATCATCGGTCTCTAAATGGGGAGCAGAAATAACTGCAAAACTTTTGATAGAAATCTTATGATAGAATACATAATTGAATATCTTCATACTAATTGAATTACAGTTTGACCTCCGAATACATTTGCTCGGTATTTTAATAGCTGTATTCGGTACAATGTGTAATATCGTGTCATTTTAAAACAAAAAATTTGGATGTGGGCAGTACGCATCTGTACATAATGCAATTACTTTACTTCTTTTACAGTTAAATAAGGGTGTACAATATCTACAGTATAATGTTTTCGGCATTGAATAAACACCACGCAAATTGAAATTGTGTGTTCTTGGAAATTTATTAGTCCTAATAGAATGACTTATTATTCACGCTCAGGGCTAAAATTCTAATTAACATGCAAGCCGCATTTACTATCCTATATGAAATAAATGACTATTAGCAAATTCTCTGGCGTCAAAATACAAAATTATTACAAAAGTGCATTCTTTCGTGAATGGAATGCAGTAGATCCACGGAAATGATGTTCAACGATTTGTTGCATAATATTTCATATTGAAAGTGAACCCATTTCATTACGCTTGTTATATTTTTAATTTTATGTATTTTTTGAAAACTTTATTTAAAAAACGTACAATAGCTTCATGCCAGAGTTTTAAAATTTATGCCATTCGTTTGCTAATGAAAACTTATGTCTCTAATGATTATTTATTTAACATTAGTGAAAGTCTGGATTTTTTAATGAATTTTTTCAAAATTTCATTCAAATATTGTGCCAATAGAATGACTTTAAGAACGGTTCATGTTCTAAAGCTTGAAACATCCATTTTCTAATGAAAATTTATGTCTAAAAGAGTTAATTTTTTTATCATTATTGAAGATCTTAATATTTGAATGATTTTTTCAAAAATTTATTTTAAAATTGGGTGATTTTCTATTGCTTTTAAAATCAAGTGGGTTCCAATATTCATTGATTGCAATAATGGTACGTTCCACTCGTTCATGCGTTATTAGAACCATAGATTGAAGAACACACACACACATTACTCTAAAACGTTCGATTCTTGTTCAGGGATGCTTAAAATATACTCTTAAGTAAAAAAATTGCTTATGAGTAATGTTTTCGTAATAGTGCTAATTTAGATTTAAAAATGGCTCTTTTAGAATGAATATGATGTAATTAAAGTAAAAAGCACAGCTTTCGTTTAGAGCGATTTTGAATGCATCAGGATAGATATTGGGTGGCAGCGAACTTACAAGGCTGCATGTTTAAGTTTGAACAGTTTCATAAGAAAGACGTGTTCAAGATATATTTCTTATTGATACAAAACATTCTATTCATTAATATGTTTAGAAACTTCGCATTAAAGCAAGTTGTACATTTAACAAATTTATTTTTGTCAAATTACTAAAGTAATAGTTCTTAAGCAATCGCTAGAAAGAAAGAAATGTAGAGGATTGATTGCTTGCTTGTTGAAGTAGAAAAAGTTTATTTTTGAGCGCTCATGCGTTAGTTCTAAAATGTTTTCAAAATTAAAATTCCCTCAAAGGACTGTTGAGAGATAAATCTGCAGTCTATAGGTTTGTAATAGAATCTTTAAAACTTTTTCTCGGAATACTTCATTTATGGATCGCACACAATATAGGTTCTTTGTATTTTCGTTCATATTTACTCTTTTCGAATTTGTATTTATTCCTGTTTACATATAAGGTGTCAAGACAAGTCAAGGGTCAGGCCAATAACTCAAGAAGCATTAGATATCGTATATTTTTACTCTCCCTACATACACAGTATAATCCTTAAGGAATGTATTGTGACTGGGTCAGAAATTCGAATTTGAGTTTTCAGCATACCCGAATTCAAATCGAACGTGTTTGAAGTAATGTCTGTGTGTCTGCGCCTGTTAGTGTATGGCCGCAAATCTGTGTATGCGATATCTCGCGAATAAATGGAGCGATTTGAAAGCAAATTGGTGTAATTATTACAGTTAGTGAATACTGGAACCCCATGGGTTTCAATCGCAATTAAATGTTCGAAACCTCCCTTCCCGAATTTTTGAAAAAATCATTAAAAATCAGCTGTCTTGCTAACTGTTAGAGACATTGGAAATAGTCAATTACAAAGTTGTAGAACGTTGCAGAATTAATAATAAGCAATTGTATTTGTTCCATAGCGATAACGGCAAAATAACTCTAAATAACGATTTTAAAAGAGATAATTTTATCTATATGCATGTAATAGTGTAAACGTAGAGACATTGGAAAACACGCGGAGAAATCTTATTACGCATGTGTAAGGGTATATACATCCTTGCTGAAGGTGAACATTTAGTATTTTATATATAAAAAAGTCAATTTTATTCTGCCGCATTGTCTAAATATTCGAGTTTTGGGAGGAGGGGGAGTTAGATTGCATATATTAATTTTCAGGGCTCAATTCCATCTTTTTTTTGGGGGGAGGGGAGGAGAGAAAAATTTTTAGTACCAATTTTTTAATTCTTTACAACTTTGAAATTGATTTCCCTTCTATATTCAACAGGAAACTAGATAACCCTATAATCCTCTGAAAACAGGGACAGCCCCTAAGTTGTGCAACGCTACATGGGTTTCCTATACACTCGCATATACCATAGATATGTGATAACCCTAATACGTCTCGAGTTGCTGTTGGCTTGGTACATGACTTTCTGTGACGCCCTGAATAATACATTTTAGGGACACGAATAGCGAAGTTTTGGGGCGGATTTTTATTTTGATCGTTGCATATATGACTATTACGTTGAAACCATCTCAGTTTTAGCTATTTGGAATGTATAAAACCAGAAATAAAGATTGCCATATTAAGATCGGACAGTTCTTGTTTGGAGAACTTTCTAACGGAAGCCGTTATAAGCCAGAAATACTAGGATGATCCAGTACGTGTTCCATCCAATTGCAGCTTGCCTGCCTGTGTTAAACTTGTATGTCTCAATCATTACAAGACATAACCGTGCGGCCTTGAGCGGCAATATAGATTAATAGAGCAGAAACATGTGTTATCATTTTATATATGTGATCATGAACGACTAAATAAGGTTAACAGCGAAATCTATATCAGCGAATTGTACTTTAGAAGATAGAGTTAAGTCAAACTGATAACTTTGCAATCCTTAGATTCATGCTATCCCTCAACATCGAGATAAATACTTTTTGGATCGACATTTATAGGTTACAGTTGACGGGTATGATACTCTTGAAGAAAATTAGCAGTCAGCAAATCTTACGGCAACTTTCCTGCTAAATATTTAGAAAAGAACATATTTTTATTTTAAGTGATTTTGTATATATATTTAATTTACCTAAAATTTAATTTTATAATTTTTTCATTTTAGATTAAATTTTCTCTTAAGTTATATTAGTCTTAAATTATGCCAGTTGCTTTTAAATAAAGGATCTCATAAAATAGTTATTTACGTAAACTTTTAAAAAATAATTGTCTTATTACTTCACATTATCTTATTACTAAATTATCTTATTACTAATTCTACTGCTTTTAATTATCTTATTACTAAAAATGTTCGAAAATATGAGGGCCTTACTTTTGTCCGTTCACCCCAAATTTCAATAGGCTTGACGTTTATAGATTGAAATTATCATTAATCCTGTTCAGAGAAATTAAACTGACGGCTAGTCATCCAATAATGATTAGCGATTGAAGATTTCTTGATTTATGCCAAAATGTTGATGTTCTTTCAAGCGCTACTTTAACGCACGTTGAATTTGACAAACCCATAATAGTCAGGTCAACAATAATAGAGTTCATAAGAAAAAGTGATTGTTGGTTGCTAGCACTGTAGCAAGTTAGACAATAAATTGGAAACGATTTTTAACTGAGAAACAACGCGTTTACCATAAATGTTTAAACACATTGTTACTTAGCTCTCACATATATCTGAAATGTATCAACTGATTTAGTTTTCCGTGTTAATTGAAAATTACTAGGCATAAAATTTAGAATAGAGAGCATTGATATAAACTACTAACCTGCATGGCGAGAATCCACAGCATCATTGATTCATGATCTTCAGCTACAAGGGCATGTTCCTTTCCATTGGAACTGAAAAAAAAATAATCATGTAAGAATATTATGTTATTTATTTTTGACGATATATTTAAACAATATTTTTCTGGATTGTGGCATATATAATGAAATTCAGTGTAAAATTAGTAACTAGTGAGAATATGAGTTAGGAAAACAGAAAGTCTTATTTACTGAACTAGAACGAATTACCCGGAGTCCTAAATAATCGCCTGCTATTTAAATAATACCACCCAGTTTCCAAATTGCTAAATCAGTTTCAATCCTAATCACCGTAAAATGCGAATACTTTAGTTTAAGCGCAAAGAGCATCCTCCACATACGTTGAATGCTATATAAAAATAAAATGAACGATTCCCCTTCTGTAGGAGTGGCTTAAATACCATTGTCGGATGAGCATGCGCAGTTGGCCACTCGAAAAAAGTACGGACTGCATTGTGGATTATCGAAAATCAGGTTCGATCGCTACAAAAAATGACAAAAAAAAAAAAATACATTCGAAATAATAACAGTAATAAAAAAATACATTTAAAATAATATAAAAAAAATACATTTGAAATAAAAAAATAGATTGCGAAGATATGCACCAAACGTATTGTTAAACTATAGAATGGCGCTAATCTCAGTTTTTTGGAAGCGGCGAAAGAAATAATGCATAACCTTAAAAATGCAAATTTCCATGTATCTAAAAAAATAAGTACTACGAATGCGGTTCAGACAACGTTGGGAAATATGTGATAATATTTTCGGTAACTAAGGAAACCTTTTGTATGAATGTTGCTCAAAATCGTGCTAAAACAAAAAATAACAAATCTAATTTGGTTTAAAAAATATCGTCGAAGTGTAATTTCTACCCAATTTAGACCGAAACCCAGTGAGGGAGGAATCCACAGGGACCGTACCCTCCTTCCCCTACCACCAATCTCTCGGAAAGACTTACGGATCCACATGTTTAACGTGATCGTACTCCGCGTGAACACAGCGGCAGTTTTGGCAACGGAGGGAATCGAACTCGAGCCTACCGAGTGCAATTCCCGCGCGCTAATCACTGGGCTACCGCGCCCGCCATCCATCTTGTGTCAAAATCGTGATTTTTAAAGTTCTTTTTAATTTATATTTAGTGTTGCTTCCGTTGTAAAACCGCTTTATTTTTGATTTTTTTCTGTGCATCTATATACTGCGACAACGCAATTACAATATTTTTTAGTTTAAATGATCATCAAACTTTGATTATTTTTACAACGAAGCCTGATTTTCACGTATGGAGAATGTAAACACATCAAGATGTAAGATGAGTTGTATAAGAATTGCTGAATTTTTTTAACGCAAAACTATTTAGCTCTGGTCTGCAATATAGCTGATATGAATGAAACACTCATTGATTTTACATAGAGAGGCAGGCGATTCTATTGTCTTTTTCGATGAAGATTTAAGCATGGAGTTATACAATACTTTTACCTCCATAGTTTTAAGTATTTAAGTAAAATAAATTATTGTAGTATTGTGATAATTTTAAAAATATCACCGCTGAATGAAAGGAATGGAAAAAAGTTAATGAATGAAATATTAGCTGCTTTTATATAGAGCCAGGCGATCTATATATTTTGATGACTTTATTTGAATAAAGCTCATTTATTTTTGATGACGTTTTCAAATATAATAAATTGTAGTATTGTGATAATTTTTAAAATATCACAGCGAAATGTATCGCATTTTAGAGATGTTTAAAAAAAAACTGCATTGCAGTTGGAAAGTGTTTCATAATCAATGCTTTATGCATGATTGATCTTTCTGGTTAATTTATGTTTCATTTCATATGTACTATGCTTCGTATATCAAAATGTATATAAGTAATTGTTATTGTTTTACCACTTACGGAATTTGCTATTTTTGAGACATTGTTGATGTTTAATGATCGTTCCTCTTGTATTATTTCTGTTATACAGACAAATAATGCTATAGAATATATATAAAAACTAGCCATTTACACCCACGTTTCGCCCAGGTGAAATGGCTGGTGGTCATTAAATGTGACACCTACGCACTTAATAGAAGTTTTGACCGCCAATACACTACCACCACACACACACACACACACACACACACACACACACACACACACACACACACACACACACACACCACACCACGCAAACACACCACACACACACACACACCACACACGTTTCAAATTTAACCAGAAAAATGGAATATATTTTATAGTTTCTTTAATATTAAAATTGCGGTATGTAAAACAATATTTCATCTTCGATGACAGTATGGCGTCTTACAATGTTTTCAGACATTTTAAGCTAAACATCAATTATAGCAATTTTTTTTTAATAGTTTGATTAGAAGAATATCCAACAAACGATTTCAGTATTTGAAGCATAACTCGGTTACCATAGTAACCACAATGGAAACAAAAACTATAAATAAATTCATTGACAAAATATAATTAAAACAAATAGTCTGCTGTAAATATTTTTTTTCAATGGCCTGGCACTTGATATTTCATTATTCGCCTATACACCGGCCAGAACCGTGAACCATTTAGCTGTTACATGACGTTGCCCCGGCGCACCAGTGGGGGCGGAACACACTGCGCCCAACGACACAACATCCATGCCTGAAGGTGGGACTCGAACCCACAACCCGGCAGCCGAACGATCGCTAGGAAACGCTTGCCTTGACCGTTCGACCACCGCGTCGGCCTGCTGTAAATATAAATTTCAAGAACGGTTGATTGTATATTAATAGAGTAAACTAAGAAAAGTTAGACTCAAGGCTAATGGTTTTTTGGATTTGGTCTGTCTCAGACTTAGCCAAGTGGGATAAGTAAGCAGAGTAAGAATATTTAGGATTTTTTGTGCATGTTGGTTGAAAACAAATTTTGTATGCCTGAAAGTACTCAGTTATAGTTGAAAGAATGTAAAAAAAAGAAAAGAAAAAGAAGAAAAAAAAGAAATCCGCGGTTTATAAGTTTTTCAAAAAAAAAAATTCCAATATTTAGGATTTTTCTTAGGTCAATTCACATGTGTATGCAAAAGCTTCAAGTTCCTACCAGCAGTTTGGGATGTGTACCTCATTCCTGGATTCAGCCAGTCTAACTCAACTGTATAATACTACAGTTTTTTGTTTGGTTTAAAATCTTTAAAAGCTTATTTATATAAGCCCACAGTACCGTACAATCCGTATATGCGGAAAACGAACAATATAATGAAATACGATAAATTAAAACTTCGTAAATACAGGATATATACAAAAATAAATTGGTTTACTGGTATATATGCAGTATTTACGTACTTTTTAATTATCGTGCTATTATTTACAGCAAATTTTTGAGCGATTATTTGAATACAATTAAACGTTTGCTTCTTAAAATGTATTTTTACTAAAACTAAAGTATAAAAACTAACTTGCTTACCGTATAACTTTGATACAGTCTATATATATTTAAATATATATGTAAATATTTATATATTTAAATATATTTAAATATATATTTAAATATATAAATTTTTGAGTACGAAACATACAAAAATACACAGGAAGCCAACATGGAGCGTATAAGGTCAATATTTGTTTAAATTTTTACTCTCCTTATAATACATGGTAATGTACAGGGAAAGTACTGGAATTTAGTCAAAAATCGCAACTCGAGTTTTCGACGGATATACACGAGTAAGGCACTGTAGAACACGAAAACACTATTTTAGCGTGAAGTCTGTGTGTGTGTTTGTCTGTCTGTCTTACTCTGGTGCTGATTAGATTTTGGTACGATTTGGAATAAAAGAACCAGCTTTGTTTTGCGAAATGATCTGCAAAAAACTTTAAAATCTAAAATAAAACCACTATGCCCAAATCTTTTAACTAAATGCTTATTTTATACGTATTTTTTAATGACGGTAATAATAAGACCATCCCTAGGACTAACCAATCTTGAGATATTTTTGTTTTTTCGTATTTTTGCAACATCGCCTTTGAAAATACGCCTAGCCGCCAAATGAAAACGAAAATTGAATTATAACTGCAAATTCAGTATCATTTCAAATAATTATAGTGTTATTTTGTGCAATTAAACTCAATTTAATGAAGTATTAAAGAAATAAAGAGAAAACGTATTTGAGTCTGTAGGGAAAGTCACTTTTGAAATTTTGTCTACATGTCAGATGCGAACGTTTGACTCTTTCAAATCTATGAAATATTTCTACATGATATTCCAATAATATATGTCTAGCTCGCTCGCAACACTTACGAACTTTTTCTGATAAGATTTGGTAATTGATATCAGTAACGCTTCTATGCGCATTAATTATCGCATAATACAGTGTCCCTAAGCACCCCAATAACTTTTTAAAGAAAGGGCCATGATTGTACACGTTAGGCCTATCTACGGGAAAAGGACCATGCCAGATCGAATAAAAGTAATTGTAGCTACCCTAGCTGAGAATTTAATATGTTAGAATAACACTCAAGCAAGATGAATAAAAAAGACAAGCATTGCCTAATTAGTAGAATCGACAATAGAACTATTAAAGAAGGCATATATTTGACACAATATAATTATTACCGAATGGCTATCCTAGTTAGGAATGATACCCAAAACAACACTTAATGAATAGAAATATAGTATAGAGCCTACAAAATACGGTTCGCCAGAGACAATGCACATTTAAATTTCAGAAAGAATGCTACTGTGTGCTTTGACAAGCACTGAAGGTGTTAGAGACCTTAATGATACAACTGTGTTAGAGGCCTTAATGATACAACTGTGTTAGATGCCTTAATGATACAACTTTTTTACAGTTATTCACTGTTATTTACAGTTATTCACAGATTTTTATTAAAGACAAACAAGAATTTGAACACGTTTAGAATTTAGTTTGCTTCTTTCTTGTCGTAAATTAATCTAGAAGTGTTGAAGAATCGCTCTAAAAAGAGCCTTGATTGTTGCTTGATTAAATACTACAAAGGTAATTCCTTCAAGTGAGGATACAGACTGTTTTTTCTCCAGTAATCGAAAAAGTTTTTACTTGGTGGTATTAAGTTTTCTATTTAGGTACTTTCAAATTTCTTTTTATAGAGTATCCTAACATTTTATTTCAGAATCTGATGTTAATCATGGCGCGATATTTGAGGTATTCGAATTTCTTCTATTATCTTTACATTCGAGATCTGAAATCCCGAATATTTTCTAGTATTTGATTTATACGAGTATTCGCGGACAATATTCGGCCATCTTTAGTAAAGAGTAATATACATCCCAATTTATTTTAAAGGAAATATCCATTCTTAGCGAAAAACTTAAATCAAACTAAAGTGATGTTATTTAATATAAAAAAATCACTTTACCTCAATATTTTAAAAATTAGAATTTTCCATTTTAATGTCTACACGAACATGTAAACAAGAAAGATCAATCATGCTTAAAGCATTGATTATGAAACACTTTCCAACTTCAATGCAATTTTATTTAAACATCTCTAAAATGCAATATATTCCTAAGTAATATTTTAAAACTTATCACAATACTACATTAATTTATTATATTTGAAAACTTAAACCTTCATCGGAAAAAATGAACTTCATTCAAATGACGGCATTGAAATATAAATTGCCTGGTTTAAACATCTCTAAAATGCGATACATTCCTGGGTAATAATTTTAGAATTATCATAATACTACGATAATTTATTATATTTGAAAACTTCATCGAAAACAACAGAAATTCATTCAAATGACGTCATAGAAAAAATAACACGCCTGGCTCTCTCTATAAAAGCAGCATTTCATTCATAAATAATTTCCCAATCATTTCATTCATCACAGTACTAAAATAATTTATTTTATTTAAAAAGTTAAGACCATGGAGCTACACGTAATTAAACTCTATGTTTAAAACTTCATCGAAAAAAATCGTCCTTCTCTTTGTAAAATCAATGAATATTTCATTCATATCAGCCATGCAGACCCCATGATCTAAATCCTTTTGCGTTAAAAAAATACAGCAATTCTTATACAACTCATCCTACATATTTTGCTGTTTACACTTTACATAAATGAAAAATAGGCTTCGTTGTAGAAATAATGAAATTTGGATGAGCATTTAAACTCAAATATATTGTCATTGCGTTGTTTCAGTATGTAGATGCACAGAATTAAAGCAAAAATAAAGCGGTTTTAGGACGGATACAACACTCAATATGAATTAAAAAGAACTTTAAAAATCACGATTTTGAGACAAGATGGATGCCATATTATAGTTTGAAGTGAGTCCCGTGATCTTTTCATATCATGGTCACGTGATCGCTTCATATAAGACGTGTAATTATTATTTTAATTTTTATTTAAAAAACCACTGAATATATTCTGCTGAAATTTTTTTATATATTTTAGGGAATAGTTTGAATATTACCTAAACTTTTCGAAGCAATTTGTGAATTTTAAATTCACTTAAAAAATGTTTGAAAAATTAGGTCCCATAGGGTTCAATGTATTTCATTTTTTCAACCCGGATTCAATCCAAAACTAATTGGGTGATATTATTCATTTATATTCCCATAGGTTCTACAGACCGTCTGAACAACATATTAAAATTTCATTTTGATTAAGTCATTTTTACGGCAGTTATCGTGCTAACGGACAGACAGACAGACAGACACACAAACAGAATGAACAAAGTCTTAAACACTTTTCAACTTTGTTGTAAAGTGTTAAAAAAAGCGAAACGGGTTTCAGATTTGATGGATTTACAATCCTGGCTGAAAAAGAAAGTGGATAAGGAAAGGAACTTCAATTACTGAAACAGATTTGATATAAACCAAAAATGGTATCAAAATATGATATGAAACTATGATAACCGTTTTGTACTGAATTATCTACATTTTATCATGCTATCGTGTGCCTCCTCAACTTCATAATTCAAACTCATACTACTTTAACTGAAATGCAAAGCTTAAGAGTGTTGTACCGATAATTAAGATTAATAAATAAAGCGCATTTTATATTACACAAAACATCATAATCCTCGTTCAGACAAAAAAATATTTTATTTCAGAAGTTGAATTTCAAATACACTGTTTAACATAAATTTGCTTTCAAGAAAAGGGTTTGTCTTGATGGCTATGGAAATTAGAACATGTGCATACATATTGAATAGAAAAATGCGAGTATAAGAATCATCATGTTACAAAAGTGATATATAAAAATATTTACACAGGTATCTGTAAACACCTTTTTCCCTGAGATATTATGACGGTGAAGTGCAACTAAATAGCTAGAAATTATTTTTACGTAACAGCTAATGGATTGACCGGTTTTGAGCGTCTTAGTTCATTAACACAGAAGAGCCGTTGAGTACGTGGCTATAAGAAAAATTTCTTTTGTGTCATCATTTTGCAAAACACGGTAAGAACTAACTAATCGTCAGTTTTACAACACATGAAATAAATTCATAAATTATTGAGGTCAAATTGCAACAAGTCTGCAGGGTTAGGATAAATTATGATTGTGCAACAGGTTCTGAATTTAGGCTTCCAGCTTTGTTGCAATTCCAGCTCAATTTTCAGTGAATGGATATCATGCATGGTAAAACTCACTTTAAGTTATCACCGAGGTTTTCAAATTGTACGCATAACACCATTTTCTCTGTTTCTACTACAGTAATGGATATTAGGTGCTGATGAGTATGAGAAACGAGAATCGACCGACCGTTGCTGGTTGATGTAGCAAGAACATGATTCCTAGGTATTGAAAATTGTCTCATTCTTGAAATTTCAGGCTAGAAATACCTATGGTTTATATATTCTTAAAGGGAATAACGATTTGTCGGGCATCATTAACATTTCTATCAGCACATTCAGAAGATTTAGTTCTACATGCAGACTGACGATGACCACGTTTAATCGTGACCTATCGTTTCCAATCGTGATGCCAGAGCTGTGAGATACTGTCATCAATAGTATTTGTAAGAAGGTATATCCAGTCTTCAGTAAAATAACAGCCAGGAGTAATATTGGTTTGTATGAGGGATACGTGCCGCATGTGTGACAAGCGCGTGAACTTAAAAGAAACAATTTAGGAACAGCATGTGCTGTCTTGGACACTTCTATATCCCTACTGATATGGGAAAGATTGAAATATAAATGTCTGCAGTACCGGAAGCTCTATCCAACTTATGTCAATTGAAGCCATAGGTTGTTATTGACACGACTCCATCAAGGTCCACTTGATTTAGTGTCGGATCAGAAGTGCCTGGTGACAGGAATACTTTCATTGTGCTCATGGATTCTTTCTCAGTGCTCGACTATTTTTTAACGATCGTAGAGTTTATATCTAAATATAGCGTACACATTACCGTGTGGATACTAAGCAATATTTTAGCTTACTGCTTCATTACGGCTCTACTATTTTATTTACTGCTTTGGGAAATATTTCAGATCCATTATGAATGGTGGTACGAAACATGGTGGTACGGTGAACATGGTACGGAAAAGTGGCATAAGTCAGATTTATCATAATTCAGTCGATTTTAAAGATACAGATAGGCGGTTTTTTAATGATCTTTTTGCATTAAAAATAAAAATTTAAAATGTGTAACTTTTTGAAAATTAATGGGAGGACTATTTCATTAACGTAGTCTTATTTCCTACCTTACTTTCAAGATTTTTGCAATTTATATTGCCCACTTATCTCCAACAGGTAAAGAATTAAAGCGCGTTTCACTCTTTTTGGGACACCCTGTATAAATACAATTACGATTTATAAATACAATTTTTATAAACATTCTGCTATACACGTTCAATATATTTTTGCGATGACAATAATTGCAGCAAAAGAAATTAACAAGAATAAGCATAAACTTCAAAAAACTTCTGTGATATCTAAAGTCACAAACAGTCCTTAGCATTACGTAATTTGAACAACTCGCAACCTTAAAAATGGTTTTGAAGAAGAAAAATTTTCTTTATACGAGAAACTTAATTTTAAATTTACTATACGAAAAGATATTTACATGTGAGATCGTCGGAAAACATTATCCGATTCGACATGAGAAACTTCGAATCAATCAGGAAAATGCTTATATGTTGTTCGTTGTGGCCATCCAAAGATATTAAGTTAAAGAGATGCTACAACTTTCCTGAAGAGCAATGTTTAATTCGAAAGAAATTGCATCGGCACAACGGGCGTGATACAAAACCTTCCCCCAAATCACAAAAATGAAATCCGTCACTTGCGAAGACTCTACGTTCTACGTTAACGGACACAATTTAAATATTAATTTCAACAATCTCAGTATAATTAGTCCCATTTATATATTGGTCATATCTTCCGTAAACAACGTGATTCTTATATTTCCAATAGATAAGTGTCCGCTACTTGAATAATGCAGATAACACCATACTCCAAATTTCGATCACACATCAGGTCATACACACCCATCATGAACATTCGCGAATGGACAATACTATTTCTCTGTCCTGTAGTCGTGTCTTGAGTAGGTAGAAAACATCTGGAATTAGTCCGCTTGGAAAGAAAATTATTTAAAAATTTCAGGAGCTTGCTCGCTTAAAACATATAATTAATCAATGGATGGGTTCAGGAAAATATTTTTTCGTAATGTATCGTATTTTAGAGATGTTTAAACCAGGCAATTTATATTTTAATAACGTCATTTGAATAAAGTTCATTTTTTTAATGAAGTTTTAAGTTTTCAAATATAATAAATTAATGTAGTATTGTGATAATTTTAAAAATATTACTGCTGAATGTACTGCATTTTAGAGATGTTTAAACAAAACTGCATTGTTATTGGAAAGTGCTTCATAATCAATGCTTTATGCATGATGGATCTTTCTTGTTTCTATTTCTGCTAAAACACGTTTTCGCATTCGCAATTTCAGTTATTAGAAAACTTTTCAGGGCTGTTGAAATGTTTCACTCTTTCAATGCCGCTTATAAAGGGACAAAGTCAAATTCATTAAGGAAGTACGAATTATTTGTACCTATAGCAAATATCTGAGATAGACTGGAAGTCTTAATAATACCTCACAACTCGATGTTCTTTTAGGAAACATTGACAGGAAACATTAATATGCATGTTATATTATACTAGAAACGGCAAAATTATTTATGTTGTCAGTGCCAAGATTGCAAGAGTTGAGCGGTTGAAAAGGAGGGCCTGCTTAGTAGTCAGTACATCAATCGTTTTCTTTCCTTTGTAGACATTTGTTAATTTAATTTCATTAAAAGCATATAAATTATATATTAGTGTTTGGAACCTGTTGTGTTTTGTCGAATGCCAATCTTGTGTATTACTTCTCGTTTCGGATTGGTTGTATTGTTCTTCCCTCTGCTTTCTGATCGGCTCTTTAAAGTGAACTAACTCTTAACACGTTGAGCGCCAAGCTGTTGTTGCTTTGTCTACCGTTCAGGTGGCACATAGCGGTGATCGCTCGACGAGGTGTTCGGCCATAGAGTATAAACTGAAGATAGCACACACATCGTGGTGACGATTATATTTCACTGTCCGTTTCTGCTATGCAAATGGTGTAAAAACATTCGGGCGCAATGCAGTCAGAAAGTTAACCAAACAGGTCGTCACTTTTTGTAATATGGGGAAAACCAAACCACATCTTTGCTTAGAATGTTTTAATAAACTCCATTAAAATTATAAAATTTGTCTTTTTGATTTCGGATTTGTTGGTTCTCTTGCACTGACGAAGGGAATCCAGCTATATGCTTGAAACAGCTGTATGCTGCATTTTTATCCTATTTGTGATAAAATGAGTCGCTCAAGCTTTCCTTATATTAGTGTTATTTTCCCTATTTCCCGAAGAATACATATGCGAACCCTAATGGATTTTGGGAAGTGTATTATTACTTTCCTTATATACATAGTATAATGTATAAAGAAAGTATTGTGACGGGGTCGAAAATTCGAATTCGAGTTTTCGACGGACACATTTCAGGCATTCCTGAACAAGAATAAAACGCTTTTGAGGTGGTGTGTGTGTCAGGGAGACTGTGGAGACGATATCTCACGAACAAATACTGCGATTCGAACGAAATTTGGTACACAAATTACAATCCGTGAATACTGGAAGTCTGTTGTTTTTAAACGCAATCGAATGTTCAGAACCCCTAAATTTTTGAGTGAAATTTTGAAAACAATATCAAAAAATCAAACCTTTCATAAAGTTATGTAAATAGTCATTTCTTATGTCATTTTTTTATTAGAAAACGATTGACAAACTTTAGAACGCTAGCATAAACCGTTCTCGAGATATTAGGCATTTTTCAAACAAATGTATCAAAAAATCACATACAAAATAGTAACTACTGTTAAATATGTTCACTTCTGATATGTAATATTATGTGATGAATTTGGTGACATCATTTTCGTGGATCTAGCTCGTTCCATTCATAAGAAAAGGTACTTTGGGTAGTACTTTTGTATTTGGACGCCAATAGTCATTTATCTGATATAAGAATAACTTATTTCTCCATTCATAACGCTTGGCGAGATTTTGGCGACGAATTTGGCGGAATGTCGCTAACTTGGCGATTATTTTAAATGCTGCCAAATTAACAAAATTGTCACCAAATTGATAAAAATGCCGCTAAATCAATGAAAATGACGACTAATTGATGAAAGTTTAATATCTTGGAAAGAACATAAGAGTAGACTATAAGAATAACTCATTTCTCCGTCCGTAACGCTTGGCGAGAAATTTAGCAGGACGTCACCAACTTGGCGACTATTTTAAACGTTACCAAAGTGACAAAAATGACGCCATATGGGAAGTAATGTTTCGCAAATTCTGATTTCCGTCATATGACGGGCAACCTTCCAGTATATAAGAAATGCTCTTCTCTCCATCTGTCTGTAACACTTGCTATTGCATTTGGCGAAGTTGGTGAATAATTTAGCAAAGTATCACAAACTTGGCGATATTTCTCCACAGATTGACAGAAATATCGTCAAAATTGCAAAAATGACTCCTAATTTTTGAATTAATGATTAAAATATTTTAATATATGAACTATATCGCTTATTTTTTTCTTTTATTATTATTTCCAATGGCGGGTACAAAAGACAAACTGAAGCCAAACAACAGAACGAGAGAACAGTAGCAAAAGGCAACAGAAGAGAGTCTATGGACCCATTCGGTCCCTTGCTTCCCAATAGCGTTCTCACATAGGTGTAGCGGAGAGCGCAGGACAGTGTCGCAGGTGAGAATAGTCCATGGGTTCCCGAAGGCGGCAGAGCATGCAACAAGGGTCATCAAGTAGACTATATCGCTTATTGAGGATGCTATTAATATTGATAGTTGTTCATTTAGAGTTGCGCGAAATATAAGTTAAGTGCGTACCTTGAAATAATTTTACATGTTGCCATCTGGAAAGTCGCCAAATGTACAACTGGGCGATAAAAACACAGTACCGTGAAACACAGTACCGTCAAAAAATAATGTACACCATTATTTTTTTACTGTAAAATCAGTATATTCATTGCATTATATAAGGAAAGTCATGTGCTGCCCACATTAGATTTTTTATTTTTGTTTAATTTTATTGTTTTATAGTTTTATAAATAACTTTGCTTTGAAGTATGTATGCAGATTTTTGAAATTTACTGTATATACTTGAAGATAAAAACCTGCAAGTTTTCTGTTGCAATCTTCCTGCGCTCAGTGGATTTGACTTGACTACTCGATCGAAATCACTGAACACGGTTAGGTGTTTCTGTATAGACGCTATCCTATTTTCGAAAATGTTTTATAGCATTTTCTAATTTGGATAATATCTATAATGTGTAACATTTCAATAATTGTAATTAAATAATTGAACATATTTTATTGTGAGCATACATACAATAGGGGAGAGTGGTTTACGTTGGTACACGGGCAAGTTGATACAGTAAAAATTGTTCAGTAACTCCGATTCATAATTCTGTGTTTTGGGAAAGGCAAAAGTCTTTAATTTATAACCCGTATGCACGTGTATTACGTGATATAACTTTAAGTAAAATGTATCCATGCAAAACTGCTTTTAACAGTGAAAAGTAAATATGTGTGTTGTTCTCTGACGGTTTTCAAAAGAATGTTTTTAAAAGTTTGATAAACTCTAACATTATTTCGGATTGTGAGCTTATTAGATAACTAATAGTAAGATAGTTTCGTTATTGTTCATTGAATTTATTTGTTCCTATTTTTGCATATAATGATTAAAATGTTACGCCATCATTTTAGGCAAATTGATACTATGCACTACTTTATCCCACTTACATCTGATTTACTGTTTTCATTTGTTCACAGAACACTGTTTGGAATTGACATCGACAAATTTGACGAACAGTTTAGGGTAAAAATATATCAAAAGTCATGAACGAAATAGATTTAATATTAATAATTCTGAGTCATATGTTATATATTCATTATTTGTATTTTTCATTATTTGTATTTTTACCATTAATAAACTCAAGAAAAAAATAATTTTCATCCCATCAATAACTGTTTGCCTCCCTTTTTAACACTTTACAACCTTGAGGAAAAGTGTTTATGACTTTGTTCATTCTGCCTGTCTGTCCGTTCGCACGCTAACTGCCGTAAAAATGACTTTATCAAAATGAAATTTTAGTATGTTGTTCAGACGGGCTGCAGGACCTATGGGAATATAAATGAATAATATCACCCAAATAGTTTTGGAATGAACTCGGGTTGAAAAAAGGAAATACATTGAACCCTATGGGACCTAATTTTTCAAACATTTTTTAAGTGAATTTAAAATTCACAAATTGCTTTAAAAGTTTTAGAAAATATTTAAATTATCCCATAAAAAATATAAAAAAAATTTCAGCAAAATATATTCGGTAGTTTTTTAAATAAAAATTAAAATAATAATTACACCCATATAATATGATGAGGTCACTTGACCCACTTCAAAATAAAATATGGCATCCATCTTGTGTCAAAATCGTGATTTAAAAAGTTTTTTTAAATTTATATTTAGTGTTGTATTCGGTCTAAAACCGCTTTATTTTTGCTTAATTTCCGTGCATCTGTATTCTGAAACAAAGCAATTAGAATATATTTGAGTTTAAATGATCATCAAACGTTGATTATTTCTACAACGAAGCTTAATTTTCACTTATGGAGAATGCAAACACATGAAGCTGTAAGATGAGTTGTATAAGAATCGCTGAATTTCTTTAATGCAAAATTATTTAGCTCTGGGGTCTACAATATAGCTGATATGAATAATTGAAAAGCTTATATAAATTCATTGATTTTACACAGAGACGCAGACAGTTACCTTACACCTTTCTGGTAGGTCGGACGGTCTGGGTCTCAACAACAACAACAGAGACGCAGACGATTTTATATAAGACTTTTTCGATGAAATTTTAAGCATAGAGTTAAATTACTTTTACCTCCATGGTTTTAAGTTTTTAAGTAAAATAAATTATTGTAGTATTGTGATGAATGAAAGAAATGGAAAAAAGTGTGTGAATGAAATATTTACTGCTTTTTCATATAGAGCCAGGTGATTTATATTTCAATGACGTCATTTGAATTTTAAATGTAATAAATTATTGTAGTATTGTGATAATTTTAAAAATATTACCGCTGAATGTATTGCATTTTAGAGATGTTTAAATAAAATTGCATTGCAGTTGGAAAGTGTTTCATAATCATTTCTTTATGCATGATTGATATTTCTTGTTTAATTATAGCAATAACGTTTTCCTTATCAGTATCAATTTTATCAACTTGCCCCATAGTGGATCTCATTGAAACTTTCCATTTGGCTAACTAAGTCATTTATGGGTTTACGATTCTAATCTGATGAATTTTAATTAGTACTATCAATAGAGGGAGAAATGCCGTAAATTTTAATATTTTGATTTTTTTAAAAGTAAATAAGAGTAAATATAAAAATTTAAAATAAAAAATGTATCAATTAGCCCTTGTTTTCCCTATATTTGGACCGACTTCTTCACATGACTTCTCTCTAATTATGTATCCTTATATATTTTTACGTGCAAGTATAAGAAATAGTAATCTTATTCGAATGCTTTATGCAAGTATAAATATATCCTAGCTTGATCTGCAAAAGCAGCTCTGATAACATATCTTTGGTGCTGACTTTACGACGTCTGAAAGAATATTTATTTTTATGTGTCCGAACAAATACAGTATCTGATATCCTTATTCACCCCTTGCAGCAGCATATGCGGCAATTTCCTATCAAATATCTATTCCGAAAGATTAAGTAGGCAACTCATTGTCACTCTGGAGGTATATATCGGGGATGGGGTTATATCTTATGATAATAAGATCCAGGCCATGAGAAGCGGCATATGGCACTTTGTCCTTGGCTTTGTCGTCGCCATTAGAAAAAAATGATAAGCAACAACATTCTGCATTTCAATTATATGAATTTAAATATTGCCAATTTTAGTGTTGAAATTCATACTAAAACATAATTTGTTTCAGTTTGACTGATGCAATGCGAGTTTGGAGTTCCTGTTTCGAGGTTTTCATTCGGTTCTAGTTTAATTATTTGCTACAAAAATATTACAAAGAAAAAGCTCTAATTGGTGTTTTTTGGGCAAAATATCCACAAAAATTTTGATTTTAATAAAATAATGCTTTTATTATTACAATTTGGGTCCTTCTATATGTCGCTAAATAGCAAAAATATATCAGCTATATCGCCAATTAAATTACGCATTTTATTCTCCTGGTTTTTTCATCAGAGAATTTTACACAACATTTGATTTCACTATAGAAATTACGCCTTACTTTAGTTTGATGTCATTGTAAACATAAATATAGAATTTCATGGGAGTACGTGCACTTGTGCATCCTAAATATATGCTTTTATACGCATATGCATGAATTTGTCCTTATTAGATATCAAAGTTTGTCTAGATGATCATCAAACTTGTCTGCGTATAAAATCTGGTATTTGAAAAACCAGAAAAACAATATTTTTAAAGTGCAGTTTGAGAATGTATCCATAATTTTTGTCCAATTCAACGATCTTTTTATAAAGAAACTAAAATTTATGGAATATAGCCTACGATGAACCATAATCTCTGGTTGAAAGTGCTTTAGACGAGGCAACATATCTACCACGATTCCACGACGGGTGGAAAACTGGTTCTGAATATACTCACAATTTTATTAAAAACATCAACACTATTGCCTAGGAACTTTTTCCTTTTAAGTAATAATGAAACAGTTTTTCTATACACCATCGAACGTGAATTATGATTGTGCTGTTGTGGTTTGCTACTTTATGATCATGGTTTTCAAAAGAGAAATAATTTGATAAGACAGCAGTTTAAAATGGATTTGAGACCATCAAGAACACCACTTCCTCGAAGTCTCCCTATCATACCCTAAAATAGAACATGTAATTTTTATAAGACGGAATATTAGTTGTTGTTGTTGTTGTTGCTTATAACCTCCTGTTTCGGTGGAACCACAAACAGGACCAGTGATGCCAGAAGACGGACAAAGAATGACACAAGACAAGATCACAAAGTTTATTAACACAAACAACATCACTGAAGAAGGTCAAGGGGGGTGCAGCTTCTCATTTAGCGAGGACCCAGAGGGCGGAAGACTGTCTTCATCCTCAAGAAAACAACCATGCCTTACTCGGGATTCGAACCCAAGCCCACTGGACAGCAGCCGAAGACGCTATCCACTTCACCGCCTGGGCGGCTGGAATATTAGTGAAAATGATGTTTAGTTTCGTATCCTTGCTCCAAAATAGAGCAATCTCCACCCTCCACAAAGTACTAATTAAAAACATCTGGAAGTAAGCTCAGAAAAGCAAATCAAGTTTTCTGATTTCAGATAAGAGCAACTTTCTACATTCTCTGTTTATTCTCAATCTATTTCACTTTTCATACAGCCCATGGATTGCGATCTGAAAATGCAAATGTAATTTCTGGTTCATTGTAATTTTTCTAGAGTAACATCTTGTATTTTTTTCTGTCCTCATATTTTGGATGATTAAAGCCTGGGCACTTTAGCCATTCTTGAGGCTCCAATCACAATGCTGATAACAATATTTTTCATGACATTATATTTGCTCATAGCAGTAGAACCCTCCTCCAGTGGGACAATGTTAGCGTAGGCGATCATTACTATGATCATCTACTTAACTATATTCAATGGGCTGTTTCTGTATAGACCTCATTTCTCAGGCTTATAATTTTGCTGTATTTTCAAAATTGAATTGCACTTTCAAAAATTTTTGGGTGGACAGTTTGCGTTCGGTTTTAAGTAATAAGATCCAGGATTGTTTCTATTTTAGTCCAGTCGAGTTTATGTTATTCAAATGAATGAGTGAGGAATGAATGGGGAGTGCCATTTTTAGACTTTGTGGGAATTGTATTCATGATGTGCGAGTTCCCTAGGAGGGAAGTTCCAAGTGACATTTGTTGCTCCATTGTTCTAGTGCCTCTTTTAATTTGCTTTGTAGCTATGGTACACAATATTTCTCCTATGCTCAGTTTATTATTACTAAATCGTCATCATTATATATATATATATATATATATATATATATATATATATATATATATATATATATATATATATATAGGGTGATTAAAAAGATGGGCTAAACTTTACGCGGTGGTAGTACACACCAAACGAAGGGTCCTTCCGAGAGGTTGGTGGTCGGGGAAGGAGGGTACGGTCCCTGTGGATGCCTCCCCCACTGGGTTCTGGTCTAAATTGGGTGGCACTTCCCGGCCGTCCAAATGGTTACCTTACACCTTTCTGGTAGGTCGGACGGTCTGGGTCTCAACAGCAACAACACCAAACGAAGCATTTTTTGGCATAGTTTACTGGATCGAAAATGAAACGTAAAGGCGCCAGTGGGAGTTTAATGGTGAAACCGATCAGGTGAGGCGAAAACACAAGAATGATTTAGAACAGGGCTCACAACACATTTTTATTATGTTCCTGGGAAAAAAAGGGACCATTTCCTACAAAAGAGAGACCAAAAAGGTACTATTTTCAATTTAAAAAAGGACCAAAACGTGACAATTTTCAATTAAAAAAAGGACAAAAATGAGACCATCCAAGGAAAAGAAAAATAATTGATGATATCTAATACGGATGATTGCATCCTAAAAGTTTCCAAGAATTAAAAGAGGGCAGGGTACTGCTACCCAAGAAAGGGTACTTAACAAAATTGAAGGCATGAAGTTACCGAGCACTGTTAAATTGAATTTTTTGCTGTGAAAATTTTATCATTGAAAAAAACTAATTGTACATAAAGGATTTTATAGTCTTGAGCAGTTGTATTCATTAACAATTACAGTTATTGAATTTATATAATTTTAGAATTTATTAAATTTACAAAGGAGAATATTAAATTGCTTTTTAATATTTTCTCATTCGTCAATGAGGTGTGAATGAGCTCAAAGTGACAAGATACATTTACATGTTAATAATATTTTTCAATTGTTTGTTGTCATATATTAATTATAAAGATATTTTTCTGAAAACACACACACACACACACACACACAACATACATACATATATATATATATATATATATATATATATATATATATAATAAATGTTATCTTCAGTCTCAAAGTGTTGTTTACTTGCCAATAAATAGAAGAGAAAAATAAAAACTTGTTTTAAACAAACAAATAAAATTTCGAAAACTCTATAAAATCACAATATAATATTTTAAAAATCTGCTGCCCGCACAGTGTCCATATTGTTAGACGTAAGCCTGTGGTTGAGGGGATACCATGCTCCTGCAGTCCCGTGCAGCGGATTTATGTTAGTCATGAACCAGCATAGCGGATAAATCAAGAAATGTTCAAAATAAATCACCATTATAACTAAACAAACATAATATGAATACATATTCCTCATTATTGGACAAATAAGAAATTTCAAAATCCTTAAGAAACAGAATATGCTTAGCTTAAGCTAAATTTAGTTGTTTAGTTTTTTTTAGCCTAACTCAGACTTTGCTAATTTCTTTCCAAAATATGAAATATACAGAACATTGACCATGGTTTTTATTTTTTGGAGTAATAAAAAAAATTTAATAAGTCTGTGCTCAAATTTAACTTTAATTCAGCCCCATATTTTCTAATAACAATACAGAATATACATTCTGTCACAGCATTATTATGAGGAATAAGTAATATTGTTTTCATCACCAGATTATATTAAATTCTTCTAGATAAACTGTTAAATTCCTCTGGGCAAATTGAATTGTGGAATCGCACTATTTATGCAAAAATGAAAGATGAGAAATAGGTATTTTCCGTAATATTACAGGTATTTTCCGTAGTCAGTAATTTTGTTCAGGAATTCGTAATTACGGAAAATCCGTAATGGTTATCATCTCTGTATTACCGTAACATTCCGTCGATCCGCCCCCTCAAATACAATCTCGGAAGATGCAGGGGGGTTGAAGAGCCAGACCGTCCGACTCATCCAGTGGACATGAGCAACTAATTGGACTGCCGGATGCAGGGGGGTTGCAATTGTTGGGAATTTTTTTGCTAAAAGAAACATGTAGAATTCTGTCTATCCACCCCTTCAAATGTGATAAAAAAAAATGAAGAGTAGAGACTTACTCGGAATTTTCAGCTAAAAGAAGCAATTGTATTTTCATCAAATTCGATGATGAATTCTTTTAATTTTTCCGATATGTTTGGGGTTGTATTTCTCAGAATTTCAAATTGAAACGAAAAAGGGAAGAAGGTCGCTTTCACGGGGAGGGCGGATGGATGGAATTCTATGATAATTTTGCAAAATATTGCTAGAAATATGCTCAATCGGAGTAGGGATATTTTGATATTAAATAGCAATATTAGAAAAAAAAATTGGTAATATTTTCGGAAAAATGATTAAGACAACTATAGAAATATATATAGGAACATTACATTTAAAACATCCATGGATAGTACTGGTAGAATATGAAAATTCAGGACACAAATTTTACAAAATTTCAGGACAAAAAATTATAAAACAAAAAATACATAAAGTTTTTATCCGGTGAATATTACTTTTTAATGAAAACAAACATTTATGTTTGGTAAACCACAAGTTTTCACTAAAGGGAATAAAAAATATTGATCTCAATTTAACAAAAATATAACAATGAATTATATCCCTGCAAAATGGTTGCCCTTTTGCCTAAAACATTGCTTTACCATTTTTTGGAAAATATCCCGTCACAGGGTTCATACCCATTATTCAAAATAGAAAAATTTGTATTTTGCGAATGTAATTAAAAAAATTAACTTTAAAATTTGACCGAAATATGAAAATAAGTTAGTTTAGTCAATCTAATATGCGACATTTAAAACATGGATATGAATGGAAAAATATACTAATGTACTATCAGCAGCAATTAATGAGAACAAACTGAATTGCGCAATCGCACTGTTTATGCAAAAATAATTAAGAAATTAATCATAATAATTAACCAGAATATGAAAATATGCTAGTTAAGTTAATCTAATATGCAATATTAAGAAGATGAAGATGGGTGGAAAAAGATACTAATGCATTTTCGGCAATTCACGAGAAAAACTAAATTGAGGAATCGTACTGTTTAAATGAAAATGATTAAAAAATTAACCAGAATACGGAGAAATACTAGTTTAGTCAATTTAATATGCAATATTTAGAAGATGGAGATGGATGGGAAAAAAATACAAAGTATTTTCAGCAATTCACTAGAACAAACTGAATCAATCGCGCTGTTCATGCGAAATTAATGAAAAACATAACATTTTAACGATTTATGTTGAATTTGAAGAAGCATATTTATTACTTCCATAAAACACGCGATCGCGATCTTAATTTACATTACATGCGTCCGTAAATCCCCGTTAATTACCGTGCAAGCGGCCGTAAATTTACATTGGCCTAGACAGAAGGCAATTTTCAATAGAAAATTATGCGAATTCCGTAACCTGTAGTATAAGACGAGGATGTTTTCCGCAGAATCTACGGAGAATCAGTAGTAATCGGCACCTTTACTTTTGATAAGTAAGATTTCAGGAATTTCGAGAAAGTACATAAAAAATAATGATATTTTAAGACACAAATATTTTAATGAAAAACATAACATTTCAGCTATTTATGTTGAATTTGAAGAAGCATAGTCATTACTTTCATAAAATACGCGATCACGATCTTAATTTACATTACATGCCGTGGTAAATCCCTGTTAATTACAGTTCATGCGGCCGTAAATTTATATTAGCCTAGCCAGAAGGCAATTTTTGGTAGAAAACTGTGCAAATTCCGTAACCCGTAGTTTGAGATGAGGATGTTTCCCATAGAAACTACGGAGAATCCGTAGTAATCGGCATCTCTACTTTTGAGTTTAAAATTTCAGGCATTTTGGTATGGTACGTAAAAATTAAGGATATTTCAAGACACAATTATTTTTTTCGGGAATTTTAGGGCGATTATGACCCCTGAACACCGAAACGTGCATCCAAGTTAGATGTGAACGTAAACAACATACTTTATTCATGTACTTAGAACTTTGTATTAGGACTAGCATTTGATAAACAAAACCCCCTGTTGTCTCTAGTCAGTTTTTTGGACTCTGCGTGATGGGAGTAAAAGAATGAATAGAGCTTGTCACACAAGAACGCGAGTAGTTATAAATTGGGGGTTCTGCGGCGGATCGGGGAGGTGGCTCAGGAGGAGAGGCCCTCTTTTGGGAGGAGGGTCCCTCTTTGGGAGGATGCCTCTCTTGAGCCACCTCTCCTCTTTGGAGTGTCTTCCCTCTTTTGAGAGGAAGCTCCTCTCAGAGGGTCTTGAGACCCCCAGGAGGGAGGATGCCCCCCTCCCCTCTTTTGGAAGTTTGGTGAGGCGGTGCAGCACCGGATGCCTCTTTCCTAGTATTGCGAAAGATGTCAAGAGGGCAATTGCGAAGTCTTTCACGGAGTGAGTTTCACTCTTGAGAGGGAATGTCACAATCGCTGACCTGAGGAAGGGGTTTCAAGCGATGTCGCAATCAGCGACTGACCTTTGACCTGAGGAAGAAGTTTCAAGGGATGTCGCAATCGAACAATCTGGAAATGACGTGTCGCGCCTTGGAGCTCCTTAGCACACGTCCTCCCTCTCTGCTGGTCAGCGACAGAGTGAAAGATCTTATCAGCAGGATGTAGTTAAAGCGCCCTCTGGCGAATTTTGATGAAGTGCTGCCATCTATCGGCATTTTTTTTTTTCCAAAAGAAATTAATGTTTCACTTGTCAGGAGCTGGATTCGATCTTGGGTCCAACTGATTAGAAGTCGCGCGTCTTACCATCGTGCCAAAGCACCCGTGCTTTATAGGCAGTTAACTTCGAAGTGTACCTTATCAGTGGAAGTTAGATTATTTTTCAAAGTTCATTCGAATAGCGATGCAAGGGTGCGTTTTAAAACAGAATGTTACGGAGTGAATATAAATATGTATATTATAACACAATGATTTTTTTTAAAACAAATGTATACACAAACTTTAAAAACACGAATGTAATAATTAGCTAAAATTGTGTTCAGTGGACACGAAACTTGTATTCAGTGAATACTATTCTGAGTGTTGTGTATCTAAAAACAAATGTATACACAAACTTTAAAAACACGAATGTAATAATTAGCTAAAATTGTATTCAGTGGATTTTTTTTTTTTTAAATAAATCAATACGATTTTTATAATAATAAGGAAATGATTTCGAATGTTTAAAAACAAATTGATTACGGATTTCCAATGAACACACAAATTGTGTTCAGTGGACACACAAATTGTGTTCCGTGAATACTATTCTGAGTGTTGTGTATCTAAAAACAAATGTATACACAAACTTTAAAAACACGAATGTAATAATTAGCTAAAATTGTATTCAGTGGATTTTTTTTTTTTTAAATAAATCAATGCGATTTTTATAATAATAAGGAAATGATTTCGAATGTTTAAAAACAAATTGATTACGGATTTCCAATGAACACACAAATTGTGTTCAGTGGACACACAAATTGTGTTCCGTGAATACTATTCTGAGTGTTGTGTATCTAAAAACAAATGTATACACAAACTTTAAAAACATGAATGTAATACATAGCTAAAATTGTGTTCAATGAACACACAAATTATGTTTTGTGAACAGGATTCGACCATTCTGAGTGTTGTGTATCTAAAAACAAATGTATACACAAACTTTAAAAACACGAATGTAATACATAGCTAAAATTGTGTTCAGTGGACACACAAAAATTGTGTTCAGTGGACACATAAATTGTGTTCAATGAATAGGATTCAACCCTTTTATGTGTTGTGTATCTAAAAACAAGTGTATACATTATATATTTCTAAGTTTTAAAATTTAAACGCATTAGATAAAATTGTGTTAAGTCAACAAGATTGATCCCTTGTAATGGTTTAAAAATTAATGTATTACTACATTGTACTTAGGCATTTTCAAAAATGGTGCGACAAGCTACTCACAATCTGAAAAGAAAGTTTCCACTAGAAAATACATCTTATTTCGAACTGTTACATATATACTAATATTTAATCACTAATATTTAATTAACTGCATTAAATAATACACATAATTAGTTAAAATTGCAATGGCGACCCAAAGATTGAGAATATATGTAAATAAAACACATCAGAGAAGTAGATATGAATTATGTTCGAAAATAAAAATATTCAAATTCTAGCCAGTTCTAGAAGGCCATCGAATGTTTCAGCTTATCGGAAATCATGTGCTTCTGACTTTTTCGGAGGACGCTGTTTGTTTAGCACAAAGCAAAGGTCCCCTCGGAAAAGGGTATAAAATGCGGTCCTTATCGAGCTATGGTCAACTGCTCTTTTTTCAGCCAGTGCTTTTGCTTTTTGAATTAAATACGATAACGAGATTATTTACGATGTCTTCATCCTGTGCTTTCAAAGTAAGTAAAATTTTGATTTTCATTATTTTATGATTTATTATATATGACATTTTATGATTTATTATATATGACATTTTATGATTTATTATATATGACGATTAGCACTTGAATTTTATATTAATTATTTTTTTTATGGATTTTCAGTTCGACTTCGGCATCCCAATTGAGGAGATGGATTTAATTTGTGCAAACAATCCCACGACCAAAGACGATATAAATCAGGTGAGTTATTTTAATAATTTTTTTAATTGAAAAATGTATTTGTTTTAATTTTACGCATTTGTGAAAATACTGTTTGAAATTAAACACAACAATTGAATTAAACCTTGAAAAATATAAACATTTACGCTTGATCTGAGCGAAGCCACCGCTGACTTTATTAAAACATTTAATAGGACCCACACATATTTTTTAATGTTTCACATATTGAACCATTCAGTTTAATTGTACTTTGAAAAATATAACGTTATTTCCATCGGAGTGGAATCATTTTTTTTTTTTTTTTTTTTTTTTTTAATGATAGATTTGTGTGGGCTTCCAAAAATTATATCTTTCAACTATAATTTTTTTATATCAACATTTTAGTATGTGGTTTTAATAACACTTTTAAATTTAAATAAATAATGAGTTTAACACATAACTTAAAATAAAACTAAGAATGAAGCAACCTTTAAAGAAAAAACATTTTTAATGAAAGCTAAATAAGTACATTGATTTTTACAAAAGTAATATTCTACTAACTTGTATTTCACATATGGAACAGCGCAATCATCGTTGTATAATAGTCCTTTACGGTGAGACTTTTAAAAAATTCAGGTGAAACATTGTTTTCATTTGTTTCACAAAACTCTCGCGCAATTTCTTGAATGTTTATCATTAAAAGTTCGTGATCGACTAGTTCATAATCCACAAATTGCATATGAGTGGATAGCGTACAGCACTTGTGTTTCAAATCGGTACACCCGTGACTTTTGCATGTTTCGCGTTGATATAATTTATACAACTCTACACATAAATTTTTATGTACACACTGCATTAAAGTGTGTTTTAATTCATAGGGTGGCAAAGTCGGTAGTGCTTCGACAGGTTTTTGATACTTCACAATACAATTGGGTAGGATATTTGTCAGTAACTGATCCAAAACACAATTAGTAACATCTTGACTAATGTACTGAAGAGTATGAAAATTATCCTGATTTAATAAGATTAATTTCTTTTTGAACTGTCCAGTGCAAGGTGGTAATTGTTGTAAATATAGATTGCTTTCACACACACAAACTAAGAGTTCGTTATTAATTGTGAAAGATGAATTTTCACTGTCCATATTTGAAATGCGTTTTAAAAATACACTCCACGTATTAGGTGTGAGTGTTACTCCATGAGGGGTAGGCACGATAACATCAGAGGCATTCATCCTGTAGACACGAAAGTGTACTTTCACATTTCCTCGAAAATGTTGCACGGTAACGTAAATGTTACAGCCCAAATGGTAACGGAACTTTTCAGATGAGGATAATTCTATCGAAACCGATCCACTTTGAGAAGTAGCATAGTTCAGAGCCGACGATACCAAATCACTTTGCGAATCTGTAGTAGGTATAGATGGAGTATGCATATGGCTCCAATCGATTTCAGGTATAGGCGAAAGCGCTGCAGGCGGGACATACATTGGAAACTCGCACTTGCGTTTCTGTCCAGGCGTTTTAGGTAGAATTTTTCTAAATGTTAGACTTATTCTAGCTTCTGAGACTTCGGGTTCCGCAGCAATTCCATGAGAATAGAATTTGTTAGTTGGCACATGCATCGCATAAAGCGATCCGTGTTGAATTGGAATACTTAGAGGAGATTGTCCTTTTCTTTCGAAAATGATAGATCTTGTAGCACCGAAACTGAGAGTCGCTATAGGTGTTTTAGAGCATAGGGAGGATTCATTGTCCTTGTGTTGTCCTATTTTAGCATGTCCATCCACATAGTGGTTTGCTAACACAAAATTGTAGCTGTATCCCATATGTTCTTCCACACGTGATTTTATCTCCGATAAGAGAGGTGTCCATCCCTCAGAACTGTTTCCAGCGTCTCCAAATGCATATGCTTTTTGAGCTGGTTGGTATGGATGACCATGCACCACCCCTTGTGATTGTTGAAAGGGCAGACTTTTCAACGCTTGAAAAATTAAATCGGCTACATTTACTGAATAAAATTCGCGAACATATTCTACATTCAACTTCTCGCGTTTAAAAAAGATAGACATTTTTAAAAATAAGCAACGACAACCTTCTAGGAGAACAAACGTTGAACGAATGAACTCTTATCTAAATAATATTCCTTATCGTGATATTTCTTATCGCATCATGTGACATGATATTTCTTATCGCATCATGTCACATGACATTCCTTATCGTATCACGTGACACATCACATGATATTTCTTATCGTATCATGTGATGTATCACGTGACATCTTGTTAGCGAATCACAAGGTTCCACGTATGGAATCACGTGACATCTTGTTAGCGAATCACAAGGTTCCACGTATGGAATCACGTGACAAACCAGATAAGGTTTCCGCCCACTATACATGCTACGTGGAGCTCACTTTGACTCGAGACTTGCGCTAGGAAAGACGTGCTTTTAATTTGCTCCTCTCTATTAAAATATCGACAAACGAATTTACCACAATGATGGTTGTTTCAAAAGTGAGTTCAATATGTTTTCGAATTAAAAATAAAGATACATTTTTAAAAATTCATATCACAATAAATTCTGTTATCATTCATAACACAAGAACTTTTAAAATGTACAACACAAAAATTAGCTTCATACACATTTCACTCTTTTACATGTTTTGCGTTTTTAATATTTAGGATATGACTGTGGAAGCTGCTCCATTGCCTGTGGCACCAACAGTTGTGGAAGCCAATGCAACACCCCTTATGAAAGCTGTGGCAGCACCGACCGTGGTGGGAAAGGCCGGACCTAGTGGTATTCATGTAAGTTATTTTATTTCATCTTTTTTGGAAGGGGAAAATCGGCTGTTTCTGGGAGTATAGGATTGTATCGTATTCTATTACAGAAACTGTTATTTCTTTTAGAGGAAGTGCAATTAATAATTTTAAGGAACAGCTGACTCGCGATTTTATAGTGTACTTTTAGGAATTTTTCTAGAAAAAACTAATATGGACATTTTATCTATTTTATAGATATGTCCCACTTGCCACAAGAACTTCACTCTAAAGACTAGCTTGACACGACATATGAAGACCCACACAGGGCTAAAACCCTTTGTCTGTGAAGTCTGCCAGACGGCTTTCAACCGAAAAAGTGCGATGGTACGTCATGCTAAAATGCATGAAGCAAGTTTAGAATGTGGTGTGTGTGGTGAAGAGTTTTTGTCCCGAATGGACCTCCTTCGCCACACGAGGCGACACCACAATACTGTACAGCACAAGTGCGAACTGTGTGATGAAGCATTCACACGACGCGACGTGCTGTTACAGCATATTCGCCGTGCTCACCCTCACCCTTCCTCCAAGGGCGTGAAACGCAAGACGGCCGATGCTGACAAAATAGCAAAGAAACGAAGCACCCAAGCGATGAGAGCTCTTCGTCGCACACAGCGAGCTTTGGGCGTTTTCACGACCCACACTTTGGAGCCCACCGAGGAGAATCGACAGGATCTAACACTGGCGTTAGAAGAGATGCGTGTACCACTGATTGCCTTGTTGAGTGAAGAACTCTCGGCCAATCAGATTAAATGGTACCTGGTCCTCTACGCAAAGATGGTCCGACTGAATTCTGAGGGGGAGGAAGAGAGCACGACGGCCTACTTTCATAGTAGGTGTGGAATTGACCTGATTTCTCACACGATTGAGCAACATGTGAGTGAGGGGTACCTGAAGATTCAGAGTGCTTTCGAGGACTACCAACAGTTGGGGTCGGGGTGGTCTTTGGATCATGTGATGAAGATGGATGTTTGCGTGGGCAAGTACAGGCCTCTTCGCCCCGCAAGCTATCTGCCCCTGCCCCCCAAACTTGAGGCCAAAAAAGCACTCTTAAATATTGAAAACAGTGACCAGAAGTGTTTTGTGTGGTGCCTTCTTGCTCACAGACTCAATTTGCAGCGGGCTGAAAAACCCGAACGTGTAGCTCATTATTTGCCTAGGGAGCATGAGATAAACCTGGGGAATGTGGAGTGCCCGGTACCCGTGAGTAAGGTTAGTACCCTAGAGAAGCTGAACAACTGCCGGATTAATGTTTTCGGCTATGAGGATGAAGAAGTGTTTCCTCTGCACGTATCTGCAAGAGACGATGCAGACTGCATTAACCTTCTCCTCATAAGTCAGGATACCCAACAACATTACTGCCTGATCCGCAGTATGTCGAGACTTCTGGGGGATTTGACTCTACATCGTGCTGCTTCTCACGTATGCTATCGGTGCCTCCACCGCTTCACCCGAGAAGATTTACTCGTGGCACACACTCCCTACTGCAAAGAGCACGCACCGCAACGTGTTGAGATGCCAAGCCTCGAGAAAAGTTGTTTAAAATTCTCCAATTTGGAGTATCAACACCCGGTCCCGTTCGTCATATATGCCGACTTTGAGTCGCTTTTGGTAGAAGTGCCCAGCGCACAGCCTAGCGATAGTCGGTCCTTTGTAGAAAAGGTAGCCCATCATGAGGCTTGCGGCTACGCATACGTCGTCGTGGGACCCCAAGGCGAATCACACAAGCCCGTGTATTGCTATCGGGGCCCTGACGCCGTAACCCATTTTCTGCAGAGGATGCTCTTGGAAAGAGACGAACTGGCCGTTCGTTTTAATAGCATAGCACCTATGCGTCTTACCAGGAGTGAAGCACTGGCCTTCAACAGCGCATCCCACTGCTATCTGTGTAAGAGGGCCTTTGCAAAGGACGGTGACCGGTACATTATGAAGGTTCGCGATCATTGTCACATTGTTGGAAACTATAGGGGTGCAGCACACTCGAATTGTAATCTTAGATACAAGTTACGCAAGAGTGTCCCTGTAGTGTTTCACAATTTGAAAAACTATGATTCGCACCTCTTAATGTCGGGGCTTGGAAAGCTGAAAGACCACAGCTTAGAGGTCATTCCACAAAATATGGAGAGATATATCTCCATCTCCCTGTATGAGGGAAAGGAGAGTGTGAGGCTGCAATTCATCGATAGCCTTCAATTCATGAATGCTTCCTTGGAGAAGTTAGTGGCCAATTTACCAGCTGATAAATTCAAGATCATGAAGGCAAACATCCCCATCCATTTTGAGCTGCTGCTTCGCAAGGGAGTGTACCCTTACGAGTACATGAATTCGTTGGCGAAATTCGATGAGCAGGTATTACCTCCACTCTCGGCTTTTTATAGCACTCTGACGGATGAGACCCCCACCGCTGACGATTATGCTCATGCTCAGAATGTATGGAGAACATTCAACTTGAAAACATTAGGGGAGTACCACGACCTCTACGTTAAAAGTGATGTTCTTCTGTTGGCCGACGTATTTCAGCAGTTTCGACACCTGTGCAGGGAGTACTATGGGTTGGATTGTGTCCACCTGATGACAGCACCCGGCTTGGCATGGCAGGCTGCTCTCAAGATGTGCAAGCAGCCCCTCGATCTAATGACAGAGATTGACCAGCATCTCTTCATTGAGCGTGGTATCAGGGGTGGCGTGTCTGTCATTACGAAGCGTTTGGCACATGCAAATAATCCTTACATGGCGAAGTATGACCCTGCACAGCCCACCCAGTATATTATGTATTTGGATGCTAACAACTTGTACGGGTGGGCTATGTCTCAGCCCCTTCCATATGGAAAGTTTGAGTGGGTGTCACCCACGATTGCGACAGAGGATTGGATCCTGTCTTGCCCCGACCATGCATCGGTTGGCTACATTTTGGAGGTCGACTTGGAGTACCCGCCAGAACTTCACGATCTCCATAATGATTACCCTGTTGCGCCAGAAAGAATGTTGATTCGAGAGGAAGATGTCTCGCCGTATACGGTAAAGATCATGGAGGAGCTTGGAGTTCCCCAGTTCCAAGAGCAAGAAAAACTTGTCCCAAATCTCTGCAACAAGAAAAATTATGTGGTACATTATAGATGCTTGAAAATGTACCTGGAACTGGGGCTGCACGTAACATCTGTGCACAAAGTCCTTAGCTTCCATCAGCGGCCCTGGTTGAGATCGTACATCGATTTCAACACCGAGCAGAGGAAGAGGTCTCAATCGGGGTTTGAGAAGGACTTCTTCAAGCTCATGAACAACGCCGTATACGGAAAATCAATGGAAAATCTGCGTAACAGAGTTAATGTAGATTTGGTCACCGACACGCGGCGGGGTGAAAAGCTCGTGGCGGCGCCTACATTCAAGCGCTTCAAAATTTTTGATGAAGACTTGGTTGGGGTTGAGCGGGTGAAGAACTGCATTGTCTTTAATAGACCGATTTACGTTGGATTCACCATTCTGGAGCTGAGCAAACTCCATATGTACACATTTCATTATGGCTACATGAAAAAGTACTATGGAGCAAAGGCTGTGTTACTATTCACTGACACTGATTCTTTAACCTATGAGGTGCAGTGTCGTGATTTTTATCAGGACATGCAGAAAAACAGCCATCTCTTTGACACCTCTGATTTCCCCGTGAACCATCCGGCATTCAGTGGTGTTAATAAAAAGAAGATTGGTTGTTTCAAGGATGAACTGAACGCGCAGCCGGGACTTGAGTTCGTGGGGCTCAGGTCTAAAATGTACTCACTACTGGCAGTTAGTGGTACAAAAAAGACAGCAAAGGGGGTCTCCCGATCAGTTATCAGTAAGCAACTGAGACATGAAATGTACAAAAGTTGTCTTACTGATAAAAAAGTTGCACGTCACGTTCAGTATCGCATCGGGAGTGAGTGTCACAAATTATACACTCTAAAACAGTGTAAGGTGTCACTCTCTCCATACGATGATAAACGCTACATAATGGACGATGGCGTGCATACTTATGCTTACGGCCACCACAAAATTAAAAGAGAAGAGCAAAGAAAGAAAGATGAAGACCAAAGCAAGATATAGAGATATGGAAAAAAAAATAGAAAAAAGTAAAAATTGAAAAAAAAAAATTGGAAAAAAAAAAATATATATATGGAAAAAAAAATCCAATTGCATTGGAAAAAAAAAAAAAAAAAAAAAAAAAATGGAAAGAAAAAAAAATCTATGTACTGTGGAAAGATTTTTTTCCACTGATATAACATTTTTATGTTAAAACATTTTTATGTTTGGGAAATAGGCCTGCCAGTTTGAAAGTGTACTACTTTACATTTAAAATTAATTTTTCACTGTTTAAAAACAGCTAAGTTTAAATTCTTTATGAAACTTTATCTTGTAAAGTAGAAAATATAAATTTCTGAATTTAAAAATTCAGATTTAATTTTTAAAACTTTATCTTGTAACATTACAAGTATCTGAATTTAAAAATTCAGATTTATTTTTTTAAAAACTTTGTCTTGTAAAATTACATGCATCTGAGTTTAAAAATTCAGATTTATTTTAAAATTCTTTATCTTGTAAAATTACAAGTATCTGAATTTAAAAATTCAGATTTATTTTAAAATTCTTTATAAAACTTTGTCTTGTAAAATTACAAGTATCTGAATTTAACTTTACTTATTTTTAAAATGTTTTTAAAAAAAAAAAACAATAAAGATTAAAATTCTTTATAAAATTTTATCTTGTAAAATTACAAGTATCTGAATTTAAAAATTCAGATTTATTTTAAAATTCTTTATAAAACTTTATCTTGTAAAATTACAAGTATCTGAATTTAACTTTACTTATTTTAAAATGTTTTTAAAAACAATAAAGATTAAAATTCTTTATGAAACTTGTAAAATAAAATTACAATTTAAATTAATAAAAAAACCATTTCAGACTGGTGGGGAACGCTGCCCTTAAAGAGCGTAGTGACAGGGTGTGACACCTCATGGGGCTGTTGGAATCACACAAACTTTTTCTTCTTCTTCTACTAACATTTCCCACTTTTTCTAACACTTTTCTCTTATATAATATGTAACAGTTCTTAATAACACATATTTTCTAATGGAAACTTTCTTTTCAGATTGCGAGTAGCTTGTCGCATCATTTTTTTTTTTTTTTGAAAATGCCTAAGTACAATGTAGTAATACATTAATTTTTAAACCATTACAAGGGATCAATCTTGTTGACTTAACACAATTTTATCTAATGCGTTTAAATTTTAAAACTTAGAAATATATAATGTATACATTTGTTTTTAGATACACAACACATAAAAGGGTTGAATCCTATTCATTGAACACAATTTATGTGTCCACTGAACACAATTTTTGTGTGTCCACTGAACACAATTTTTGTATGTTCATCCATAATCTATTATATTTTTAAACATTTGAAATCATTTCGTTATTATTATAAAAATCGTATTGATAGTTAGATTTATTTTTAAAAAAAAATCCACATTGCTATACACACACACTTAGAATGGTGAAATCTTGTTCACTTCATTTTAATTAAATGCGCTATTTTAAAGTTTGTGTATACATTTGATTATAGATACACAACACTTGAAAGGGTCGAATCCTGTTCACAAAACATAATTTCAGCTATGTATTACATTCATGTTTTTAAAGTTTTGTGTATACATTTGTTTTTAGATACACAACACATAAAGGGTTGAATCGTATTCATGTAACACCATTTTTGTGTCCACTGAACACAATGTGTGTTTTATTTTTTAAAAATATTGTGTTTTTAGTGAATCAAACATAAACACTTTAAAGGATTTTTACAGCCTCGTTTGGTATACGTGGAAAAACTTTATTTTTCAGGTTTTAAATATGCCACTTGGTTTTTAGACATACTCAAAACCACATGCTGTTGAAAAACTTTATTTTTCAGATTGGATTACAATGGTAAGGTTTTATCTATTCTAACATAGACTTCATATTTGGAACTCGTGAGTCTTATCATTTCTTATCAAATGTTTGAGAAAGAGAGTGCTGATATTGACCATAGCAATCGTTATCTGGGTGTTTGGACGATTATTGTAAATGCTCGCTTGGACGATTCTCGTTCATTGGAATATATATTGTGAGAACCAAACTTGCAATAGATTTTAAAAGTGTTTGTGTCAGGGAAAAATAATGTACACTCACTTCTAAGTTCTATCATGGTAGTAAAATTACGATGTTAAAATGGTGATATCATATTCATTGGGTTTTATTTAAACTGAATGCTAAAATTTATGGGGGTGAAAATTCGTTAGTTTGTTAAATTCTAAACTTCGATATTTCAATTACATCCACCATTTTAAAAAAATGGCCGAATCATATTCGATGCACAATATCATTAAAGTGATGTGTTTTAGATTATGTGTAGCAAATCAGACCGTTGAAGTATCCAACTATTAAAAATATATTATTAGAAAAAATAGGTGGCAACACCTCATACTGGTGATGATAAGATCTAATTTTTAATAGCGTAATGAGAGTGTCTCACTCATTTGGAGTTTGACTAGCGGGTAGTGAAGAGGTCGTTCTGTGAGTTCTAATTTTCATTATTATTTTTCTATACTGTTAGATTTATTTTTCAAAAATCACACTTAGAATGGTCAAATCCTGTTCACAAAACATAATTTCAGCTATGTATTACATTCATGTTTTTAAAGTTTGTGTATACATTTGTTTTTAGATACACAACACTCAGAATGGTCGAATGCTATTCACTTAACACTATTTTGAAAATGCGTAACTATACTTGGGTGTATTCAAATCATTTTTAAAAAAAATATATTGATAGTTAGATTTATTTAAAAAAAAAAAAAAAAAAAAAAAAAAAAAAAAATCCACTGAATACAATTTTAGCTAATTATTACATTCGTGTTTTTAAAGTTTGTGTATACATTTGTTTTTAGATACACAACACTCAGAATAGTATTCACGGAACACAATTTGTGTGTCCACTGAACACAATTTGTGTGTTCATTGGAAATCCGTAATCAATTTGTTTTTAAACATTCGAAATCATTTCGTTATTATTATAAAAATCGTATTGATTTATTTAAAAAAAAAAAATCCACTGAATACAATTTTAGCTAATTATTACATTCGTGTTTTTAAAGTTTGTGTATACATTTGTTTTTAGATACACAACACTCAGAATAGTATTCACTGAATACAAGTTTCGTGTCCACTGAACACAATTTTAGCTAATTATTACATTCGTGTTTTTAAAGTTTGTGTATACATTTGTTTTAAAAAAAATCATTGTGTTATAATATACATATTTATATTCACTCCGTAACATTCTGTTTTAAAACGCACCCTTGCATCGCTATTCGAATGAACTTTGAAAAATAATCTAACTTCCACTGATAAGGTACACTTGGAAGTTAACTGCCTATAAAGCACGGGTGCTTTGGCACGATGGTAAGACGCGCGACTTCTAATCAGTTGGACCCAAGATCGAATCCAGCTCCTGACAAGTGAAACATTAATTTCTTTTGGAAAAAAAAAATGCCGATAGATGGCAGCACTTCATCAAAATTCGCCAGAGGGCGCTTTAACTACATCCTGCTGATAAGATCTTTCACTCTGTCGCTGACCAGCAGAGAGGGAGGACGTGTGCTAAGGAGCTCCAAGGCGCGACACGTCATTTCCAGATTGTTCGATTGCGACATCCCTTGAAACTTCTTCCTCAGGTCAAAGGTCAGTCGCTGATTGCGACATCGCTTGAAACCCCTTCCTCAGGTCAGCGATTGTGACATTCCCTCTCAAGAGTGAAACTCACTCCGTGAAAGACTTCGCAATTGCCCTCTTGACATCTTTCGCAATACTAGGAAAGAGGCATCCTCCCAAGAGAGGCATCCGGTGCTGCACCGCCTCACCAAACTTCCAAAAGAGGGGAGGGGGGCATCCTCCCTCCTGGGGGTCTCAAGACCCTCTGAGAGGAGCTTCCTCTCAAAAGAGGGAAGACACTCCAAAGAGGGGAGGTGGCTCAAGAGAGGCATCCTCCCAAAGAGGGACCCTCCTCCCAAAAGAGGGCCTCTCCTCCTGAGCCACACTGAGCCACCTCCCCGATCCGCCGCAGAACCCCCAATTTATAACTACTAACGCGGACGTTTTCGTGTGACAAGCTATATTTATTTTATTAATCCCAAGCACGCAGCGTCCAAAGATGGACGGCAGACAACGCTCGTCTGCAATTCTAGAAGTTGGGAAAACATCTGCATCACAGAAAAGTAAACACGTGCACTCCCACAATAGCCATTCATCGGGGCATTTCAATGACACCGAGAATTTCGGCTGTTAAAAGGAAAATATATATTTTCCCAGCAAAACAGGAAAAAAGGGACCTGATAATGAAAAAAGGGACTTTAAGGGACTAATTACGAAAAAAGTTACCTCGAGGGAAAAAAGGGACCATTTGCGAAGCCTGCTTAGAAGTTATAAGATGACATTTAATAAACAATAATTACAGTAATGGCTCAAAGGAGCGACCGCCAATCTGAATGAATACAGCGACGATAGAGGGATTGGTGAACTCTCTCGAACAGACTATACATGTCGCGCACTTTGGCCGAAATTCTGGCGATGAGTTCCTCTTCAGATTCAAGGGGAGTGTCATGCACGAGACTCTTGAGATATCCCCACAAAAAGAAGTCAAGACACGACAGATCGGGCGATCGTGGGACCAAGCTATGGGACGATCTCGCCCAATCCATCGGACCGGAAAAGTGACGTCCAGATAGATCCTTACTTCTCGCCCAAAATGGTCTGGTGTTCCATTGTGGTGGAACCACATACGTCGTCGGATGTCTGTTGGAACATTCTCCAGTACTTCCGGCAAGACCTCCTGCGGTACATTCTCCCATAAAGTCGTTCCGGCCTAAGATACGGTCCTATTAGGCGGTGGCTAATGATTCCTGCTCATACATTGACGGAGAATTGTCGCTGATGCGCATGTGGGTTTACACTCTTCCACACATGTTCATTGTGGATGTTAAATGTGCCATCACGTGCGAATTAGGCTTCATCTGTGAAAAGCACAGGTCGTAAAATCTGGCTGCGACGCATTTTGCCCCATGAATCAGCGGGTGAACTGCACCCGATGAAGATAATCGGCTGCAGTCATTGCTTGGATTCGCTGGAGATGGTATGGGTATAACTATTCCCCAGACAGAACCCGCCATACCGTGGATTGTGGCACACCAAAAGTATTCCCCATTGCTCTTGTGTTTGTACCTGGGCGAACTGCTACTGTGTCCAGAATAGCCTGTTCCACACTTGACGTTCTAGCATTTCGTGCACGACCTGCATCAGACCTGGTGATTAGAAAGGCTCCCGATTCACAGAGCTGCCGATGCAAGCGTTCGAATGCTTGGCAACCGCCTATGGGGAAAAAGTTCCCCGTACAGTCGTTGTGCTTCTCTGCCATTCCCATTTGCAGCTCCATAGATGAAATACTTATCGGCTTTTTTACCTATTTGCAAATTCCTCCATCGTCTCAAAAGTTGTAGCTACGAATAACTGCTGCAAACTGATAAGACCATACATCTGGTGTTACGAAATTTGCATAAGGCTTCTTATTATTCCCCAAATGGAATTTGCAGACGTGGTTTTATTCTTCAACCAGAAAATAACAACCAAAATGACGCTTTTAAGTTTGCGAAGTGACCGCTTCCCAATGAAAAAGCGCCCTGTAACGCCTTTATTTTCCATTTCCGACTCGGTAAACTATGACGAAAAATGCTTGGTGTAGTGTGTACTATCACCTCATAAAGTTTGGCCCATCTTTTTTGAATCATCCTCTATATATAGTTTAGATATCTTTTTAAATGTTTAGTCCCAATACCTTATATATGTTAAAAAGAAATGGGAACATTACAATTTTAAGGAATATTCATTTTTAGGATATTGACAGTAGAAATGTGACCTCTTCATTTGCCATTAATACGTCAGTTTTTAAAGAAAATCTTGATCCAGTTAGAAATAGTTGTCGCCTCCTAACACACTCAATTTCTATGCAAACTTTCGAGAATTGAAATTATTGTATGCACTTTTAATATCGAGGGAAGTCATAAATAATCTCTTTCCTTTCCTTCTTGGCCGGTTGTATTAACTCATTTCTAGCAGACACGTTGCATTTTTTTTTATAAAATAATAATAATAAAAAAAAACAATATATGTAAGACAGAAAAATACACTGTGTTGCAAAAAAAAAATATATATGCACCAATTAGAAATTGAGCTACAGCCGCGAAACTGGTCATGTATGTATCGTTGGAGGAGGTATGCAAATGATTAGAGTTTCGGAGCAAAAAACTTTAGCAAAATACAATAGCATAAACCGTTCTCGAGATATTGCACATTAAAAAAAATATCAAAAAATCATGTAAAATAAAAAAAACATTAACTACTGTGAAATACGGTCACTTTTCATAAGTAATGTCATGCGAAAAATTTGGGGACATCATTCTTGTGGATCTAGCTCATTCTATTCATGAGAAAAGATACTTTGGGCAATGCTTTTGTATTTGGACGCCAATAGTTTTTTATTTGCTATAAGAATAACTTATTTCTCCGTCCATAACGCTTGGCGAGAGTTTGGCGGAATATAATTTAATAGCCAATAAAACAGCAATAAAATCGTATTTATAAAAGCCAATCTGAATTGATTCAAATAATTGAATATTAAAAGTTAATTACTTGTGAATTAAATCTTATGCAAAAGTGCATTTTTTATCGTTATGAATTTAAAGATCAATGTGTGTATATATCCGTAAAAAACACTTGGATAATGTCGAAAGCCCAGACCATCCGACTCATCCTAGGACATAGAGCAACTTAGTGGATGGCCGGACACTTGGATAATGTGTAATTTTGGTAAATAATATTTCAATATTGCTTTGTTGGCCAATAAATTTGTAACTACTATTTGGATGCAGGCTACGTAGTAACACTGGATTTGTTGGTCTTCATAGAGATTCATAAAAGTGTGGCACATAACAGATTAGTTTTCTTGCTGCCATTACAGGCATCGGCTATTACGTGATAAAAATAACTAAAAGTTTTGGAATTTGTCCTATATGCTAATATCTGCAGTAGAAGCGAGTTTTAATGCCTCTGATATTTTTAAAATCGTCCAAAATTTCAATCCTCGAACCGTTGGCGGGAGTATAGCCAAAGCTGGAGTTCAATTCCTCAGCCATTCTACTTCAAGGTCACTAACCACGCGTGGCAACTCCGTTAGACAGGTGAAAGTGTCTTTTGGAATTAACCGCTTGAATTAGCGTCGTAACCACAGTGCCATGGATCAGCAAAGTAATAAAGTGATAGAAATGAACTGTGCAAGTTTCTGAAATGATTGGACTACAAATTAATTATGCTTTTCTGACCATTTTCATAACGAAAACAAAGCTATAATAATATTTGGTACCAGGTAAGACTTTCACTATCTTTTTGATCCCTACTGGACTAATTGAAACTTGAAGCTTGAATCTGATCAGCATATCTAACCACTCTGCCACTCGTTAGATCACCATTTATAAAAGTATATATTTGTAATACATAGGGAAAAATCAAAAGGGGTCGACACAAAATTCAATGAACATGACAGCGATAGGCTTGTAGACAGAAATACAGTTTACATCCCTCCTCCACCTAACTCATAGCTCATAGCTGTGAAATTAAAACTTAATAATTTGAATGGCATAGAGCCGTTAAATATGAGGAAAACTGTAGAACAGAGGCAATTTTCATTATTTAAAAAATCTCTTAAAATGAGCTAGATGCAGGATATATTAGTGCTATGTGGAGTGGTTTATTTACGCCAAACTTGTAAACGCAAACATGAGATAAAATACATTGTCTAGTTGTACTATTTGTCTAATTGTACTATAGTGGCAGAAATAAATATTTGAGCAAGCATTTTCCTGATGTATGGCCTAGATTTTGATTCCTTGTAATAAGGTATTTATTTTATCTTAATTTTATCATTAACAAAAGAAGTTCAGATTTTTAACTTTTACCTGTAATTGTTCTTTCCATGCGGATGAAGGATTCTGTGTTTTTAACACTTTACAACATAGTTAAAAAGTGTTTATGACTTTGTTCATTCTGTCTGTCTGTCTACCCGTTCGCACGATAACTGCCGTAAAAATGACTTTATCAAAATGGCATTTTAGTAAGTTGTTCAGACGGTCTGTGGGACCTATGAGAATATAAATGAATAATATTACCCAATTAGTTTTGGATTGAACCCGGGTTGAAAAAATGAAATACATTGAACCCCATGCGACTTAATTATTCAAACAATTTTTAAGCGAATTTAAAATTCACAAATTGCTTCGAAAGTTTTAGGAAATATACAAATTATCCCATAAAAATACAAAAGAATTTCAGAAAAATATATTCAGTAGTTTTTTTTAAATAAAAATTAAAATAATAGTTGCACTCATATTATGTTCGGGCGAGGTAGCCCGGTGGTTTGCGCGCTGGATTTGCACGCTGCCACAACTGCCGCCGTGTTCATGCAGAGTACGATCACGTTAAACATGTGGGTCCGTAAGTCCTTCCGAGAGGTTGGTGGTAAGGGAAGGAGGGTACGGTCCCTGTGGATGCCTCCCCCCTGGGTTCCGGTCTAAATTGGGTGGCACTTCCCGGCCGTCCAAACAGTTACCTTACACCTTTCTGGTAGGTCGGACAGTCTGGGTCTCAACAACAACAACACCCATATTATGTGGAGAGATCCACTTCAAAATAGAATATGGCATCCATCTTGTGTCAAAATCGTGATTTTTAAAGTTCTTTTTAATTTATATTTAGTGTTCTATCCGTTCTAAAACCGCTTTACTTTTGCCTAATTTCTGTGTATGTATATTCTGAAACAGCGCAAGTACAATATATTTGAGTTTAAATGATTAATGCCATCCATCTTGATGTTGTTGAGACTCAGACCATCCGATCTACCAGAAAGGTGTAAGGTAACCGTTTGGACGGTCGGGAAGTGCCACCCAATTTAGACCGGAACCCAGTGGGGGAGGCATCCGAAGGGACCGAACCCTCCTTCCCCTACCACCGACCTCTCGGAACGACTTACGGACCCATATGGTTAACGTGGTCGTACTCCGTGTGAACACGGCGGCAGTTTTGGCAGTGGCGGGTATCGAACCCGGGCCTACCGAGTGCATAAAGTTTTTTTAATTTATATTTAGTGTTGCATCCATTCAAAAACCGCTTTATTTTTTATTTTTTTCTGTGCATCTATATATTGCGACAACGCAATTACAATATTTGTGAGTTTAAATGATCATCAAACTTTGATTATTCCTACAACGAAGCTTGATTTTCACGTATGGAGGATGTAAACAGATCAAGATGTAAGATAAGTTGTGTAAGAATTGCTGAATTTCTTTAACGTAAAATTTTCTAGCTCTGGAGTCTGCAATATAGCTGATATGAATAAAACATTTCATTGATTTTACATGGAGAAGCAGACGATTATATTTCCTTTTTCGATGAAGATTTAAGCATGGAGTTATACAGTACTTTTACTTCCATGATTTTAAGTTTTTAAGTAAAATAAATTATTGTAGTACTGTGATAATTTTAAAAATATCGCCGCTGAATGAAAAAAATGGAAAAAGGTTTATAAATGAAATTTTCACTGCTTTTATATAGAGAGCCAGACGATTTATACTTCGATGACGTTATTTAAATAAAGATTATTTATTTTTGATGAAGTTTTCAAATATAATAAATTGTAGCATTGTGATAATTTTAAAAATATTACCGCTGAATGTATCGCATTTTAGAGATGTTTAAATAACATTGAATTGCAGTTGGAAAGTGTTTCATAATCGATGCTTTGTGCATGATTGATCTTTCTTGTAATTGGTTTATTTACAGATTGACAAATTTCACGCAATATTTATTCAGTGTTATTACGTTGTTCTCTTACGATTAAATAACACGGTTAATTAATGTATATAATTTACATTCTGTATGAAATTTTAGTAGTTTTATTTGAAAACGGGGTTCTCAAATACTTACCTGAATTGAGTTATGACTAATTCAATTATTTCCATAATTAAGTGTTAACATTTTATGATGTGCATAGTAAGGAATTGCACATATTGAGAATATAGTTTATATAACTATTCTCACTAAACAATAAGTTGTACATCATGGCATAAAATTATGTAATATCAGAAAGTAAATATCCTGTTATTGAAAATACATATGCAAGCGAGTAAGAACGATGAATACTAGGACTGTTACTTTCTAGTGCTAGAAGTGTTAATGAATTAGGGTATTATTATTATTAAGCATTTTTTTAAGAAATATTAGTTATAATTTTGGTTATGATTTCCTGTAGCTATACATTTGTACCTTCGATACAATTTCTAGTCAATTTGATACTTGCCTTCATAACAGCCAAAAAATGTCACGTATTTTTCAGCAATGGCAATAAATTGGTGCACTGCAGACAACAGCTCTCGTTACAATATTAGGATGAACAAACACATTAAAATAAGATACTTTTGTGGTGCATATTCCATCAGTGGAACAGGGGGTGATCGTCTCGGGGCATGACTGACTTAATTATTTTTACTTGGCTCTGCGCATATGACGATATGGGAATTAAAAACGCGCGCATTGCGCTCTCGGGCTCTCAAGAAGGACTGAATTTGTTAACTGCGACTGTCAATTTACTCTAACGATGTCACAAAATTTCCTTGGATGTCACTGGATCCTATGTGCAGAACACAATTTAAAATCTTTACATAAGTTATTTATGCCTAGATATTACCACTTTAGAATTAACAAACTACTATTTCTAACTATAATAATGCATGGGTTTGGGCAACTCTTCTCAAAGTTTATTCTGGACCGTGACATCCCGAATAACGAAACTTAATTTCCATGTCGTCAAGCTGATAATTTTGTCACTGGTTGCCGAGCTGAGTATCCAACCTTAGATTAAATAATCTTGCAGTAGAGGACTTACATTTATGCAAGGTTCTTTAATATAAGGCTGGGAACTCAGACCGACAACCAATCAAAAAGTTGTCAGCTTGCCGTCATGGCAATTAAGTTTCGTCATTTGTGATGTCACGGTTCAGAGTAAACTTCGATAGTAGTTGCCAAAATACAGAAAGTTTTCGCATTATTACAGTCAAAAATTGTTTGTTAATTTTGAAGTGGCAATATTCAGGTGTAAATAACTTGTTTTTGAGACCCAGACAGTCCAACCAGGTTGTTGTTGATGTTGTTGAAACCCAGACCGTCCGACCTACCAGAAAGGTGTAAGGTAACTGTTTGGACGGTCGGGAAGTGCCACCCAATTTAGACCGGAACCCAGTGTGGGAGGCATCCACAGGGACCGTACCCTCCTTCCCTTACCACCAATCTCTCGGAAGGACTTTCGGACCCACATGTTTAACGTGATCGTACTCCGCATGAACACGGCGGCAGTTTTGGCAGTGGCTGGAATCGAACCTGGGCCTACCGAGTGCAACTCCAGCGCGCTAACCAATGGGCTACCGCGCCCAGTCCAACCAGGTGTAAAGAACTTGTGTAAAGATTTTGAATTGTGCTGTATACACAGAATTCAATGACGTTCAACGAAATTTAGTGACGTCAGTGTAGTAAGGTGATAATCGCAGTTAACAAGTTCAGTTCCGCTTGAGATCCCGAGAACAAAATGCGCGCGTTTTTAATTCCCATGCTGTTATATGCGCAGAGCCAAGTAAAAATGATGAAGTCAGTCATACCCGGAATAAGTACCCTCTGCATTTATGTTATACGTGGAGTAAAATATGAAAACGCTCACACGGCCAACCGAATGAAACTCGGAAGAAATCAGAAAATTAACCCAAGTCTACGACACACATTGTTTTGTAATCAAGCCTACGATTTCATTTTCCGTGCTGCAAGATGGCGATTTAGACAGCTTGGTCATGGTGAGCTTTCTGTGATATCTTACATAAATTACATAATTTGAATTTGATGGGTTGTGATCTAGATCATTTCACTCGTTAATATATCCCACGCTAAAGTATATGATGGTTGCAGAAAAATTCTAACGACGTAACTTATTTATGTTTTTAATCTCGTGCAGTTTTTATTAGGAAACCTCCACCAAATATAACCCTCTTGGCATCAAGAATATGTTTTGCTTAATATCCTTACCTTACAGTCTAATTTTCGGCGTTGTAACCAGAATTATATGCCTTTTATTATACTGTAATTATATTGTAATTTTCACAAGCGAGTTAACTTTTCTAAAACGAGCAAAAGTTTCACTATGTTAACCTTTATGTAATAACTTGCTTATAACTCAGAATGCAAAATGAAAATTCTAGTAAAGCAAGTAGAAATTTATCCACTCAACTGGTAATTAACATTTGATTTATAAAAGTAATGAAATCTAGATGCAACCCATTTATAACGTATATTTTTAATATGACAATTGTATATTTTTGCATTTTTTTCGTTTCCATGTAGAAAACTGTAGACATGATATTCTAATATACTTGATTGGAATATATGATTTTCCAAAATATTAAAACTATTACAAAAGGATTACATTAAGTGGTCTTAAATACAAACGTTGTTTTTGATTAAATTTAACACGCTGAAATCAGATCTTTAATCAGATGTTTCGTATTCTGGATTTTTTGATATGTTTGCCTTCAACTGTAAAAATTAATTTGTAATCGATTTTTTTCGTTGTACTCTAGTAAATTAGTAGATCGCGACTCACAGGTAGGGAAAGACTTTTGATGGGTTGTGAAAAGTTTCTGAAGTGAGAACTTATTTTAAATATAAAATCCTGAAAAATGGAGAAGTTGAGAATAAACAAGATGAAAGGCGAGGTGAATAATATACAGATATGGATCGGCGTTCTATAATGTAACACTCAAACGTTTTTTGAACTAAAATCATAAGATTTTTCTACATAGGTTCAACAATAACATAGGTAGAACCCGCCTAAAGTCAGGAATATTTTTATAAATGTAAAAATAGAATTGATTTGGGCCAGATTGGATTTCAGTTTTGAAGCGTTCTTATTTGAACCATATATTTACAGAATGTAATAAAAATTTGAAACTATAAAATCTGCTCACTCAGAATTGCAAGTTAATAATAATTTAACTAATTTCGTATCATATACATGAAGTTTACAATATTGTTTTGTTTATTTTTGTATCAACATATATTTAATACGTTAAACTACAGTCCACTGTTGAAATGCGTAAAAACTCAAATTGCACAAAACTGAACAATTTCAGCATCTAGCCTTGGTATGTACCATTTTCTTGGCGACATAGTTGCCTTACTTGTAAATATATTTTCTACGAAAGGTTTTGTGATCACTAATTTACCACTCCTGATTATCAAACTGTAAAACTAACTTCAAAATTAGGTCGAAAAAAGTGTGATAACATGTATAACTGTTTAAATGGAACGACGGAGACAAAGTTCTTTATTATAAGGTTGGGCACTTAGCCCGGCAACCAATCATAAACTTGTCAGCTTGATGTCATGGGAATTCAGTTTCGTCATTCGTGATGTCACACTCCACAGTAAATTTTGAGAGCATTTGCCAAAACACAAAAGTTTTCGTATTACTAGAATTAAAATTTGTTTGTTAATGGTGAAGTAGCAATATCTAGGCGTAAACAACTTGCGCAAAGATTTTAAATTTTGCTATGCGCACAGGGTTCAAGGAAATTTAGTGACGTCGCTGGACTAAGATGACAGTTGCAGTTAACAAATTGGATCCCTCCTGAGAGACCGACAGCAGAATGCGCGTGTTCGTAATCCGCATGTCGTCATATGCGCAGATCCAAGTTAAAATAATTAAGTCAGTCATGCCCGGGACTATCACCCCCTGGACCGAGACAAAATATACGACTACGCATTTTTTAGGTTTTTGTTTTTACGTTGGCAATAGGGAAATACCCATTCGTATAATTTAATTTTTCTATTTAACCTCAATTTTAAAGCTACTCCTTTATGATTAATGCTTTTTAATAGTAAGATCTTATCAGTTAAGCAAACTTATTAGCATAGGATAATAGAACAAATCTTCTACAATATCTTTCCTCCTTTAGAAATGGGTATTCAGCTTTTCACAAATTTCTCCTCGCGTGTTATCTTTTACTTTCCCTACAATACATGGCATACACTCATGTCCAAAAGTTAAGCATAGTTGCTGTTTATGTGAAAATTTCAGGAAATCTACATCGGAGTGGAGGAAAATGCGGTATGTGGGTGTAATAGGGTTATAGAAGAAGAAAACAATGCAAAATAAGGATAATAACGGCTTTTATTATCCAAAGAAAAGGGTTGAAAGTAAAGGGTCACAATAACATTGTCAACCTCAGTGAGACAGAATAATTAAAACAATGTGATGCTGCAGTTTAATACGGTGTGTGGGAACCTCGGATACCCATGCAAGCTGCACAACGATGTCCCATAATTTCGATGAGGGTTTGGATGAGTTGTGTACTCAAAGAGTTCCAAGCCTCACGGAGAGTAGTTTTCAATCCCAGAACGGAGCTTGGTGGGTAGCGAAGAGCTGCAAGAAGTCTCCCGAGCATATACCACATATGCTCAGATCAGGAGAGTTGGCAGGCCACTGCATGGGCTGGATATCTTCGGTTTGAAGGAAGTCGTCGACCAAGGCCGCACTGTGAGGAGACGCGGTATTATCCTTGAATATGAAATCAGGACCAACAACACCTCGAAACAATCGAACGGTAGGCTCAAGGACTTCGTCTCTGTATCTTTCACCAGTAACCGACCCCGTGTCAAAGATGTGGAGGTCTGTGCGGCCGTCCATCATGATGCCTGCTAAGACCATGACTGCCCCAAGCAGAAAACGATGTATTTTCGTGATGTTTCCCGGGTGAAAACGCTTTCCACGTTCTCTCCAGATCATGTTACGACGAGAATCAGTTTGCAGGCTAAACCAGGACTCGTTACTGAACATGACATTGACCCACTGTTACCCACTCCACTGCCGATGTTCCAAACTCCACTGTAAACGCGCGCGTTTCTGTGCAGACGTCAGGGGATGCAAACTACTGGTCGTGTGGCATAGAGACCAACGTGTCTGAGTCTCCTGTAAACAGTTTGTCTCTAAATAGTCACTCCTGTGGCGTCTGTCAGGGCTGAACCCAGTTGTCTGGCAGAACGGTTCCTCTGACGTCGCTCAGTTATCACCAAATATCGGTCTTGCCGAGCAGTTGTTACCCTTGGCCGACCTAGTACTGGTCTTGGGGTAACATCTCCAGTGGTTTGGAACCTTCACTACAGTCTGTAGATCACACACACTGAGGCACATTCAGAATTCGAGACGCTTCGGTTTGGGATCGACCGGATTCCCTTATTCCAATAATTCGTCCCTTCAAAAACATGTCCAGTTGGCATCTTTGTGAGATCTTTCGTCCTTTTTGATAGCTAACAACGCTCCGTACCACAGCAATTGCGAAATTCTGCCTCAACTGGCCATGCCGCTCGAGGCCGTTGTACACCCGTTCAGACGTGCGCCGGTGCTTTGCGCATGCCGACGTCGACTGAACTGTTTTGCATATGCACAATGATTTACCTTCTTCCTACGATTTTCCACAACTGATTGCGAACCATTGTATCCATATTAACTCCAAATTTTTCGTATTTTACGAATTATGCTTAACTTTTGGACATGAGTGTATGTATGTACTTTTAGGCGATCAAAATTCAATTTTTGAATTTTAATGGGTTTACGTTTTGAGCATCACTGTATAGGATAAGTGTTCATATTTTCAGCCTCTCACAATGGTCAATATTTTAATAAATAATACTTACATTTTCTACCATCAGGGATGGCATTTTACTGGTTTAGAATGCTTAACTTTGGAAGGCTTTACCTCAGTAAACGTGGATTTAGTTGTGATTTCAATTGACTTTAATATTGGAAGATTTTTATGGGGGCTTGATAAAGGGTACTAGATTTCTTTAAGAATTCAAGTGGTCGGTCCCTTAAAATCTCTTGAAGTGGCAACTAGATTTCCATGATCTTCATTACATTCATGACAACAATTCATTATTTTTTACATAAGGCATAGAATATATACTATGTTAAGGTACTATGCCAATACTCACATACCTTCGTATAAAGAGCGCTCTAAAAGTGGATTTGCTAATACCTGAAAAGCAGTAAGAAAAAGCTGTGCCGCAATTTGTATATGAAGGTGAGCTACAGGGAGCATAGTCAAAAAGATTCTTCGCTCCTGTTAAGCGGGCCACATCTATTATGCGATTTCGTAGCAGGCTTAATGAAGACATTTTACTAATACAAATTGACCGCGCTGGTCACTGAAGACAGGCTAGTTTAAAAAATCGAAACAAATAAATATGCTAAGGGACACAAATGCCATGCCATTTGTTAAAATTTTGACTATAAATTTTAAAGCTTCCCTAGTCTATGGAGAATAAAGTAATTTCTAACACAAAGACTCTTTTTGGAGTATGATTATAATTCCAGCTTCATCAATAATAGATGAGCTTGACTGAAAGATCTAGAAAGGACTGACTGGAGGATATGTCTTGATGATAAGTGTTAGCAACAGGAAAAAGTTTAAAAGACGATACAAAGAGCACACCATCTACTGCAATCAAAGCCATTAGGAAGTACTTACCTTTTCCTCCAGTTTTGAGAAATTTTTCTGCTTTAAACGGATAAAAAATTGTAAAAAACAACAACAAAGGGGGGGGGGGAGCGCCCATCGTTACAGTTTCACTTGCAGGGTGTAATTGCAGAAAATGGAACAATCAAAATAAAGGAAAATACATAATGGCAGATGGAAGAGTTGTCAAGAAATGAAGTGAAAGCTTTTAAAAACAATCACATGATAAAGAGCAAGTTGAACGAAACAGCAAAGAAGAATGTTACGAACATTTTGTGAAATGGAATTATAGTTAATTGAACAGAGAATGGTTTATGCTGTGATTTTTGCTAAGAATCGGAAAAAGTATTTTTCATTTGAGTAATTAATCGAATTGATTTCCTTACTCTAATTCCTTGTTTCCAAAAGTTTGTTGTTGTTACTGTTGTGAGTGTCTCAGCGGATGGAAGGGGTGGGGTGGGGTGGGAGGAGGACCAAACTTTACATCATCTCGGGAAATTTTGAATTAAAATAATTTTCTGAAATATAATAAGTAGTTTTAATCGAATTATTTACGGGATTCTTTTTATTTTTAGAAACTCAAGGAGATATATTCTGTGGTTAAAAGTTTTAAAGTCTTTTGTTGTCAATTCGTATACGCTGGGAAATTAGCTAATGTATAAAACGACTGTAGAGCGCCTAGATAACTCACTCCGCACTACCCAACTCAATCTATTCACTACTGCACATGTCTAATATGCTATTAATGGCTACCTTAAGCGATATTAAAGTGATGCCTGGTTATGACGGCGTGCAAATGTCCAGCGAGAGCGTGCTGTTGTTTACAAAACTGGGTTTCGTGTGAGGGGAGAAGTGCGGACCGTTATATAATGTATCACACATGATTCTTGACATGAAATACTCGAAAAATTTCTTTTTTGTGATACAAATTGAGGGCTATTTTATATTTAAACCTTTCTCAGTATTAACAGCTGTGGGAATTGTAATATCCGGAACATGTCAAAATGCCCCTTAGAATTTAACACCCCTCCCCTCCACCGACCATTTAGGATGTACCGTTTCCTGCAAAAGTTTAATAGCCCCTTGGTAGCGGTACTGCCTAGTTTGGAAACAATGTTGAATTGAATAGAATTTAAAAACAATTTTGGTGGAAAATAAACCTGCAGAGTATTCATATATTTCATTTTTTGGTATGTGAAATTTCAACGCAATGAGCTAACATTTGGGCTTTCATAAGGCTGCAAGCTGAAATGAGAAGACTGATTAATAGGGAATTCAAATTTCTTGGCTATAAATATTTGGAAGTTGGTAAACAGCACAAGTACCTTAAAACATGAGACTTGAACGGAAATTAAACCCTTTATTTTATATGTGCAGTTCATTAATTTCTCCAAAAATACAATGGATGTTTTACTTACTGAACTACAAACTGGTTGTCCTCTTCCAGTGCTAGTGAAATAGCAGATCCACGAATGTCAATGGCACCAAGAGGATCTTTCGATTGGGCGTCTCCTTCACTTTTGTAATACAACAAACGGCATTTGCCTTCATCCAAAACGAACCACATACGTTTGCGACCCTTGAGTCGACTGAGGGCTAAAATAGACCAAATAATTATGAATTAGATGGACATGTTATAGGCAGTCATATTTTTAAATTAAAACAGTACTGTATATTGGGATTTTTTTATACACTCACGGACAATGAAAGTTGCGCACCAAGAAGGAAGCATAGGATGGACCTGAAATTTTATTGATGGAAGGATACAAATGAATAATATACATGATCACAAAAATAGCGCATCAGAACACGTTCAGAGGGAGCTGTGGTACAGAGACAAGTCATCCTCAATTGCAGGTCGCATTGCCTCGTGCTGCGATACCAGCAGCAATACGGTTCGGCGTTGTGTCGAACAGACGCCTGGTGTTGTCCTGCGGAATACGAGTCCACACCTGTTGGACATTACTTTCTAAATCCCGAAGATTGCGGGAACGAGGCAGCTGGCGTTTCAACTAGTCCCACACATGCTCGATAGGAGACAGACAGGTCTGGGGAGCGGGAAGGACATGGAAGTGTCTGGACATGACTCAGGCAGGCCTGGGCGACCCGAGCTGTGTGCGACCGGACATTATCCTACTGGAATTGCGCACCTGGAATCCCAGCAACGAATGGGATCATATGGGGCCGTATAATCTCATCCACGTACCGCTGGTCTGTCAATGTTCCAGGTACCATTACTAGAGCGGATCGACTGTCGTAGGTTGTGGCTCCCCAGCCCATGATGCCTGCAATGGGGCTGGTGTAGCGCTCAATAACGAGGTTGGGATTGTGGCGTTGTGCAGGGGACCTCCACACCCGGACACGCTGATCATGGGTCTCCAAAACGAAGCGGCACTCATCGCTAAACACCACAGATCGCCAATCTGTGGCGTTCCACGTTGCCGGCACCACTGCAATCGGAGCTGCCGATGTTCCTGTTTTAACGGCAGCACACGTAAGGGACGCTGGGATCGCAGATTCGCTTCCTTCAGGCGTCTAGATATGGTTCGTGAGCACACAGGAGCCGCTACGAGTGCCTGTATCGCGGATTGGGTCGCCGTGGGCTCTATAAATGCCTGCCGCACGATCTTTCGATCATCTCTACTCGTGGCATGCCTGGTCCGTCCAGAGCCTGTCCTCCGTGTCTGGGTGGCGTCCCGGGACCAGTGCTACCAACACCGTCGGACGGTATGGTCCGAACGATCCACGTGACGGACTATCTGCTGATCACCCTGCGGTTTTCAGCCCGATGATCAGGCCCCTCTCGACGTCCGTCAGTTGCGTATAGCAACGTTTCTGGCATCTACGCACCATTCTTTTCACTACGTACTCGTGTTTGCGTTGGCTAAAGCTTCTCGCATTGATGGGGCGTCGACTACACGCCGGTTTATAAGGCCACTGGCTCATGCTTGCAGCGCCACTCACGGGTGTACGGGCTTGTGCAGTCACACTAGACTGGGATCATTTGCATACCAGCCCGCCCTTTAGCTATTTATATCATTTCGCGGTTGTACCATGTTTTCTTGGTGCGCAACTTTCATTGTCCGTGAGTGTAGTTATAAAGAATAAGCACTTGCAATTCTTGTTTAATGGGATAGTTCGTATTAGTTTTAACTCAACTATTACAGGTATTTTGGTTGCTGAAGGATAAATCTCTACTTTATATTCCCCTATAGACTATCTGACATCTTAAAATTAAATAATGTTTGCTCACTATATACGTTTAAATGTAATTAAAAACCACTATCATGAAAATAAAAAATTTGCACCATTTACATGTTAGCAGTTCATCCATTATTTCTTTCGAATGGAGAAATGATTCTATTTTACTTCATTTGAATAGGTATTAAATAGGTTTTACTACATGGTATTTAAACAAGAAAGATCAATCATGCATAAGCATTGATTATGAAACACTTTCCAACTGAAATGTAATTTCATTTAAAAATTTCTAAAATGTGATTCATTCAGTGGTAATATCTTTTACATTATCACAGTACTACAGTAATTTATTATACTTAAATATTTAAAACTGTATCGAAATATAAATCATCTGATTCTTTATGCAAAATCAATGAATATTTCATTCATATAACTTGTATTCCAGACTCCAGAGCTAAATAATTTTGTGTGAAAAAAATTCAGCAATTCTTATGTAATTCATCTTACAATCGCTTGAGATATTTGCATTCTGCATATGTTAAAATTAGGCTTCCTTGAAGAAATAATAAAAGTTTAGGGATCATTTAAAATCACAACTATTGTAATTGCATAGGCACGGAATTTAGATACACAGATAATACACAGATAATATATATGTGTATGTGTATATACTCAAAGTATTGGAATCGTGCCGAAGATCGGAACTCGAATTTTCAAAGGATCTACACGTTTTGGGACTTCTGGGCCAACGGCCGTACCGTGCTGAAAACACCGGTTCTCGTTAGATCACCGAAGTGAAGCAGCATCGGGCGCGGTTAGTACTTGGTGGGTGACCACCTCGGAACGCCGCGTGCTGTTGGCCATCTCGGGTGCGGTATCCCCGTGGTTTGCGCGCTAGAGTTGCACGCTGCCACAAATGCCGCCGTGTTCATGCGGAGTACGATCACGTTAAACATGTGGGTCCGTAAGTCCTTCCGAGAGGTTGGTGGTAGGGGAAGGAGGGTACGGTCCCTGTGGATGCCTCCCCCACTGGGTTCCGGTCTAAATTGGGTGGCACTTCCCGGCCGTCCATACAGTTACCTTACACCTTTCTGGTAGGTCGGACGGTCTGGGTCTCAACAACAACAACGTTTTGGGACTTCTAGAACACGAAAAAACTACTTTTAGGAAGACGTCTGTGTGTGTAAGGGTGTATCTGTGTATGTTTCTGTGTGTCTGTGTGGATATTACATCCACTCTAATTGAAAAACTAATGGACCGAATTTCATACAATTTGGTAGGTATGTTTTTTATGGGAAATCCTGATGTTCATTAGATTATAGTACGATTCGTAATAAAAGAATCTGCCTTCTTTGCGAAATGGCCGCAGAAATTGCCTTTATCCACTCTAGCTAAAAACTAATGAACCAAATTTAACAAAATTTGGAGTATAATATTTCAATAACCTACAAGTGATTTATATACCAAATTTAACAAAATTTTGTATATAAATCATTTGTAGGTTATTCTACTACGATTCGGGAAAAAGGAACGGGCTATTTTTGCGAAATGGCCAGCAAAAATCGTTATATATAAAAATAAAAGACTACGTGTGCTCAATTACATCAATTAAATTCCTATTTTATATGTGATTTTTGACAACAAAAAGAATAAGACTAACCCCATTACTCTAGGACTAGCCGTTCTTGAGATATTCTAGTTTTTTCGCGTTTTCGCTACGCCACCTTTGACAATAAGTCCAGCTATCAAATGAGAACCAAATTTAAGTTTAACGTGTAAATTCAATGTCATTTAAAATACTTATGTTGTGCAGATAAACTCAAATTATCATTAAATAAATAAAGAGAACGAATATGAGTCTGCAGGGAAAGACATGTGCTGTCCACATCAGAATTTTTAACAATATTACACCAATGATTTATAGAAGTGAACGGGGATTATTTTCAGGCCATTTCGAAAAAAATGTATGATCTATATTTAAAGATCCATCAAATTTTTGTCGAATAAAATGTTCAACAAATTTAAGCTGTGTACCAAATTTTAACTCTCTAGGACGTAGGAAAGTGCATTTAAAATGCCATCAATTAAATTTATCAAGAAGAGTTACATAAAATTTAAAAAAAATGAAAAATTGTTATCTACCAAATTTATTTTAAAATATGGAGCCACTCCCATATGCAAAACGTTTAAACAAAGGGAGAGATATTTATTATATAATATCTCTCTCTTTTCTTTCTGGAAGATATCCCAAAGTCAGAATTTAATTGAATTTGTTTTTTTCCCTATATTAAATAATTTTTTTAATTAAAAAACTACTTAACATATTTTACTGAATTTTTTTTTATATATTCTATGGGATAATGTGAATATTTCCTAAAAATTTCGAAGCAATTCGTGAATTTTAAATTTACTTAAAAAATGTTTGAAAAATTAGGTCCCATAGGGTTCAATGTATTTCATTTTTTCAACCCGGGTTCAATAAAAAACTAATTGGGTGATATTATTTATTTATATTCCCATAGGTCCTACAGACCGTCTGAACAACATACTAAAATTTCATTTTGATAAACTCATTTTTACGGCAGTTATCGTGCTAACGGACAGACAGACAGACAGACAGAATGAACAAAGTCATAAACACTTTTCAACTTTGTTGTAAAGTGTTAAAAAGGACTCAACCCGTCATTTAAACAGGTAGAAACGTATGTGAATTTTATGCCATATTTTTAGACTGTTGGTACTACTGCACTCAAGTATTAAGTTAAAATTATCTTAAAATGCGGTAGCTTCTTTGAAATATCCATTTCTGTGAAATGCATCAGTTTTATCGTTTGCAAAGAACGAATGCGTGTTTATTTTTCGAGCTTATTTCACGTATATTATGAACTTGTGCAAGATGAGTTTCAGCTGAAATTTTCTCATTTTGCAGTTCCTTAAATATCAAGAATATAGCGTTTGATTGTTAAATATCGTGAAACTGGGGATGTGCTAGATCTAAAGTTCTCAGACCGACCATCACTGTAAAAGCATGGAAGTTCTCGATGATGTAAACTAATACTTAACTCACTTACTCAGGACATTTCTTAAAAGGATCAGAACATTATCATCTGAAACTGTACTGTGACTATCAACTCGCTTCAGGTCTACAAAGAAATCTTGCAAACATGCCATAAACACAAAACTCGCCTACTAGAGGCGTTCCATTTTGGGAATGCTTCTTATAGACGATATTTATGTTTATGAACTTTTCTTTTGTAACTTTGTGTGTCTCGAGCTATATTGTAAATGAATTTTATGTTAGTTCCTTGGGTGGATTAAAATTGTCAGTTCCCATAGAAGTTCACGAAAATTATGGGTTATAGCAAGTTTCTTGCTACATTGCTGATATCGGTTATTTCCTGCTGACGAGTAGATTAATTAAAATTTGTAGACACTATTTTTATGAAAAAATTATATGAAATAATTTTTTATTTTATTTTAACAAACTTTCAAATTTTATGTATATGTTTAAACCAATAGCCGAAGCATAAAAAGCGAGATCAACTATGCTGAAACACCCTGTATAATAAAGAAAACTTGAGCAACGTATATAAGCACAAAACACACAATAATGCAGTATACAGCTGTTTCGAGGATACGCCGGATTCCCTTTGTAAGTGTAAGAGAACCAACAAAACCAAAGTCCAAAAGACGAATGGATGCAAAACGAAGAAACAAAGAGGATTGTATACTCTAGACATAGATTAAGAGAGAGCCAGTCCAACCATTCCTAAACGAGAACTAATACACACGATTAGAGTGCCCGGCCACACAAATAGATACTGAAACCTTCGGATGAGTCGTGTGGTCTGGGTTTTTCACACGATTAGAGGGCACTAAAACACAACAGGCATATCACAAGTTAAGTTCGAACAAGAATAAATAAGGCTCAACAAACCGAAAAATAGGTTAAAACGATATATATTGTCATTATTTTTAAAACCATCAAGAGTGAAATTCAATTTTTTAGCCTATTAAGGGTGAGCGTCAGTAAATCTTCTGCCCTATCCGCGCTTTGTTAACTTTAGCAGAACACATTTTTTGCCGAAATTCTGCTCAAAGAGTTGCGAAATATTTTCAGAAAGATAAAATGCAATGCTTAGATCATATTAAAACTAAATTTAATACTCAATAAAATATAGAACATAGTTCTTATTTTCATCCAAAATATTTCTGGTGCTGCCATCTGTTGTCGTAATTTAATTCATACCGACTATTTTTATTTTTTAATGAACATTTTTAAATGTCTATTCCTTCTAATACACTATTAAATACAACAACATATCATAGATAATACTGCCATAATCACGGAAAGGTAATTTCTCATTCTATGAATTTGATAAGGGGATCTGAATGTACATAATACAGGACTGCAGCTTTGTCTTCAAGTCCAAGTTCAATTACCTTTCCCTGATTGTAGCATTATTATGTATGATCTGTTGTATTTAATAGCGTATTAGAAGGAATAGACATTTAAATATGTTCATTAAAAAATAAAAATAGTCGATATGAATTAAATTACGACAAAAGATGGCAGCACCAAAAATGTTTTGGATTAAAATAAAAAATATATTCTATTGAGTATTAAATTTAGTTTTAATATAATCTAACCATCTTTATCTTTCAGAAAATATTTTGCAAATGCTTGAGCAGAATTTCGGCGAAAAACGTGTTCTGCGAAAGTTAACAAAGCGCGGATAGGGCAGAAGATTTACTGATGCTCACCCTTAAAATACACTGGTGTCCAAAATTAAGGTTACAAACACAAAGCATACGATATCTCTGAAAATAATTGGTTTATTGTAATGAAATTTTGTGCACAGATGCCCGACACTATGAGACAGCCAATAGTAGCATAACAAAATAAACAGGAGGTATATTTTTGCGAAATGCAAATGAGACAAAAAACGGCTATACTTTAACACATCATATCTCCAGAATGGTCCTGCTAATAAGGAGTGTGGCCACGTCGTACAGCTTTTAAAAACCGTACAACGGGCCCTCATATTGTAAATAAAGTTATCTGGAGGGTCCTAGGAGGGGGTTGACGTCTTGCAGTGGCTCTTCCTAGAGTATCCCAAATATGCTCTAAGGAGTTAGGTCCGGCTACTTCGCTGGCCATACCATACGGCGAATACGCTCTTCCTCCAGAAAATAGACGACAAGTTGAGCTCTGTTTGGCCTCGCGCTATTGTCCATAAAAATAAAGTCCTCAGTGACAGTTCCCTCTCACATAAGGTTCTAGGACCTCATCCCTATAGCTTTGTGCGGTCTCAGTGCCTCATCAAAGATATACATAAGGATTCCAGTTCCACCAATGGTGTCGATTTCTCTTACGTTGGAGGGATGATAGCAGGCCCCAGGATCTCTTCAGATGAAGACTTGTCGGGAATTACTTTTTGTATTGAACTTCGATTCATCAATGAAGAGGACATGGCCCCAATCTTGCTGTGTCCAAGAATTGTGTGCCTGGCTTCACGAAAGTCGGGCTCTTTTCTGTGATCTGTTGAGGGGGACTCACATCACTGGTCGCCGGGTGTAAAGGATCTCCTCTGCTAGGCGTCTGTATACACTTTGCCTAGAAATTGCTGCTCCAGACACAACAGCGAGATCCTGAGAGAGCTCTCTAGCCGCCATCTCTCGATGACGTCCAGCAGTTAATGCCACGTATCGATTCTCTGCACGTGTCGTGGCTCTTGGGCGGCCTCGGCCGGGCCTCCTGGTGATAGCACCCGTTGTTTGGAATTGGTGCCATAATCTGGATACCAACATTCAAGACACTCAGAACTATCGAGCGACATCCGCTTGAAACTGACCAGCTTCAAGTCTGCCAATGGCTCTCCATCTCAGTACATCGTCTAAACGATTATGATAACTCACTTTAACTGAAATCAGTCACCATCGTGATTTTTCCTGCAAAAAACACACTTCTATAGACTTCTCATTCGGAAAACGGCCACTTTGATGTTTACTTACCAAACATACCTTTTTAACCGTTTAACAAACACTGGATACTTGCATTACATTAACCGTTACCCACTTTATATTTAACATCAATTAGTAGTAGCGCATTTTGAATCATTGCAAAAAAATATGTTTGTAACTTTAATTTTGGACACCAGTGTATTATTACTTTACTTTTTGTATACGAGGTGATTCCTAAAGTCCTAATTTAGCTAAATAACTTTAAAACAAACACAACTACAGCTATGGAAGTTCGATATTGGTATGAATGAATGAATGAAATGAAGGTGGGTGGCTCCAAAAGAGCCCAGCACATCGACCAGAGGTCTATTGTACTACCCCAAAAAGAAAATGAAGATCCCTAAGAAAAGAGACCAGTAGCCGATGCGAAAATAAGCAGGCACTTGACAGGTATGTCGTTCAGCTCTCCCAGGGTTCAATCACATGACGACCAATGTGTTCGAATCTGTGAGCAGAGTAGGCCTCACATTCACATAGAATGTGAGCTGCAGTTTCTTCGCTGTAATTGCAGCCTCTGCAAAGCGAATCCTTGGAGACATCCATAATATTAAGATGTCTCTTGAGGATGCAGTAGCCAGTAAGGAGCCCAACAGCTCTCCTGATGCCAGTTCGATATTGGTATAGTAAAATAATAATGCGCTATTAGATGAGAGTGACAGCAGCGCCTCTAGTGGCAAAATTTGGAACTTAGAACTCCTGTCTTGGAAAGAGAGGTATGGAAAAAAACTAAATTAGAAACTTATATAGCATCCACGAATTAAAGGCAAAGGACATATAGTACAAAAGGATGATATTTTAGAAGGCTGTAAACGTAAAGAAAACACAAGATGTATGATACTCAACCATGAATAAAATTGAGTACATTGCCAGCAACGGAACATATATAACTTTTAATTAGATGCAAATTTCTGCCTGTAGTATGAGGTTTATCTGCTAGATTTTACTGCGACAATGACAATAATCGGTTTCCTAAAAGTTGGCGTTTACAGCTTTCTAATTACACCATTCTTTTATATCATATGTTATTTCCTGCGAAGTCGTGCACGTTTTAATTTAGTTTTTTCCCGTATCACTCATAGTTTCCAAGATAGGAGTGCTTAGGAGTACCAAGATAGCGCATGTTTATTTTATTACACTAATATCTAATTTCCATAGCTGTAACTGTTGTTCCAAAATTATTAGCTGTTTTAGGAATCACTCTCTATATGCTATATGCACTATATAAATGTATTTTTGCAGTTCTCAGATGTCAATTCAGTAAAAAGTAACGAATGTGAAAACTTACAAGAGATAGCACATGTCAACACTGTAAAAATGGATAAAATAATGTAGAAACAGAACATTTACATAGGAATGATCGTTCTCTGTCGAAGGTCACAATGTTAAGGTTATTATATCTATACACACAATGTGCAAACAGCCGTTTGTTATAAAAGTAGTTGTTTTATACAGGGTAAGTCGGAATTGTTTTTACAAAAGCAGAGGGGTGATAGTACCCCACCAGACGAGCAATTACTACTATGGAACATAGGGTCGCATTGCATTCAGAGAGGCAGAAAAGAGTAAAATTAGAATACGAACCTGCACGTACACTAGTGTTGAGAAAGCAAATGAACGATATCAAACGTTGTACAAACAGATTTATTATGCAGCGACAAACTCACAGCAAGTGCTCAAAGTGGCGACCACGCGTGTCGTTGCACTGTTCACACCGGCGAAGGAATGACTGACGCACCCTCTCGAAGATTCAGGGTGTTGTGTTAGTGTAGTCCGCGGCAACAACGATGCGCACGACGAGATCTTCCGCCGAATCCACAGGCGTCTTGTACACTAAAGATTTCATGTGACCCCAGAAGAAAAAGTCCAGCGGGAATAACTTGCAGCGTTGAAGATATGCCGGTTTTTCAAGGGCAACGTGTGCTCTGATTGGCTATCGCCGGAACCTACTAGGAGCCAGTTATGCTGATTCTGCTCCCTGAACATTTGCATACGGTAACTGCGTTCGTGTCTGGCGTAGGAGATACTACGTAGACAAGTACACAATGACGTCCGAGGCGCTGACTGCATCATGTTCAACGCGGTTCGACGTGCCTCTTTTCTGCCTCTCAGAGTGCAATGTGACCCTATGTTCCATGGTAATTATTGCTCGTCTGGTGGGGTACTATCACCCCTTTGCTTTTGTAAAAACAATTCCGACTCACCCTGTATACAGGGGATCCCAAAACATTGACCTCGCCTTTATTCCTTAAATATTGATCTTAGACATATATAATAAAAAAGTAGTAAAAAAGGTACATAATTTTATGAAATCGATTAAAATTTCAAGGGAATTATATTTTAAGAAATACAAAATTTAAATTTTTATACGGTTCCCGTACAAAAATATTTCCAATGAGTAAAATATGCCCCATACACTAATAAGGTGATGTACAAAATTTCAGCAATTTATCATAAAAAGTCCCAGAGATATGAAAAGACAAAAATGCTGACTTAAACCACTTTTTGATGCATCGACATGAGTTCTCAGAGGGGATAAATCATATCGGCAGATCGCGTTTCAGGGGTCATTCACAAATTACGAAAGAAAACAATGATTACATAAATAAATAATAATTTTGCTATTTATTGGTACAAAAGAATCTACACTGTGCAGAAATAATAACTTTACACAAAGATTATAAAGCTTGTTCAAAATGTTTTTCATCCATGCCAAAGATCCATTAAAGATAAGAGGTAGATATTGAAAGGTAGAAATGCCTATGATGCATTTCTGCGTTGCGTTATTTGCACTCTTGCTGTAAACATTTCTATTTTAATTTGTGATTAATCCCTCACCAACTTTGTTTAAACATATCTCTGGGACTTTTTATGATAAAATGCTGAAATTTTGTACATCACCTTATTAGTGTATGGGGCACATTTTACTCATTGGAACTGTTTCTGTACGGGGGCCGTATAAAAATTTAAATTTTGTATTTCTACAAATTTAATCCCCTGAAAATTTTAAAAGCCGAGGAATAAAAGCCGGAAGGAATAAAAGCCGAGGTCAATGTTTTTGGGACACCCTGTATAGTATTAGATATACAGGGTGAATTGCACCTAATCTTCCAAACGAAAGTCGGTGATAGAAGAGCCCATGTGCGGTATAAAACACCGCAATAACCCTGTCCTATCTCTAACCGTTTCCGAGTTATCGTGGATAGAAGGAAAGTGCGTCAAGTCTGAAAAAACCAAAATTTGTGAGGTTTCTGAAAGGTCTACACGCAAAATAAGTACATAATTGGAAAGAGAAGAACAAATCCTATAAGAATACACCATTTCCATCAGGAGAACTGGATTTAACACTCGCGAGGTGCCATACTCGACCCTCATTTCAATTTCCTGTCCGCCTTCATCCTGCTGTTTTGCCAGGTGCAAAAACGAAAGCTTTAAAGCCAAACAAGAGAAGTATAATTTGTATTAATTTTACAAACACAATGGAAACAAAAGAAGTATGACGTTTCTCAGGAACTTTCACAAAGAATATGCAAAAAAAAAAGAAAAAATACGACTGACGTATCCCACGTCTATGATTAAAGGGCGTATGCATTTGGAATGATGTGTGAAACTTTCAGTCGCTTCTGAAATTGGTTGCTCCCAAACCTGATACATGCCCTTGCCGACTTACGAACTGAAACCACCGTAGCTCTTAGCGAAAGCTTATACCTCAGTTTTACTATTGCCTCATCGAGCCGGCTCCTCAAGTTTTGCAAACTGGCAACTTATGTGCGGTAAACCTCTTGCTTCAGGAAACCCCAAACAAAAAAGTCCAATGGAGTCAGATCTGGCGATCTAGGTGGTCAAGGAATTGGCTTCTTATGACCAATCCATCGCGGATACTGCTCATTCCGGAAGTCCCGAACGGCATTTGAAGAATGTGCAGGGCCCCCATCCTGTTAGAAAATGATTTCCGCTTGTTGGGGGTGCAGGAATGATATCAAGTAATCGTGGCAGATCATGTTCCAGAAACGCCAAATATGTATTGCTTGTCAGATGACTCTGGAACACATGTGGACCTATCAAGCGATCGCCAACCACTCTAAGCCAAACATTTAATTTAAGCTGACTCGCGTCTGAAACGATAAGTTTCGCTTTACAAATTGATTTTGTTGAGCGTAATGATGCCAATTATGTAAATTTAATATGCCATCCCGAGTGAAAAGTGACTCATCTGTCCACAGTATCGTTCGTAGGAAATGGTGTTCTTCAATATCTCGCTCTAACAGCCAGCGGCAAAATGTTACCTGCTTTTACCAGTCTGGGCGCCGTAATTCTTATACCCGTGTAAAATGGTATGGATGATACTGGTTTTTGTGCAACATATTCATTACTTTACTTTGTGAAATTTCACCTTCTCTCGCAAGTATGCGTGAACTCACACTTGAATCTTCCTCCACTCGGTTGAGTACATACTCCTCAATGGTGGCGGAGCGGCGATCGTGGCGATTTCGTTCACCTTACCAAGCGAACCAGTCTCCCTAAGCCTTTGGTGAACTGCGGCAAATACAGCACGGTTGGGCGCACGACGATGTGGGTAACGCAGACGGTACTTTTCCTCTGCTCTCCGAGAGTTACCATTACAAAATCCATACACAAAATGCATATCCGTGTACTCTTCCTTTGTAAAAAGAGGCATACCAGTTTAGACGTTAGAAGGTATGACAACTTGATCCCTCCAATGACTCCAATTGAAAATAAAATTCAAAAGGGTACACAAAAATGGTTAAAATTTCAATATTAATTTACAAAAATAATAGAAAAAACTACAACGGAATAAGAACCAACTTGGTCAATTCTTAGCAATGTGCGAAAACACACAGAAAGGAAGAAGAAATGAGAGCAGCGTGAAAAGAATCAGCCGAGATGAGGCAAAGCCCAGAAAATGCTAATGCAAGAACAGCAACAAACGTAAAAGAAGCTGACGGGCTAATGTGCTGCTAGGTGTATTCAATAGCCTTTTGTACCCGCGAGGGGGATGGTTGGAAAACATCTGCATATCCGACAGAGTTCATATGCAAATAGTTACGAATTTCCATATGTTCCATACATGCACCATCGTTTCGTTTGCCGCATGTTCATGGAATGTATACTTCGACGAACGCCGATTTCAGTGATGTATTGCAAACACAAAACTAAATTTCTCCTGAACTAAAACACCGATATGATTTCTTGTAGGCTCATTCGAAAGCTGGTGGAATGGAAACGTTTTTGGTAAATTTGTAGCTAGAAGGATTTTTGCGATATAGCAGGTTACAGATTTTGGCAACATTTCGATTTTGCACTTCGCCAATGTTTCAGCGTTTGTAGCTCGCCGTTAAATCCAAATATCCTGATGAAAATGTATCATCGTATAGGATTATTTCTGCCCAATTATGTGCTTATTTTGCGTGTAGACCTTTCAGAAACCTCACAAATTTGGGGGTTTTCAGACTGACGCACTTTCTTTCTCGGAACTGTCTCGCACTTTCTTTCACCATAACTCGGAAACAGTTAGAGATAGGACAAGGTTGCTATGTTGTTTTATACTACACATGAGCTTTTATATCACCCCCTTTCGTTTGGCAGATTAGGCGCAATTCACCCTGTATAAAAGCAGTGTTAGTAGCATCATCCAGCGCGATAAAAGAGAAGCGAAATGTAAAGAAGCTTATTAAATTCCAGAAAATATGGACGCGAAGTGCACTGCAGAAAAATAATGTTGTTTTTCTGTCTCATGTTTTTCTGTACGGCACTTCTTCATATTTCTGAATTTTATTATTTTTTCCCTCGTTTTGCTTCTCTAAGTCACACTAGGTGGCGCTATCACACTTGGTTGTGTGATGTATCTAATTCGCTAATGCGGCATGATTAAACTCTCATTTAGTGTTCAGTTCTAGATATATGTTCGCACTGAAGAAGTAAATCTAGGTATTTACGAAACAATCGCCTGCTTTGTATATCTTATTTACGTAGTATCTTACGTTGTAGTTTAGTTATTTATCTTATGAGATTGTTGCCAAAAATGAATTAGTTATTGTGATCTCGTTATTTATCTTATGAGATAATTGCTATAAATGAACTAGTTATTTATTAGGATCAAGGTGTTTATCTTATGAGATATTGTTAAAAATGAGTTATTGTGACCTACTTATTCATCTGATGAGATAATCACTAAAAATGTATTAGTTATTTATTGTGATCTAGTTATTTATTGGGAACTAGATATTTATTAGGATCTAGTTATTTATCTTATGAGATAATTGCTAAAAATGAACTAGATATTTATTGTAATGTAGTTATTTATTGGGATATATTTAGTTATTTTATGAGATAATTTCTAAAGATGAGTTAGTTAGATATTGCGATATAGTTATTTATCTTATGAGATAATAGCTAGAAATGAATTGAGCCAGAACTACTTTTGCGATTTTTAGATATAAAGTTTAAAAATATTTCTCAATTTAACATATTTATAAAAAAAGTAAGCTGAATCTAGTACCAAAAATACTTCTCTTTGAAAAATAGGACTAAATATATGACAGCCTTTCGGAAGCTGGGTATTATTATTCTACAAGATCTTATTTCCTGCATTACATCATAGCTACCGTGGAATTCTTTCTTTAGATTTCAGTGAGATTTTGAAAGTCTGAAATCAAATGGAGTCAGCTAGTATGACATTTCTGTGAATTTTATTGAGTAGCATACGGTTGATATGATCTACTTTCAACTGCTGCTTATGCAAGAAAGTTTACTTTGTCAATGCAACACCTTTGCAAATTGTCAAATTTCATAGTTTATTTAATGACCCGAGCTCTCTGAAACTGTCTGTTATGTTTAATTTTTAAATATTAAGCAAATTACTCAAAACTATGTTAGGCTTATCATTTGATGGGGTGTACAAAGTTATGTAAAAGATTCCATCCCATCCCCCACGCTTGAAGCTCTTGCACTCCCAATATCCCCCAAAACATACTGACCATGCAGAATGTGTTTGAATTTTTACCAATCTATTTGGCTGGTACAGCTAAATTTTTACTCGTCATCTACTAAAACTTATAGTCCAAATAAAGCAGAATCAAAACGAAAATACAAGCAGGGATACATGGATCCATCGTCCCCGTCCCAGATGGTCAAGCATGATATCAATCTTTATTGATATTATGCTTTTGGGAATGTAGACTTGGGTCAGCCTTGCCATTGATTTATACTTAAAAATAACGAAGATGTTTCAAAATATCTGCTCACCATAATGGCATGTGGTTTTAAAATTGTACACTCTATTTCCAAAATTTTAGTCGCCATTTGGCTATTGGTATTCAGCAACTCTGACCACGTACCTCTCATGATGAAAGTATACGACCCCCTGGAGAAACATTTATAGTGTCACCTCTTTAACCAAACGCATTTATTTTATGAAATCCCAAAGCCCTGTTAAAACGTACTTATCCCACGATCTATGAAACTCACTATATTTTGAATTAAGAATATTAAATTAGTAATTATCACAAAGCGATATAGTTAATCAAAGAAATTGAAAGTAATTTTTCGAGGTATGGAATTTCTGTCAATTTTGCAACATTTTCAAAAAGTTGCTAGTGTTGGCGAGATTTTGCCATCGAGAGAAAAACACACAGAGAAGACTTTTTTTGAAATATCATAGTTGTCTTTTACCTACACCAATTCTTATTAACTTCACGTTATCTTCCTTTGTCTGTATTTTCGTCCAACATTTTTGACCGGCTCGTTTTCGGCTACCAGAGTACATAGAGAGCAGAAATTTGACACACAGTTTTATCTCGCGGTACATTTTCATCTATCAAATTTTCACTTCATTTCGTTACATCGTTAAGTCCTTTACACATATCATGAGTACATTTCTGCTCTTTTCCTGCATTTTCATTGCGAAATATGGTTCAGTGTCTTCAGATGAAATGTTCTCCTGATTTTAGCGTGTCAATCCATGTATAATACTCACAGGTTTGTAAGGCAATATTGTCAAAAATAGGAGGGCCAACGAGGGAGAAAAAATGAAAACTAGAAAGTAAAACAAAAAAGAATAAAATAATTATGAAAAGCAAAGTGCTTCTCTCCAAAACAGTGGCGCATGGAAAAGTAGAAAATACATTTTAATCACGCATGAAATTGAGTCAAACTGAGAGTGTAGATAGAGTTAATTCCAAACAATACTTCATAAATCTTATCATTAATCAATATTGATATTATGCAAAGTTATCGAAGGAAAATGTGGATGTAGACAGATTCAATTCAGTACTTTACAAAAATTAATAGTATACAAAATTGCCGAAACTATTTCATTTGTCTGCACTCTCATTTTTCTTCGACAGTTTTGCATGATAATCAATTTTAATATTGATAACATTTATATAGAATTATTTTAAATTGAATCTGCCTATACCCTTAATTTGGTTCAATTTCATGCATGATTAAAATTTATTTTCTACTTTTCCATATGCCACTTTTGTGTAGGAGAGGAGACTGAAAAACTTGTTTGTTCTCTAATTTATTGAGCATTAAAGTTGTTAAAACGTTGTTAAAGCTGTTGAGCGTTAACGTTTCAATTGGCCCAGTTTTAGTCAGAAATTATACTGGGAAATAGTTTCAAATTAAATGAAAAACTACATATAAACAAGTAAATTAATTCTTTTAATGCTGTAACTGATAAAACTAAATGCAATAGTATATCCAAAGGTGGTTCTAGTGCAGTCATATATTCATTGGTTTAATTGAGCTATTGGCTAAATCATATTTATTATCCTTAATAGCGTATTTCGTTGTTGACCTGTTTCGACGATTCTGACCGCATGGGGGTATTAAATTTTACAATATATTTAGGAATGATCTAATATGCTTAATTGTTGTCACAAAAGGGCGTAAATACTACTAACATGAGAAAATGAAGCATCCACAAGAGTTGAGAATTTTGATCCAGAACTTTGAGAGATTTTTAACAAATTTAGTTATGACAATGAATATAACTGCTACTTGTAAGAATACATAGGTTTGCTATCAAGAAAGTACAAACAATTTGTAAGATTAGTTATATTAATATTGGTTATATTAAATTATTAGTTATATTAAATTATATACATTTGGAATCTTTAACTGGTTCTTTGTTACACGTCGTTATTTCTACACGATTATTTATATTCTGATAGATAAATTCTGCTTATATGAACATAGTTTTATTAATATGCATTTTTGAAAAATTGAAGTACTATTTTGTTCTATTTTTTCGATGTAAGGCTTTTTGAGAGCACGTAATGTTACGATTTTTGAATCGCCAGCTCTTCCTCCCTTAATTTTAAGCATTTCACTAATTTGATCATCTCAGATACAGATTTTGCTAGAGTTTAGTTTAACGGCTATATTTTTAGTTCGAGCAAATGACGGCTGTGTACCCGGATTGTATAAATTCCGTCCGCTTATATAGGGCGTATTTTTTCAAATAGCTCAAAATTGCGCTTCATAACAAAACTAAAACACTAATTCGAATTTAAAAATTCACTCCAAGGAGTTTTGATCTGTACTTTCAGTACATCCTTCTTAGTTGTTGGTCGTTCAAATTTTTTGCTACGCAGCCAAAAAATAAACAAATAGACATGTTCTTTTATTGTGTTGGATTCTATAACATTTTTTTTATTTATTAATTTGAATATACCTCCCAACAGGCATAAACCCATTTATCGAGAAGGGGAAAACAAATTACAGATTATGTAAAAATACACACATGAGAACATCTAAACACAATATAATAAGTATCTAAAACGTGGAAATTAAAATAAATAATTTAAAAACATATTTCACATTATAAAGCAATCATCAGAATCTCTAAGATTATAAAACTTACATACTAAAAATTTTAAAAATATTTGGTGTATCATAAAACATATCAAAAGTTAGAGGCAAACTATTAAGCGCCCTCACAAACTGTAATTTTAAAAACCATTTGAGATAACAACTTTTTAAAAACATTTTGTGGATCATAAAAATTATCAGAAGTTAAAGGTAAACTATTAAGCGTCTTAACAAACTGTACTATAGTTTGATTCCTTAAAAGATTTTTACTATGAAAGGTTTCAATAAGTATATTTCTCGTATTGTAGAAAGGTACACAGATATTAATCTTACTTACTTAGTAAGCTGGAACAGTCTATATTATTGTGTAGTAAATTATAAAAAAATTTAAAAAAAATGGCTACATTCCAAAGATGCAATACTATATTTTTATCGCAGCAAAGTATACAAGATATAAAACTTTTATAAAAACTATTAGATTTGTAAAAAACGTATATCAGAAATTTATTTTGAACTTTTTCAATATTGCAATTAGAATATTTATAATATGGATTCCAGACTACAGATCCATACTCCAAAATAAGTCTTATTTAAGAATTAAAAATACATGTAATCGGGTCTTACAAAATAATTAAAAATACATGTAAAAAGACACTATGTTTAAATTCAAATCTAACGGTATTTTTAAACCGAATTTTATGAAATTTCATACCGAAATCATATTTTTTATTTAGAAAATTATATGTGCATATTAAATATGACACACACACACGCACACAAACAAACAAACAAAGAAACAAACACACGCACACACACAAAACTAGAGAAAATTTAGTATTTTTGCTTCAGCAATGTCATTATGAGTAGAATATAAAACAGCAAACATACCAAATTAAGACCTGCATTCCAAGTACTCATGAATAAATTTTGTTGGAAGTACGTGATATTGTTAACAGGAGATGCATAAAAATTCTGAAGGGTTATGAATCTTTTATCATGAATATTAATATGCTTGTGTTGTCCGGAAAATAGTTGGATGATATTATAATTAAAGATATTTCAAATTTAATTAGTACCACTAGCAATTAGTTATTCTCTTTAAATACCAAGCTTATTGTTTATGCTCCAGAAATTTAGTATGGGAATTACTTATTTTAGTGTATAGACTTGTATAGCATTAACTTTACTGTTGAAACAAAAATGTGATAAACATGCGTAACTTTTATTAGAATTTGTAAAATATAATAGGGGTCGTATGTTTCAAATTAATCAAGAGTTCTGGTCTTACATAATAAAAGAAGAGGTATGTGTGTCTTTTGTAGCGGAAAATAGAAGCTTCAGACAGCCGTGAAAGTTGTCCTCTTCCGACAACAGTGGAGTTTTTTTTTAACTGAATTTTTTTTTAAAACCGAAAACTAAACTAAAAATCGAAAATATAACTTTTCTACCTGAAAGAAACTTCTTTCCTTTTTGCATATTCAATTATTTTCAGCGCGCTTATATATCAAAGTAGCTGGGCCTTTCGAAGTAGCTTATTTAAGGAGTATAACGCCCGCGTTATACAATTGACATGCTTGTATGTAGAGAAAAACGAAGCACGAGAAGGATTTTGGTTCAAAAATAACAATTTAGAAATTAAATCTTGTTAATTTTGTAAGTGTTTTATTTACGTAGCTATGTGCTTATTTAGGACCCAGGCAAAGCTGTCTAATTTGTTCTGGTAATTAATAAAACATTTTAACAAATAGAATTTACGTCCAGTAACGAATAGAATTTACGTCCAGAATTTACGTCCAGTTTAACTTAGTCATAATTGCATTATCACAAACAGCTTTCAGAGGTAGTTTCAAAATTTTAAAAATCTGATGTGGTCCGCACACGACTTTCCCTACAGACTTAAATTAATTTTCCATTAATTTCATTAATAATTCATTAAATTGAGTTTAATTGCGCAAAATAACACTGAATTCACTTTTCAATTTTATTGTTACCTGTCCATATGTTCAAAGGCGGCAAAACCAAAAAGCGAAAAAAAAATGAAATATCTCAATAACTGTTAGTCCTACACTAAAGAGATTAGTCCTATTCTTTTCCTTGTCAAAATTACGTATAAAACAAGCATTTAATTGATACATTTGAGCATACATAATCTTTTTATTTTAGATTTTGGAGATTTCTGCGGGCCATTTCGCTTAAAAAGACATTTTCTTCTTTTCCGAATTATACCAAAATCTAATCAGAACCAGGGTATCCCATAAGTGACTTATGTACTAAATTTTGTGTGTTAAAAAATACGATACGTCCCGAACGAATAAAGCGATTCGAACAAAACTTGGTACAAAAATTATAATCGGTGAATACTGAAAGCCTATTTATTAATTTTAAACGCAATCGAATGTTCAGAAAATCCCCAAATTTTGAAATGCAATTTTGAAAAAATCATCAAAAAATTAAAATATTCAATAAAGTTACGTAAATAATTATTTCTTATGTAATTTTGCATTAGAAAACGATTAGCATCAACTTTTGAAAGCTAGAATAAACCATTCTCGAGATATTGCATATTTTTCAAATAAATGTATCAAAAAATCGCACAAAATTAAATAAAAGTATTAACTATTGTGAAATTTATTCAGTTTTCATATGTAATATGTATTATGCAATGAATTTGTTATCACCATTCTCGTGGATTTAGCTTGTTCCATTCACGAGAGCAGATACTTTGGGTAATACATTTTTATTAGGACGCCATTAGTCATTTATCTTCTGTAAGAATAACCTATTTCTCCGTCCATAACACTTGGCGAAATCTTGTCAACGGATTTGACAGAATGTCGCCAATTTGGCATGTTTCTTTTAAATGTTGCCAAATTGCAGAAAATGTCGTCAAATTGATAAAAATGACTCTAAATTAAAGAAAATGAAAACTAATTAATTAAAATGAAATATCTTGAAAAGAACATAAGAAACGACTATAAGAATAACCCATTCGTCCGTAACGTTTGGCGAAAAATTATGGGAGGTAATATTTTGTACATTCTTAATTCCGTCATATGACGGGCATACCTTCTAGTATATAAGAAATGCGCTTCTCTCCGTTTGGTTGTAATGCGTGACGATACATTTGGAAACTTGGTGAATAATCTCGTGAAATATCGCCTTTTTGGCAATATTTTGCCCCAGATTAACGAAAATATCGTCAAAATTGCAAAAATGACGCCGAGTTAATGAAAATGACGCCTAATTGATGAATTTATTATTAAAATATTTTAATACATGACCTATATTGCTTATTGTGGATGCTATCAATATCGATAATTTTTAATTTAGATTTGCGTTAATGGGGTACGAAATAGTTTTACATGTTGTCATCCGGAAAAGCGCTAAATATACAATTCAACGTTAAAAACACTGTACCGTGGATCTCATACATGATTTTTTCACGGTGAAAAAATTAAATTCATTACATTATATAAGAAAAGTCATGTGTTGCCCACATCAAATTTTTTTACTTACACAGTCATATGATGCTGGTGGATAGATATACTTAATAAAGTCATAACTTAGGTCGGTCTTCCAAATCTTACAGAAACAAATTTAAAATTAAGTTAATATTTCCGGAATTTATGCTTTTAAAAAATGCTTTTAAAGTTTTTCACAAATGTAAGAATAGTAATTTATGCTTCTTCAAAGAAAAAATAAGGTGTTACATATGGGCTATTACACACTTTCTGGGTAAACAGTTACCTTACACCTTTCTGGTAGGTCGGACGGTCTGGGTTTCAACAACAACAACACTTTCTGGGTACGAGGGCGCGGTAGCCCATTGGTTAGCGCGCTGGAGTTGCACTCGGTAGGCCCGGGTTCGATTCCAGCCACTGCCAAAAACTGCCGCCGTGTTCATGCGGAGTACGATCACGTTAAACATGTGGGTCCGAAAGTCCTTCCGAGAGGTTGGTGGTAGGGGAAGGAGGGTACGGTCCCTGTGGATGCCTCCCCCACTGGGTTCCGGTCTAAATTGGGTGGCACTTCCCGACCGTCCAAACAGTTACCTTACACCTTTCTGGTAGGGCCTTCGTTCCGATCGTTCAACGTGTGATGACGCACTTTTTCGCCTTCCGGTATTTTATGCTTTGAATGCGCGATTTTTAGTCTATACGAAAAATAATTGTATACTTAATATCGTCCCTCACAAGAGCTTTAAGCAGATATCTTCGGTTTTATGCTGCTACTCACGGTTGGTGAGAAAACTTAAGTTTTAATTTATAATTATTCCAATGTAACTACAAAGCAATTGTATTGGGATTTCTTCGGATTGTGTCCAAATTGGACCAATCTTACATCTGTTTACATATCTTTATCTTATTATTTTTGTATATATAAGTGTATATTCATGTTCTCCAATGTTTAATCTATTGATAGTTTATTTTTTACTGTGACCCTGAATAATGTATGAAATTACTGTTTTAAAACTTCATGTTTTCGCATTTTTCACTTTCGGTTCTCCGCTTCCCCCCTTTTTCTGTGTTGGACTCTGTCCTGGCCCTGTACTCTGCTTTTCCCGTCCCCTTTTTTGGTAGTGTATCCGCCCTGCTGCTCGCACCTCTTCCCGCCTGTCCTCTCCTTCCTTTGAAGAATTTTGAAAATATTCTTAAATTAATGTTTTGGTATCCTGTTTTGTTTCAAGCACCAGTTGTTTAACATGGGATTGTCCATTTGAAGACTTAATTTTTTTTTTTTTTTTTTTTTAAATTCCACATTTTTTTAAATTTTATAATCTCCGTCCCAGCATTCCTTCATCCTGGATCCTTTTCTGTTTAAATTAATTTTTCTGGCCGGTTTCGACCGAATTTTTGGCATAGGCCTTTTAACATTGGTCTTTTCTGTTACGGTTTTGTCAGCTCTGTTATCCTTTAAGCTTTGCTTTTAAATAATACCCATTTTCAAGATATTCGCAACATTTTGCTCTTTGATTCGACATCCTCTTTCAAGATATAACTCCAGCTTTGATTCACGCCTCTTCAAATGATATTCTCAAAATGTATAGGGATTATATGTTACATAGAATGACAATTAAAATATATTATAAAGTTTTGGGAATATGTATATGGTAAAAACTACATCTTTAGAATTTATAAATCTATGGATAAACTGTTGAATTCTGGTAACACCTCCTATAGTAAGTGTTTTCTGAGAGTATAATTGACTTCTCAGATAGGTTATTGATTGTTTAGTTGATTGTCTAAGTGTTAGTATTTGATTATTGTATTGCTTTTTATGTATTATTCTGTATTTATAACTATCAAAAATTAATTATGTCCTTAAACATGGAATTCCTCTCCACTGCAAACTTTCCACCACTTCCTCTACAACCTACAGTAACGATCTCGCCCTTAATATTAAGTCCCAACTCCAAAAGCTTTAATACAAAAAATGTACAAATTGCTAATAACATTAGTACAACCAGTGAAAGTGTGCCTACTACCAGTGAATGTGTTTCTACAATTAGTGAAAGTGTCCCCACGGGTGGCCACTGTGTGAATTCTGCTGAAGTTAGTGTGGTGGCGAATAGTGCCTCTCCCATCGTGGACACACCTACTACCGGAAACGCAGTACGTTTTACAAACTTTAAATGTGCTTCTCGCACCTCTAGAATTTATGAATCACCTGCATTTTCACACTCAATATTACCTCCTCGACTTCCTCGCTACAGCGGAGGCTCTCAGCCAACTTCTAATGTCTTCCCCCTGGCTCCTTTGTCTTCCTCAACTTCAACTTCCTCTTCTCAACCTCCAGCTGATGATAATAGAACTCCTAAAACTTTTGCTACCTCATCCAGGCTTTCTTTGACTAAAATGGCTCCTCCTCCTGCTTCGGCTGTTTCTCCCCCGCGGCTGCTGCCCTCTCCTCCTGTGTCTACTCCTCCGGTTGCTCTGGTGTCTTCTGCTCCCTTGCCTGCTTCTCCTCCAGTGTCTTTTAATGCTGCAGCATCACATCACCAATCTGTTATCTCTCCTCCAGGTTCATCTTTAAAAACTGCTTCTCCTGTTCCTGTTCAAGTTCCATCAACCTCTTCCAGCCCGGAGTCCTGCATCACCGATGCTTCATCCAATCTAATCAACATTAATAATGAGCATCTCTTAAAAATTATCTCAAATGTCACTAAATTGAGCAACTACCTACACCGAAATGTCAAGATGTCTGCCGGGCAAAAAGCTTACATAGATGATAAAATAAAAGAGATCCGAATTGCCGGATATACATTGGAAAGTAATATTTCTTCCTCTCCTCGTCCTCGTCCTGCTATACCAAATCCTGAAACCTTTACAACTCTTACTAAATCTATTAACGAGGACTTGGCACATTTCAAATCAATGATGCTTTCTGAATTTCGCTCTTTCGCTTCTGCCATCCGGAAGGACATTCCAAACCTAGTGAATGATCCACCTCAATCTTCCAGAGGACCTCCTAACCGTGCTGCTGCTTCGTCTTCCTCCTCTGTTCGTCCACGCTCTACTACTACCACATCTTCTTATTTGGCTCCCCGCTCTTATTCTAGTGTCCTTTTACAGGGGAAGGACCGTTCCTTAGGAAATGCTGAACTGAAGAAAACTTTATTTTCCCTCCCTGTACCTAAGGGAGTAAACGTTAAGAATGTAACGGCGCTTCCAAATGGAACACTTAAGGTTACTTGCAGAGAAGGAGACCCTAACAAACTGGTCCCCCTCTTCATGAATTCTACTATTAGTAATCAATTTAACATCAAGAAACAGGAGGATAAAAAGAGAGCAATCATAATGTTCAACATTCCTCCAGAGTACAATGAAGAGAATGTAAAAGCTCTAATATGCAACAACCATCAGGACATCAAACCCGGAGAAATAAAGATCCTCAAGAATTTCAAAGCTAGAAGCGGTAACACAAACTGGGTGTTTCTTGTGGATTTAGTCTCAGCATCAAAAATTTTGGAAGCTAAAAAAGTCTTCAATCATTTTTCCTTTTTCTACGTTAAAAAGTTCATCTCTCTTAAGATTTGCTACAACTGCCAAGGCTACGGCCATGTGGCCAACTTTTGCCATTTTCCCGTCGGTAATTGTGGCATCTGCACCCGTTCGGGACACACATATAAAGAGTGTAGGGCGAGATCCCCGGTATGTGTGAATTGCACTACGGCGAACAATGATCACCCTGAACTCAATTACAAAATTGACCACTCTGCGTATGATCGCAAAAACTGCAGTACCTTCAAGGTCGAATTAGCTAAAATTAAAAAACTTCAACAAGAATCTTAGGTTGATTTCATATCAAACCTACTCTGCAATATATTTTGTACATATTGTTGTATAAACGTGTAACTAAAATTGTATATATGTATATATGTAATCTGTACCTTCCCCCTTTTTTCCCTTGCCGTAGAACTCAAATGTTCTCGCTCCTTCCCCTGTCCGGGCTCTGGCATTTTACTATCTTACTTTTTTAATGTCAATTAAATGCATCCAAATTAATACCAACCATTCGTTGGTGGCCCATTCCAATTCTATTAAATATGCAATAGACAACAAAATAGATATATTGTGCCTTCAGGAGCCATATGTGAATAAGGAAAAAATCTTATCTCCCCCCCCTGGCACCCTTCAATTCTCTTCCCTTTCATTAAAAGCCATAATATTAATTTTTAATACTTCTCTCTCCGTTAATTTCAAATTTAAAACTTCTTCTTCAATTTTTATCGAAATTCTTCTCCCCTCAGGCAAATTTCTCTCTGTTGGGAGCTTATACTTCCCCCCTCATGATGATTTTACCTTGTTATTGGCAGAACTTTCACCTTACGATTTCTTTAACAATGACACCCTTCTCCTTGGCGACTTTAATGCTCGTGCTCGGATGTGGGGTTACAATTTTACCGACCAAAGGGGCCTTGATCTTATAGATTTTTGCATAAGTAATAATCTCCTCTTGTGTAATGATCCCGGTTGTGGTCCAACATTCGAATCCCACACCGGTATTGGTTATCCCGATCTTACATTATTAAACTTCTCCCTCTTTGATTCTCTGCAGAGTTGGGAAGTCCTCTCGAGTGATTCTCACAGTGACCATAAATTCATTCAAATAATATTAAATATTTCCCCCCTTTTAAACGATTCATTCTTTTTAAAAACCCAATATGGAATTGGGAAATTCATTTATAACTTTAAATCACACCTTCAACTCTTATATTCCCTCTTAGATAAAATAACCGATAGTTCTTCTCTAGATAATTACTTTAAAACTTTCATAGACCTGACACAAAACTGCGCCCTTTCCTTCATAAGGAAGAAAAAATCTAAAATTACTAATTTCTCCTGGTGGAATCAGGAATTGTCGAAATTTCGTAACTTTGTAACTGCTCTCTTTAAAAGAATTAAATCACTCGAGAGGAACTCTGCCTCCCCCGGTGAAATTAATGCTGCTAAATTACTTTATAAACGCAATAGGGCAAAATATAAACTATTAATTAAAAAATCGCGCCTAGAATCCTGGAAAAAATATTGTTCTGGCTGCACCCAAACCTTTGGCTCTCATTTCAAATTTTCTTTTCAAAAATTTAAAAAATTTACAAATTTAAATCTGCACTTCCCGGATTCTCCCTCCCTCAGCCACCATGATAAACTTTTACGTCTTTTGGATCACCACTTTAAAGAGGATATAGATTTTCAAGGTTTTCCAACTTTCTCAGTCCCAGAAGGAGGCTTGGGAGTTGTCTCTGATGTGGAGCTCCTTTCAGTCTTCAACAATTTAAAAATGGGCAAAGCTCCAGGACTGGATTTCCTGGACTTTGCCATCTGGAAACAGCTATATAAATTTTTTCCCTCCCTTTTATCTAAATCTATCAACTTCTGTTTTAAACTTTGTCACTTTCCCTCCTGCCTCAGGAACGCAAATATTTTATTTTTTAACAAGCCGGGCAAAAATCCTTCCCTTTGTTCCTCCTTTCGTCCCATTTCCCTCCTTCCCACTTTTGGTAAAATACTAGAAAATTTTTTTATAACAAAACTTAACTTTTGGCTGTCGACTGAGGGAGCTCTTCATCCCCTGCAGTTTGAGTTCAGAGAGCTAACCTGTTGCGAAGATGCCGCTCACAGGCTGATCGAATCAATAAAAGTCCACAAATCCAAAAATTTTGTATCGTTAACCACCGTGGACATCTGCGGGGCTTTTGATAGTCTGAATTGGAATATTCTACCACAAGCCTTTAATAATATAAACCTTCCACAGAATTTTCAATCTTTTTTATTTTCATATTTGACAAACAGACAAATTTCCTTTTCTGATAAATCTCTCAAACTTAATAAAACAATTTCGATGGGCGCCCCACAGGGTTCGGTTATATCCCCTACCCTGTGGAGCATCTACTTTAACGCTATTCTCAATCTTAATAATGATCTTTATCACATTCAAGCCTTCGCGGATGATCTCGCGGTGGTTACTTACGGTGTTAATCTTTTTACCCTTCGCTCAAACACAAACAATTTATTAAATTTAATTTCCACAACCCTTTCTAACCTTAAACTCTCAGTCTCACCAGAGAAATGCAAAGCTATAATATTTAATAAGAATAGAACCAAAATACGTAATAGGCCCTCCTTTAAAATCTTAAATTATAAAATACCTACCTCCCGCTCTCTTATCTACTTAGGAATCACTATAGACGATAACCTTAAATGGAGTACACACATTTTTAACCTAAAGGAGAAATGTTATAAGGTTGCCAACACCTTTGGGCGGGTGTCTGGCAGTAACTGGGGGGTAGACAAATCCTTTTTAAAAATTTGGTATTTAACGGTTATCGAAAAGTCTTTAATTTATGGTGCGGGAATTTGGGGCGGGGCATTAACTGGGGACCAGGTCAAAAAGCTTCTCTCTCTTCAAAGGATTTTCCTATTAAAAATTTCTTCTGGTTTTCGTACCACTTCTAACATTTCTCTATACTCCATCACTGGTATCCCCCCTATTCATATCATAATAAACACAAATTTTAAAAAATATATGTTTTGGAAACATCGTATTAATCTTTTTTCTAATCTGCCCGTCCCTGCCCCTTCCTTGTTTGACTCTAACCGCCCAATTTCTGCTATTCCTCCCTCTCAACGTATTGCTAACCTTGTCCCCCTTCCTCCCTCCTCTTTTTCTAATTTCAATGTTTATACAGATGGCTCTTCCATTGATGGAAACACTGGTTTTGCTGTCTGTGTATTCAAAAATGAAACACTTCAAGACACATTTACCTTTAAACTAGCCAATGGGAACACAGTTTTTCAGGCAGAAATTTCTGCCATTGATTATGCTATTGACTGGGCCTCATCAAATAATACAAAAATTAATATTTATACTAATAGTCTTTCTTCCCTTTCGGCTTTTAACTCTATTAAAAATAAATCTAGTTATCTCTCAAAAATTAAATTAAATGCAATTTCTAATAAAAAGCTCATTAATATCCGTTGGGTTAAGGCCCACTCTGACATCTCGGGGAACGAGACTGCTGACAAGTATGCTAAAATTGCTACCTCTTCCGGCTCTCCCTTTTCCCTTCCCTTCCCTTTTTCCCTTCTAAAAAATTATTGTAAACAAAACATCTCCCTTCATTGGCAAACTTTTTTAAATTCTTATATTTCCCCCCGGACGCATGATCCTGCCCGCATTTCCTCCTTTCTCCCCCGGGTCAATCCTTCCCTTCAAATCACAAACAAATATCTTATTTATTTTCTAACTGGCCATGGCCCATTCATGGACTACTTATTCTATTTCAAACAAAAATCTACATCTAGCTGTACTTGCGGCGCATTTGGTGACGCCGATCACTTTGTTTTTGCTTGCCCCCATACTAAAAAATTTCATTTAATTAAACCCTCTCCCGCAAATTGTGCAGTCTGGTTCTCGAGAGTCAGCTCTAATAATTCTTCCGTTGAAAAATTAAAAAACTGTGTTCTCATTGCTAGAGACATCTCAAACCAAATTACCTGATCAGCTTGTGAGTTTGTCCCTTTATTCTTTTCCCTTTGGTCGGTCTCCCTGTGTTTTTTCTGGAGGTGTTACCTTTGCTGTATCGCTGTATTTGTTGTCTTGTATTTGCTGTACTTGTCTTGTGATGTTTTTGGTGGTTGTTTTAGTTGTTTACTCCTCGTTTTGTTTTCGGGAGTGTTCTTGTTACTCCACAGTTTTTACCTAAAGATGTAACATTTGTCACCAACATTTATTTTACTTTTTATGGTGCTGCTCACTTTAAAAAAAAAAAAAAAAAATTCACAGAAGTTCCAATGTTGTGAATCAGATATGTAAATCTCCTGTAAATAGTATTATGATTTTCTAATTAACGTTGCTTTGGACCGTCGGACGAGGGCCAGTTGAAGTTGGCTTCCGCTAACTCCTTTCCCGGCCGTCCAAATAGATGCTCAAGTCCTTGGTGACGAGTCGGACGGTCTGGGTCTTCAACACCTTTCTGGTAGGTCGGACGGTCTGGGTTTCAACAACAACACTTTCTGGGTACTCCACGCAATTTGCCACAGAGAATAAAATAGTTTTGCATATAAAGTGAACTGAATTGTGACAGTCATAAAGAATAAAATAGTTTTGCTAATAAAGTGAACTGAATTGTGACAGTCGCAAAGAATAAAATAGTTTTGCCTATAAAGTGAACTGAATTGTGACAGTTACAAAGAATAAAATAGTTTTGCATATAAAGTGAATATGCTATGAGGAACTGGTTAAATGAGCACGACGTGCGAAACATTTTGCTTTTGCAGACAACAAAAATACCTTGAATATAAACAATTTTAGTGTAAAATGTTCAAAAACGGTAGCGTGTAATGGAATTGAGAAATTTAAAGTTACAGTTAGACAATATATTATGAAAATTAGAAACTTTACTCGTGAGATTTATTGGACAACGACTGCTAAACTGATAACGTTCTTGAAGGAAAATATTAAAAGCATTATCAACAACGTTTTACTATGTAACATTTTGGATGTGCCCTGAAGCAGAGTTCAAGTTGCAAAAACGGAGGCTAAATCACCACTCACTGCTTCCTATTGACATAGGAAGGTAAAATAGAAGAAGCATGTAATACACCGTAGGGCAAAGTGACATTCATAAGTGTTTATAGATAAGAAAAATGCATTTTTTATGTAATCATATGGAGTAAAGTGCACTGGCTGTGTTTATGCATTAAAAATAAAATTATGTACAAAGATGAATAAAAAACATTTGCTTTTCGTAAGTTATATGATGACGTCCCATTTGGGTCATTAGCAAAATGATGTTTAAAGACAAACAAACCAAACAAAACTTACATTAATATGGTATGTGAACACCCCGGACCTTCACACAAACTTTACAACGATTTTCTATGTTTTCAATGAGGTGATCAATCATCGCCGATGCGAGCAATGGCCATTCCTCCAATAGGGCAGTTTTAAACTCTCTGAGACTGGTTGGAGGAGGTAAACGTGCAGAGACAGCACGCTCGAGGGCATCCCAAAGGTTTTAAATGAGATTAAGGTCGGGGGAATACGCTAGCCACTCCGTACGAGAAATTCCCTCACATTCCAGGTATTTGTCAACGATGTTAGCTCGATGGGGACGGGCATTAACGTCCGCAAAGAGGAAATCAGGACCAACTGCTGCAGTGTAGAGTCTCGCAATGGGGTCTAGGACTTCATCCCGATACCGCGCAGCAGTCGCAGAACCACTTTTGAAGATGATGTGCAGCTCTGTGCGATATCTCATTGAAATTCCAGCCCACACCATCACGCTGCCACCTCTGAATGCGTAATGTTCGATGATGTTCTTGGCCTGATTGCGTTTGCCTCGTTCTCTTCAGACCCTTACACGCTTATCATCTGATTTCAGGGCAAATCTGGACTCGTCCGTGAACAGGTCGTTGCACCAATCTGTGACAACCCAACTGACATGTTGATGACACCTTTAATCTTACCCCTCTGGCTTGGACGGTTAGTGGAACACAAAAACGTGGTACTCAGGCGTACAGTCCCTTCACATGGAGTCTTCAGCGCACAGTACTGGCAGATATTGTCTTACCAAGTGCCGCTGCAACCATGGCTGTAACAGTTGTGGAGGTCGCTCGTCGATTCCTTTTGGCTACAATAGCAATATACCGATCATCAGAGGAGGTGGTAACCCTTGGACGACAGGGCACAGGTCTCCGGACAACTGTTTGACTTGTTTAGAATTGTTTACATAATTGAGAAATTACCGAATGATCAACGCCAAAGAAAATAGTGACATCTTTGATTGACTGTCCTGCTTCAATGCATCCGACAGCACGACAGCGCTCACTACTATCTGTCATTCGTCTTCTTTCAGCCATAGAAACACGAATATCATCAAAAATAATCCTACAAAAGTTATAAACACTTCGTATCAGCATTTAAATGCACCTCCTCAAACCCTTCAATATGTTGACGTCTTCAACAACTGCCTAATTAGCATATATCCGGACAGTCAATCGTGAATGGCTGTAACATACGCTATTTACATAGTGCCATCTACATCAGCAGCGGTTTTTAGCCACTCAAATTCAAATACGCTTTCGAAAAATGAAAATTTGCATTGCGTGCATAACTTTTGGAAGTCAGTGCACTACTGAGTATAGAAAGTGACCTAGCAAACAGTTAATGATAATTAAATTACGGCATAAGATGCAACCCAAGTAAAGTTACTTTAACTTAATTTGTGCTGCACTTACGTTGTAATTTGTTCTCTGTTAAATTAATACTGGTATTACACAGAAGCTTCTTTGACTGAATGAAAAAGCAGTTAAAAGAGCATTCTGAGTTTGTAAGTGCTTTGATGAAAAGTCATATAATTAGTTTTTGAAAGTCATTTTAGATTATATCTAATCAAATGTCTATGCACATTTTCTACATATAACCACTTATTTAGTACCCTTACTCTTAGTCTAAAGTAGCAATTTTAACTGTACAATACAGCTATGTGAGATATGCTAAAAGTGAGATATGCTAGCTATGTGAGATATGCTGAAAATTAAAGTAAAATGATATTTGTACAATAAAATGATAAACAAAGAGCCTGGTATAAATATAATAAATCTAATATTTAATAGAAAACACACGGTGAGTTTTGCTCAAAATATTTGTAATGAAAAAATCTTATGTGGGCAGAAAAAATCTGTGTGTCCCTTATATAATGCAATCAATTTACTTTTTCACAGTGAAAAGATGTTGTATATGATCTACGGTACAGTGTTTTTAACGTTGAATAGTATATTTGGTGCTTTTCCGGTAAAACTATTTCGAAGTGCCCAATTAACTTATATTTCACGAAACTCTAAATTAAGAATTATCAATATTGATAGAATCCTCAATCCACAATAGAATTCATATGTTGAAATAGTTAAATAATTAGGTCATCAATTTGGCGTCATTTTCGCTAACTTAGCGTCATTTTTTTTTCAATTTTGACGTTATTTTCCAAAATCTGAGGCGAAATATCGCCAATTCTGTAAAGGGGATTGATGGGGAGCAATGACGGTGTAAGATTAAAACATGTAAAGGAAAGAACCATTACTATTTGTAACGGTTCGTAAATTAACCATATCTTCGCTACTGACTATAATATATGAATGGGCTAAGATGACTAGCCTTGAATTGTTAAAGGACGATGTTGATATATCATCAAAGACATATTACGCTTGGTTCAGGTTTATTAAGGACATTGTTATTGATATTTATTTAAAAAATAAAGAAGATATAGGAGGAAAAGATTCAACAAAGATTGATGAAACTCTATACTAGTAAGAAGTACAATATGGGAAGGTTTAAAAAGCAGTTGTGGTTGTTTGCTGGAGGTGATAGGGAAACGAGAAAAATGTTTGTGCAGATAAAGGAAGATCAAATTGAAAATACACTGTGGGCTTATTGGAAAACGTTGTTGAAAAATATACTTTCATTTTATCAGATATGTGGAGAGGATATTCTAACGTCAAAAATAACGGATGGTACCGCGATATTGTAAATCATTCGAATTCTAGAAAATAAATCAGTAAACACCTCAAAAATTGAAGCAACCTGGGGAATATTAAAAAAGTTCTAGTGTACTAACGGAACAAACCGTAATATATATTTTTCTGAGTATATTGAAGAATATATTTTTAGAAAATATTAAAAAAATGCATTTATAAAGATGAAATACGTATTTAATTAAAGATTTTTTATTTTGTGTCTATCTTTAATATCCATTTTTGAGGGGTGGGGGTACTATTCTTCACTTTAGCCGAATATTTTTTCTTCGATTTTTCTTTTCAGTAAAATTTTTAATAATGCACTCAAAGGCCATATTATGAGTAATGTTACTCTCAATGCACAAAAGAGCCAAAGACGATGGGCCATCCTGCCTCATAGTTGAGCGCAAATAATTCTTACTTTGCTTAAGTTGATAAAATGATCTTTCTCCTTTTGCATGTATTCCAATTATTAAAAAATAAGTCCTCAACGCAATATGTAAGTTTGGAAAAATTGTAATAAGTTTATGTTTTATTTGGGATTTTTACTAAGTCTCTGGCTTCCTATTTTAGCTTCATCTTTTGTTAGAGGTCTGTCTGAAATGAAATTGAAGGTATCATACAATATATTATATACTGCACGTCGTTTTGTTATTTCTGTAATTAGTACATCTAGAATACGATAAAAAATGTTAATTCGAAATGCATCTTTTACGGTCTTTTTTTCTTTCGATTTAGGTATTTTTTTCTTTCGATTTCGGTCTTTGCATTGTTTGTAGATCAGAGTTCAAAACTCTGACCTTTGGCCATTTTTTCAAAGTCATCAAATGACTTGACATCCTTGACTCGAACCTCAACTAAATAATCCAGAAGTCTAGAATACACATAATTTTGCAATTAATTGTGCATAACTCAATTGCAGGTTCTTGAGGTGCTTTATTTGTTCTACTAATATTTTTCAGTATATTTTCCCAAATGACTGCCATTAATGCTATTTATAACCTATTTAGCTTGTTTATCAAAGTTTCTGCTTCTTGAACCACTGTCGGTTTTTTATTTCACATTCTCAGATATCAAGTCTGCACAGATTTGATTGCAATTTCTCTTCAGTGATATGAAAGCATCATATCGAGGTGACCATTTTGTATGTGATAGATTTTTACTCGAAATTGGATTTTCCGTCATTTTTAGTTTAAACCACCTATGTGGCGAATCTGCAAAGAATGTGTAAAGCGACTGCAAAAAGCTGAAAAAATTACTGCAGATAAACAGCTGTCTGCAGAAGTCCTTCCTACTAAATTTAGGCTGTGAGCAGCACTTAGAACCCATACTGCCAGTTTGTTGACTTTTTTATTCTGGCTTGGTGTCCAGAATATACCTCGTTCATATTACTTCGATATTATCATACGATTAAGATCTGTAATTTGCTATGTCTTTTCGATGTTTGTCAAATGTAGATGCTACTGTATTACAAATATATTTGGCACTATGTTTTACAATGGGGACAAACATTAAGAATCGCACATGTACTTCACCCTCTTTTGACACATCACGAATAATGATTGACAATTGATCCATCTGTATGATTTATATCTGAGGATAAATATACAGGGTGTCCCAAAATGATTGAAACGCTCTTCAATTCTTTACCTGTTGGAGATAAGTGGGCAATATGAATTGCAAAAATGTTGAAAGTGAGGTAGGAAATATGACTACGTTAATGAAATAGTCCTTCCATTAATTTTCAAAAAGTTACTCTTTTTAAATTTTTATACGACCCCCTTAGACAAATTTGGTCAATCAGAAAATTTTTATTTTAAATGCAACAAGATCATTAAAAAAAAACCCGCATATCTGTATCTTTAAAATTGAGCGAGTTATATTTAATTGAAAATCGAACATTGTGACTGGGGACCATATATCAAATTAGAAATGTAAATTTGTGACATATACCAAAGAAGATAAAACTGGATGATAATACATAGGAGACATTTTTGCGAATTTCGCGTAGGCTCACGATGCAATCACGAATTTATTTAGATGCATTTGTGATAAAAATTTTTGACACATATTAAAGTATTTTTGAACTAAATATAATTTGCATCGTTAATTTGTTTATGATCCCTATTTTCACTGATGAAACAGCCTTTCATAAGGTGCGGAAAAGTGGCATAAGTCAAATTTTTTCTTTTATCATAATTAAGTTGATTTTAAAGATACAGATATGCGGGTTTTTTAATGATCTTGTTGCATTAAAAATAAAAAAATTCTGATTGACCAAATTTGTCTAATGGGGTCGTATAAAAATTTAAAAAGTGTAACGTTTTGAAAATTAATGGGAGGACTAATTCATTAGCGTAGTCTTATTTCCTACTTTACTTTCAACTTTTGCAATTTACATTACCTACATATCTCCAACAGGTAAAGAATTAAAGCTCGTTTCAATCTTTTGGGGACACCCTGTATACTCAATCCAAAATATTTTGCTTTATTAATTTTAGATTTGATCTGCATCAACGCTTTCGATCCTAATAAATTTATAAATTTTTCATATGTGGTAGGAGATTGATACGGAATATTTTAGCTGCCTGGATTTCAATATATTTTTATGTGTTCCTTGAGAAAAGAATAAAACTCTGACAAAAGATCAGTGGACCCAAGGAAGCTGCCATTGTTAGGATTGTTATGTAGTTCGTTATCACCTCAGTCTTTTGTTTAACAACATTACGTCATCGTTAGTTACGTGGTTTAACGGTTATATGAATTTTCCCGGTAATGCAGAGGGCGTTTATTCCTGTTTTTGCGCAGTTTTTGCTTAAGTCACTACGAACACTATAATCCCGCCCTGCGTAAGCGTACGCAAGTACGCTTCGGAAATATTTGAATTTCCTTTTTCGGTGAGAATAAGTCTGGACTTAAATAAGCGCAAGATTATGCTGACCAAACAGGAAATAGATAGATGACAGAACCCAATATTGTAGTGTCACCTAGTGAAACAAAAGGAAAGTAAAATGTGAAAATAAGAAAATGAAGGAGAAATGAACTTGAGAACCAAACAAGAAAAAAATAAATGAAGTGTAGAGTATATGAACTCAACGTGTAAAGCAGAGAAGGAGCAAAACACGGTAACAAAAATTAGATATACTATACTTCGAAGAGATTAGTAGAATTTTTATTCATATGAAAAGCTTCAAAGATCTATATCAAAAGCTGAAAAGCATTTTTCAATAATGGAGGCAGAAAAAAATCAAACTGGTGACTTGTCATCTAGCAGTGATTCGCGATCGAAGATTTATCAAATTCTTGGTTTCTGACATAATTTTGATGTACTTTCAAGCGTTACATTAAGGTACTTTTTGCTTGACCAATATACAATAGCTTGCATTGACAGGGAATTCGATAAATGCCTAATGAATGAACTTTTCAATAGAGTTCTTGAGGGAAGACACATTTATTTTATTGATTGGGGAAGATATCACATTGAAGTCAAACATATTGAGAATTCTAGCATTTTTATGATTGATTTTAAAATAGAAAGGAAGGTAGACAATGTTGCTAAATGTTTTAACTGGATATTCTTTGCTCTGGGGTGGCTTAGAAAATTTGAAATCATTGTGGGATGATAAGTCACTAATTTGATATATCGTTTGTCTCCATTATTCAAAAGTACTCCTCAGTTCTCGATTTGGATTTCATTGAAACTTTTCATACCAATAAAAATTCCAGAACTCTTAAAAATGATTTTGTCAATGACTTTTTCTTCTCTACACTTTAAGGTCATATACTCTATATTTTATTTATTTTTTCTTGCTTGTTTCTAGAGTTTGTTTCCTTCATTTTCCATTTTGTTTCATTTTTCTTTCTTCCGTCACACTAGATGGTACTAATATATTGGGTTGGATTATGTAATTTTGTCAATTTCTGTTTAACCGACATAGTCTTGCGCTTATTTGGGCTTTCAGATCCAGGCTTGTTCACCCTAAAGCTGGAAATCCAAAGATTTTCAAAACGTACGTCTGCTTGCTAAACAAGCTGCATTTTAATTGTAATTAATTCATTATCCTCTAAAACTTAACCAATTTTTTTTTTACTTACTTCAAATCTTAATAAACTTTAAAACGTAATCAAACTTAATCATTTAATCAATATGTAGTAAAAATAAATGTATCAGTTCTTGGCTGAAAGCTGTCGGACAAAAATTGCACGTAAAATTGCATGCTAGCCCTGTCACCTTTACTGATATACATAGATTATTTGACTTTCTCGAAATTTGCATAGGTAGTACAATTTAACCTTTTACAAGCCGAGTTTTTATTACTTGATGTACATATCCTGAAAGTTTCAAGCCAATATCATCAGTCCTTCATAGTAGGATCGGTTCAAAGCCCGGGCCGGTCGGGCCGTGGCCCGATGCGCCGTTACAGAGGGCGCCAAAATCAATATTATTAATTTACAACTGACATATGCTTTTTTTTCTGTGTGTGTGTGTGTTTGTCACTAAGTAATAGAAGAAATTTCTTAATTATGACTTTAATTGTTTGAACTAAACATTGTAGCTGCTGAAATGGATTCAAACAGAGTAAACTGATATTTGAAAAATAAATCTTATTTGTTTCGTATAATTTAAAAATGTAAGCATATTTGTTTGTAATTGAACTTTTATTTTCTGTGTTAATTTTTTTTTAAGTATGAGTGCTAAGAATTTTGATTTCGATCTTTTAATGACTTACCAGACTTAATTGCGTGTGAAATTTACCTAAGTAATTAATAGCTGAAGGAGAGATAGTCCTCGTTTTATATAGTCTAACCTAAAACAGTATAAATATTTGTATATAATTAACAAAAATGCAAATAAAAATAGTGAAAATATTGAGATAGTAATATGTAAGAAATGTCTGCCATTCTAATTTATGATCTATATTAGACATTGGGCAACATATTGGTAGGCTACGTTAAGTTAACATGTTTGTTCATTAACTTTCTCAGGGCAGTGGAGGGGAAGGCGCCAAAATGCTTTACCCTGGGTGAAAAAGTTGAACCGGTTGCAGTTTTCACGAACATCTTTAAGACCATCTTTAAGATCATTGTCAAATGATTCTAACTGTCACACGTAATTTTTGAAAGACCATAATTGATTAAGTATATTAAACCCAAAGCGTGCTCCAAGATGTCTATTGAAGAAGTGAATATAATTAGCGGCGAAAATGCAGCTAGTTTATAATTCCTAAAAGGCATAACGATTATTTTGACCTTTTATAATAATTAATAAAAGCGATGTTTCTAACAACATTTTGATAAGCGCCATGAAATATTTATGAGTGTTCAGCAAGAATAAATATATTTATTAATTGCAAACACGTAACAATCTGCACTAAAGTGTAATATATACATGAAGCATTCTGATAATTGCCTGCAAGACGGACATTTTGTTTAAGAAGTAATTAGATATAAAATCCTGTATTCATATATTAATTAGGTTAATATATTGTATGTTACGATTATATTTTCAATCTGAAAATCAGTTCAAAAATTTTATGCAAATAAATTACTGCACTAATGGTTTATATTATTGGGAATTTGAAAGAAAATTGCATTTCTGTCTATTATCTAAAACGAAGCATTGTGTAGCAAGGTGTTTGGATTAACTGAATTATTTTAAAAACAATTTAATTAAATAAACCATAGAAAACATTCTCATTGCGAATACTAACGTTCATGAACCGGTTTCGTGCTTATTATGCGCTCGTCAGTATGGAATAGCCGATATCTGCAATGGCAGCAAGAAACTTGCTATAAGCTGCAAGTGGAATAGCCCGTTGGCTATTCTATGCTGACGATTGCATAATAAGCACGAAACCGGTTCATGGATACTAGTATCTGCAATGGGAGTGTCTTTCATATTTTTAGGAATGTCATTCATAAGTGGGTTTTGTATTTTAGGAACTTTGCCTTTGTAGCTTCGTGAGGCCTGAGATAAATTGTAATCGGATTTTATGCAGGCCACGTGGAAGGACTAAAATTGTCAGTTCCTATAGAAGCTAAAAAAATTTTCGTTTATAGCAAATTTTTTGCTGCCATTGCAGATATCAGCTATTCTATGTTTGTGATATTTATATATATTTATATATAATTTGTGATATTTATGGTACACATTTTTAAGAACCGTATATTAATTAAATATTCGTTTGTAAAATAATCTGATGTGAGCAGCACATGACTTTCTCTACAGGCTCAAACTCATTTTTTCTTCACTTCTTTTATACTCTATTAAATAGAGTTTCATTGCTTAAAATGACGGATATTTATTTGAAATTATATTCAATTACTAAAAATAAATAAATAAATAAATATCTTGAAAACGATAGGTTCTAGAAAATGGAATTGGCTGTCGTCACGAATTATATATAAAACAACCATTTTAATCAACACATTGCAGAATATTTTGTTTTTTATTTCTAATTTTGATGATTTTTGCGGGTCGTTTCGCATAAAAAAATATCGGTTTTTCGAACCAAACCAATATCTATTCAGCACCAGTGTGACATAAGTGACTTGCTTAGGGTTGGGACAGCCCATTGGTTAGCGTGCGGGGATTGCAGTCGGACGACCCGAGTTTGATTCCCGGCTTTGCCCAAAATGTCTCCGTTTTCACGCGGATTACGATCACGTTAAATATGTGGTTCCGTAAGCCCTTCCGAGAGGTTGGTGGTAGGGGAAGGAGGGTACTGCCCCTGTGGATGATTCCGCCACTGGGTTATGATTTAAATGACGGCCGTCCAAACAGATATCTTACACTTTCGGATATGTCGGACGGTCTGGGTCAAAGAAGAAGTGACTTGCCTGTCAAATTTTCTTAAATTTCATCTAATACTTTTTGAGCTAGAGTGGATACAAACATTACATAGACACACAGGCATACACATAGTCAAACACATACAGACGTCACGCTAAAAATAGGTATTTTGTGTTCTAGAGTGCCGGAAACGTGTAGATTTGTCAAAATCTCGAATTCGACAGGTTTTCAATACTTACCTTATACATTGCCATGTATAGTAGGAAAAGTAACAAGTATACAAAAGCTTTATTTTAGCAAAATTCTCTAAAATCTTAAAAATTGCTTGGTACAGAACGTGGTTTTTGGTGTAAGTCAGAATACTTGCTTTATTTCCAGTGCTTGATTTTATATAGATACAGATGACAAATTAGCTAAATGCTCATCTTGTATCAAAATTTAAGCGATACGAATGGTGCTCTCAGTTTCCTAGTTCCGAGCAATTGTAACGTTAATTAACCAGGTAGCAGGCTTCATATTTCTTCAAATTTAGCTTAGGCTACACAAAGCTTCAATGTCCAAGTCCACAGTTCAATATAATAAGCATAAAACCGGTCCTTACACATTTTTTATTGCAGTGTGAATGTATTCCAGGTTATTAAGAGAGCCCCCCCCCCCACACACACACAAGTGTGTTCTGTGATTATGAGTAGTTACTGTAGTTATTAGATTTCTTAGTTTTTGTAGTTTTGTTTACATATCTAAGAATTCACAAATTTGTTTAGTTTCTTGACTGTAAGTACTTAGTTTAGCAATTTAGTATTGAGATGTCTGATATTGAATAAAGTGTAGCTCTCTCTCATACGCAACGAAATTGACCGTCTTTATAAATGCCCAAAACAACGGTTTGAGAAAACATTTAATTTGTTTTGCAAATAATTTATGTACAGATGAAAAAGTTTGATGTGGGCAGCACCTGACTTTCTCTATATAATGCAATGAATTTACTTTTTGACAGTGAAAAATAATGTATAAGGTCTACGATACAATGCTTTAAATGTTGAATTTGACATTTGGCTTTTTTTCGTTTGACTACATGTAAAATTATTTTGAAGTACCTAATTAAATTATATTTCACCAATTATAATATTTTAACAATTAATTGACAATATTAAAATATTTTAACAATTAATTCATCAATTTGGCTAAAATTTCGTTGACTTAATGCCATTTCTTCAATTTTAACGATATTGTCGTCAATATGGGGCGATATATCGATAAGTTGGTGATATTTCATTGAAAGGATTGTCCAGTTCGTCAAATTTATCGCCAAGAATTGCAGACAAATATAAAGAAGAGTAATTCCTATATATAAATGACTGTTCACGAATTGTTAGGTGTTAAAATACGAAATAACTACAAAAAGTATCTTTTCTCGTGAATGAAACGGACTAGAACCACGAGAATGATGATATCAAATGTATTGCAGAATGTTACACATGAAAAATGAACATATTTCACAAATAGTTGATATATATATATATATATATATATATATATATATATATATATATATTTAATTTTAGGTGATTTTTTGGATAAATTTATTTTAACAAGTGCAATATCTCGAGAACGGTTCATGCTAGCGTTCTAAAGTTTATGGTAAGTGTTTTCTAATGTAAAATGATATAAAAATGATTATTTACCTAATTATTATTAAAAATTGCGATATTTTATTTTTTCAAAGTTTCATTCAAAAATTTTAGATCTCCCGAACATTCGACAGCGTTCAAAACCAATAGGCTTCTAGTATTAACTGACTGTAATTTTTGTATCAAATTTCATTCTTGAAGCTCAATTCATTCGTGAGATACAGTATTGTGGCAATTAATTGAGAAACGCAGTTTTTTTTATAAAATTCAGTTTTATTCACGTTTTCTATGGATACATTTAAAACTAATAAGTGATATGACCTCCCCGAGACTTTATAACATCACAGACACGTTTCGGCATGGAATGTACTAGACTAGCGCATGTAGTTTTAATTTCAACGTCTCTGAACCATATGTCAATAACGGCCGAAATTAGCTTGTCCATCGTCGTACAGTCAAATTTGTGAAGCCGTTTTTTGACAATAGCCCACAAATTTTCTATGGGATTCAAGTCTGGTGAATTCCCGGGCCAATTCAGTATGGTAATATTTTTTTTGAGCAGAAATCTTTGATTCGCTTCGAAGTGTGACATGGCGCGCTGTCTTGTTGGAAAACGCAATCTCCGTTCGGCCACAGTTTAGCCATGGTTGGAAGCACTTTTCGGATCAATATGACTTCGTAACTGGCACTGTTCATCATTCCCTCTACGGGAACAAGAGATTCTGCTCCCAAAACGCTGAAACAACCCCAAAACATCTTTTTGGGCGGATGCTTGGGTGCTTGATTGATGTGGTGTTGATTGAGAGGTTCTCCTTGGCTCCTTCTCACGAACATAGATCTAAATCCCTGAACCACAAAATGTGTTTCGTCAGAATAGATAACTTTCTTCCAGTCCTTCTCAGTCCGTGTTTTGTATTTCCGTGCCCATTCCAACCTTTTTTCTTCATGCGAAGCGTCAGAAGCTGCTTCTTGTACGGTCGACGTGCTCTCCGTCCGCGTTCTAACAGCCCGTATCGCACTGTTGAAGGTGAAATATCAACACCAGCTGCCACCATGAACTTAGACAGGTCAAAACTGGTTAATCGAGGATTTTTAACACTCATTCGATGTAAAGTTTTGTCGTCACGAGTCGAAGTTGATCTTTTTCGGCCGCATTTTCCAGAGCGGTTGGTTCCAGCATTTCCTGTTTCCTGAAACCGCTTCCAGATCCTCCCGACACTTGCTGTACTCACTCAACATATTTTACCTATTTCCTCGAACGTCTTAGAAGTGTGTTCTCTAAGCGCAATCACTTTAGCACGTGATTCCGCGCTGATATCCATGACGCTAATGAGCCCCGCAACAACTGAGAAACTACCACTGCGGAACACCTGCCACCTGGCGGAAGAATTTGAACACCTGCCACTTACCAGGTGCATATGAACACCTGCTACTTTGATAATAACTGCAATTTGAACTCTGAGCTAATTTGGAGTGCTTCTTCCTAAGCTTACGTGTGATAAAACGAAAAAAATGACTTTTCTCAATTAATTGCCACAATTCTGTATAGTCTCCATGCACACACACTCTTATTGAGTCACTCCCAGCCTATTTAGCTGCTGTCCGTTCTGCACTTGGCGGTTACTCCGGTTATTAGCGGGTGGTCACAATTATGTGACTCGACTAAACAAACACACACACACACACACCTTCCCATAGAGCAAAATATGTCATTTTTACTTTCCCTGCAATACTTGGCAATGTATAGGGAAATTATTGGAATCATGCCGAAAATCGCATCTCGAGTTTTCGACGGATCTACACGTTTTGGGACCTCTAGAATACGAAAAACTATTTTTAGCGTGACGTCTGTGTGTCACTGCAATGTATGTATCCATTTTAACTCAAAATCTAATTGACCGAATTTCATAAAATTTTATAGGTAAGTAAGTCACTTGTGGGTGATCCTGGTTCTGATTATATTTTAGTACGATTCGGGATAAAAGAATCTGCATTTTTGTTTTGCGAAATGGTCCGCAAAAATTGACTGTATACACTCTAGCTGTAAACCTAATAGACCAAATTTCACAAAATTTGGTAGATAAGTCACTTGTTGGTTACTGTGGTGCTGATTACATTTCGGTACGATTCGGAAAAAAGAACCGGCCTTTTTTTGCGAAAAGTCCCCCAAAAATCGTCAAAATCTAAAATAAAATACTACGCATGCTCGAATGTACCAATTAAATGCTTATTTTATATGTAATTTCTGACGATGAAAAGAACAAGACCAACCCCATTACTCTGGGACATGCCGTTTTCGATATATTTTAGTTCTTTCGCATTTTGCTACGCTGGTTTTGAGAATACGTCCAGTTACAAAATGAAAGCGAAAGCTGAATTAAAAGTGCAAATTCAGCGTAATTTCAATTAATTATGCGTGCTATTTAGTGCCATTAAACTCAATTTAAAGAATTATTAAAGAAATAAAGAGAAAATGATTTTGAGTTTACAGGGAAAGTCACGCGCTGCTCACATCATATTTTTAATTTTTTTACAGGAAATGTTTTTTAGCGTATGATGAATTTATATTTATAGTATATTTTTAGAAACGTATGTAGACACTAGAAGATATGCTCAGCGTTACTTCTCATTTAAAATATGTACAAACTCGAAAGCATTCATATGGCTTTTCAAAATTTTCTCTTAAATTATGGAAAGTATTGTGACGGGGTCGAAAATTCGAATTGAAGTTTTCGACGGAGGAGCACGTTTCAAGCATCCTCGCACTCGAATCGAACATTTTTAGGTGTTAGCTGGTGTGCGTGTATGTTTGAGTAAGTGTGCATGTGAGTGTGTGTGTGTCCGTGAGTCTGTGCTGACGATAGCTCACGAACGAATGGAGTGTTTTGAACGAAATTTGGTACAGAAATTATTGCAATCAGTGTATACTGGAAGCTTGTTGATTTTAAACACAATCAAATGCTGGGAAGACCACCAAATTCCGAATGAAATTTGCCGGAAACATCCGGAAAAGTGCCAAATGTACAATTCAACGTTATGAACATTGCGCCGTGGAATATGTACTTCATTGTTTCACTGTGAAAGAAGTAAATATATAGCATTACATATAGAACGTCATGCGTTTCCAACATCAGATTGTTTTAATTTTATTGCAACAATCATTTAAACGCATTCGTAAATATTTCGCTTAAAAGAAATTTAACAGCTGGCTTAAAAATTTAATATATCAATAATTACTATATTCTTAATATCTGATGGGCGAAATCAATGTAACGTAATCAAAAGTATAATATCGTTAATTTATGAAATTATTTTTCACCTAAACCTTTTCATCTATTATCATCTAAATAGGATGAATTGAATAAAAATCATGTGCTGTATAAACATATTTGATTGTTTTACTAGTTGAAAATAAGTTATGTCCATTAACAAGCACTATGATACAATTTTCTTCACATAAAATTTCGTAAAATAATTAACTGCACGATGTTTCTTTTATAAAAAATTTAATTTTGTGCTTGCATTATTATTTCGATAACCTCTTTCAAAACATGGGTTACTCGCGGTGAAATAATGTGCGTACCGAATTTGAAAAGAATCTTTTAGAAGCTTTGGATTTGTATATGGAACAGACAAATAGACATTGAATTTGATACATATGGATAGATAATGAAAGCTTACATGGCACAATTGCAACTTTTAAAAATGTTTTCCCTTTTAAATATGCTTAAATATAATCACTTGATTGATTTAGTGTTGCAAAATGTATCAAAAATTAGTACTAGCCAATTTCAAATGAATAGTAATCATTTTATTTCAAAGTATCTCTACAATTTGAATTTTGTATATTTACATACTTATAATTATATATATATATATTTACATACTTATTCAGTTATATTTCTGTAGATTTACATATTTGTTAAGTATATTATTATCTTCAGAAAAATTATACATTGAAACTTCCCTTTTTCTTAAATACTTTCTTAATTTCAGAGTCATAGTTGTCTGTTCTAAAAGGTCACTATCCAAAAGAATATTCACCTAAAACGAAGGAAAAGACGATGTAAAAAAGGTAAGCCAAGCATTAAAGTATATAATTAGTTTTTCTGTTTTGAATAATAAACATTTGCCTCTTAAAATAATCTACTACAAGAACTAAACACAATTAAACAAAATGAAAACGAAGTCATTTTCTCACTATAAAAATGATACGGTTGTGACTTGTCAAATGACAGCTAATTCATTCTGGGTATTTTAGTAAGTCAACTAATAATAACAGGTGACGCCATATATTTTCGCTGGTAGGAAATTAGTGGTCTTCGAAGGTATTTCCAGGTGTAGAAATTTGTGTCAAATGTTCTAGATCCTAATTGAATTTCCTTTATTTAAACCTATTGTATTGAAATAATTTTTAAAAGTCTTTGAGAATCGACATACCAGAGGCTTAAGAGAAGATGGATGGTTAGCCAGATCTGTCGGCTGCTATCTTGGTTAATATTTTGTCTAATTTTGTAGAGTACATGTCATAAAATGTATTTATAAGAGAGGAGAGAACCTTAATTGATATACCAAAGATTTTATACAATTTTTGCACCAATTAAAATGGCATATAATTAAAATGACATATAATCGAAATTAAATCACACTTAAAATGGCATATAATCGAAACTATATAAATCCGTGACGGCAGCACATGAAGTTAACAAAGAACGGAATAATATTATTTTACGTAACTACTGAAGAAGTCGGGAGTGCAGTTAAAATATTTTAAGTCATTTGACATGGAACAAGCGTATTGCATTTACAAAATGAAGAAAGTGATTATTGTCTGTGTTATGTTTTAAATATAAATTTATCTGAGTTTACATTAATAAATATTGATTTAAAAAGAAAATTAATCAAAGTAACTTACCTTTATTTAATGTAGCACAAAAAATCCAAGTTCTTTTGCTTCTCCAATAAGAAATTAAGTACCAGTTTTAACATCGAGAGTACGGAAAAATGACGAAATACAACTTACCTTTTAATGCACTTGATTTGCATAGAAGGTTTTGACTGGTATTGAATTATAGTAAACTGTATATATTAAATGTATATTTTAAAAATGAATTTATTATATCGTTTAATATAATCCCGTTATTGTATATTCAACACGTACAAGTTGAAAAAAAGTAGAATCTTTCTCAAAACTGTAATCCCAGAATCATAATATTTGGATGGAATATTGATTTCTCATTACTAGGTATGCAAATGGTTAATGTTTATGAATTATAGAACATTGACATTACATACACAGTGTGCTGCATCAAAGGAATCATAATATTGGATTGGTATAAGCGTGTATCTTTACTGGGCATGCAAACTCTTAATATTTGGAAACTAGAGAACGTTTATATCGTCACTAGTAATGACATATTGATGCACAGTTTGCCGCATCAAAGGTCTGAAAAGGCTAGATATAACTGTTATAAAGACTGTAATGGTTATGCTGATGTTATGAACGTGCATAATTCCTTGAAGAAAAACGCCAAGAGCGTAGAAACAATTGAGAGAATTTAAGAGGGCATCATTATGGGAGGCTATCGTGTGTCTAATCTTCGGATATTTTAGTAATACAGTGGTGAACCTGGTCTAGCTGTGATGGGGACAAGATAGCACGGATATATGTTGAAAATCTCTGTTTGGCCTAGTTAAAGAAAACTGTTTGACTGCTCAACAAATCTAAAGATATCCCTGCTCACTATAAAAAATTGTCGCTTATGCATTGCATCTGAAACTGTTGTCTCTCAGAAATCAAAATCCACTATCTACGCCCAGTTGAGATGCTTATCTTAAATATTCAGCTATAGCGGATTTGTTTCGAATAGAGTCCCGTCCGAATATCAAGGCAGGGTTTCCGAATAACATTCTATCGTGTTTAGTCTTCCTTTTGCCTTGTTTATAGCGTATCCTGTGTGATTAGTTAGCGCTCTCAGTCGAACACTGATGTTGAACAACTTACTTCCAAAACAAGTGATGCCCCAAACAGCCATTTCCCATGACAAATGGTATCTTATAAGGGAATGCATGGTCCAAATACAAGGATACATCTAGAAGTATATACGGCCCAAGCATCCAGATAATTCTGTAGGAAAGTTGATACAATGTAGAGTGTAGATAGGTTATGACTTTACCTACTTTTAGTAAGAGAGTGTGGATATTTGTAAATACAATCATTGTTTTATTCGCAGTGATTCTGCAGAAATGTCATACTAAGCTTTCATTATTTTTTGTAAAAATTAATATAAATTTGCAAGAAACTCAAATATGCAAGATTTTTTATATTGATGTTTTGTAGCCCATTTGATAAAAAAAAGCCAAATTATATTTTTACGCTGAAAAGTCACGAACTCGAAATAATGGTGTATCGGAATTGGGAATATATCGCGGATTTGCACTGACAGATGCCAATTAATCTTACTACATACTATGAAAAAATATTAAAACTAAAATGGCATGTTTGGTGAACGATTTGCGTTTCATTCCTGTAACCTAAAAGCATCGATATTTTGATTTCTAACAATACACCTATTATTAAAATTACGGAGTTACCTGAGTTTGATAAAGAGGAAATGAAGTTTTATTACTGATTTTACAAATAACTTAATTTTATATATTATTAAAATGTAATTAACAAATGTTATTTAAAATTAGACTTTATATAAAATGTATTGAACGATATGCATATTTTTATGAGTTCCATTTTAATCAGTAGCGGAACTTCAAATCCTCCTCCCCCCCCAACACTACAAGATCTTGACATTGATCCTCTACTACCTGCAATTTCCACAATACTTATATTATCCCCTTCAATACTATGCCCTACCCGCCCTTTCCTAACACTTATAATGTTCAATATTTTTATGCTTTCATTTCGAACAAAATTTTAGATTTCGAGAGTCAGAATTAATGCTTTAATTAGAAGGCAGCAGGGAATACAAAGAAAGATATGATATGTTGTATTTCTTTAATTAAAAAAATAATCTCATAATTTAAGAAATCTCTGACAAAATGTTTTTTAGCAATACTGTTGAATACTTATTAGGGAATTTTTTTTATATTTTTTCGCATTTACCGTGTTTTTATCCTACAACACGCAGTGTTGAGAACCCATAAACCTATATAAATTGGGAGGCAGAGGGAATGAGTAATGTTTCATAGGGTCCTTTAATGCCAATATCATCTTTTGCATTTCGATAGTAATATAAATATGGCTAAAATTGCCTATTTGTGGCCCCTGAATCCCAGTCCTACAAGCCTTTTGAAAAAGATAATCCACACCATTGTCCACACATTCTATCCCCAGCAGTTCTCAGAAATCTTTAATAGGGATAGGTTAACTTTACATTTATACTCCTTTATCCTAACTTTTTTAATTCTATAGAGTACTAGGAAATACATTTTATGAAAAGGCCACGTAGTATATGCAATTAAAAATACTAAATACTAGAAACTTTTTTTTATGAAAAAGTCGCATAATTTATGTAATTAAAAATATTATAAATAAACTTTTCGTGAAATTATTTTCACTAAAAATGCCATTTTTATTTCCCTTTTGTGCCAGATAATTTTTCTCCTATGACCTCTTACAGCTGTACCTACTTCCAAAGTATTGATGTGTCTAGCGTCATGGTCGTTTTGATTTTGACTAAAGTTGTTAGCATTATAAAAGAACAACATGCCTTTGTTTTGTGAAAAGTAACATTTTACTGGCTACTTACTTTATTTATATATTATTTAGCTCTGGTTTTATATTAAAGAAAATAATAAAGCAGCATTTAAAAAAGTTTAAAAAGCACAATAATGAAATTTTATTTATTTATATATATATATAAATACCTTTAACACAAGACATCTAGTTTGCCATTTACATACAGTAACATTTTAGTAAGTCAATATTGAATTCTTACCAATAATAATACCATGCAAAATGTATTAAAACCCTAAGCCCACAATGCACTACTTCTGCTTGTATAATGTAAAGCTTTTATTCATATTGTGATAGTTAGGCGTTCTTCCGTAGTGACTTCTGTCATTTTAATCGCAAACGCACAAGGAAAATGAAAGGCATCTGGCGCCGAAAATCGAATGCAAGCATAGTTGTTCGATGTACAAGTGTTTACCACATGGCAAATGTCTGCGCCAAAATTCTTTGTGGCTGGGAAACTTCCTTTTAAAATATTTCCCATTATTTTATTCACAACAGAGAGAGCACAGTATTTACTCAGATTTATAGCATTAAAAGTATATCGTTCTAACTGTTGTCTAGAATAATCTAAAAAAAATTATTTCCTTAAAAACAGCATACACGGTTTGTCAAACCCAAGGCGAACATTTAAAATTTAATAATGATCATTAACACTAAACGTATCATGACCGGTTAAATGACCAGTTGTAAACTTTTTATTAGAAAATTCGCATATAATGTTATCATTTTTTTCTCGCTTGACTTCATGGCTTTTTCTATTAAATGTATGCAATCAATTTTTCAATATTTATTTTTTCTCCTACTTGTGTTTATATGATAAAGACACATAGTCTACCGTTATCTACCACGACGGGTCATTTGAATGGGAGAAAAATTTATTGCCTTATAAGGTTATCGGGTTAGAAAAAATGTGATGTACATGCACATTCCACACATTGTCATCAGTTTCATGCACATTTCTGCAAGGACTGTTGCGTAGTAAGTTCAATTTAAAATAATTATGTAATAAAATTTCAACAAAGTGCGTAAAATTTCAAGTTGCAGGAAAAGGTGACAAAAACTAAAACGTATTACTAGTTAGTTCATATTTTGTTTTCACAGCGTTACTCCATTCCTAATCTTCATCCTGAAAAAAATGTCGAAACATACAAGACACTCTAAGTTCTTAGGAGAAATAAATAACATAGGCGAAGAGTTTGCGGAAATTGATGAAGGTGTACTTTCTGAAAAAAGATATATTATTTGTTGTTGTTGTTACAAATCCCCATGGTGCAGGAAAGCCTACACGAAGTCCAAAGACCCCTGGTCCATGGCGAAGGGTAGTATGCAGCTTCACTTTGAACGAGGCTCCACTAGGGCAGAAGACTGACTTAACCTCAACATCACAACACTCATGCCCGCAGGTGGGCTCCCGGCAACCACAACCCGGCAACCGAGCGATCACAAGGAAACGCCTGCCTCCTGACCGCTCGACCACCGCGTCGGCAGATATATTATTTAACAAGAAAGATCAATCATGCTTAAAGCATTGATTATGAAACACTTTCCAACTTCAATGCAATTTTATTTAAACAAGTCTAAAATGCAATACATTCCTCGGTAATATTTTGAAACTTATCACAATACTGCATTAATTTATTATATTTGAAAACTTAAACCTTCATCGAAAAAAATGAACTTCATTCAAATGACGGCATTGAAATATAAATTGCCTGGTTTAAAAATATCTAAAATGTTATACATTCCTCGGTAATAGTTTTAGAATTATCATAATACTACGATAATTTATTATATTTGAAAACTTCATCGAAAACAACTGAAATTAATTCAAATGACGTCATAGAAAAAATAACACGCCTGGATCTCTCTATAAAACAGGATTTCATTCATAACGTTCTCCAATTCATTTCATTCATCACAATACTATAATAATTTATTTTATTTAAACATTTTGTTTAAGACCATGGAGCTACAAAAAATTAAACTCTATGCTTGAAACTTCATCGAAAAAAATCGTCCTTCTCTTTATGAAATCGATTAGTATTTCATTCATATCAGCCATGCAGACTCCATGGACTAAATTATTTTGTGTTAAAAAAATACAGGAATTCTAATACAACTCATTCTATATATTTTGCTGTTTACATTTTACATAGGTGAAAAATAGGCTTAGTTGTAGAAATAATCAAATTTAGATGAGCATTTAAACTCAAATATATTGTCATTGCGTTGTTTCAGTATGTAGATGCACAGAATTTAAGCAAAAATAAAGTAGTTTTAGGACGGATACAACACTCAATATGAATTAAAAAGAACTTAAAATAATCACGATTTTAAAACAAGATGGATGCCATATATCATTTTTATAAAATACTAGCAGCATACCCGTCCTTCGTACGGAGTATATAATATAAAAAAACTTATAATTCGCAATCATGTGCAAATTCTGATAAAATATTAAATTTATTGCTCATAAAGAGAAGTTTAAGAATATCTGTTCTCACTATGCAAAATTATCTTCACGGGCAAATCTGAAGAATAAAATATCCTGGCCCCTTTTGTAAACAAATTCACACACAAAAAAAAGAATTGAATCAATATATGCAACCACGTACTACTTATATTGTCGAAAATTAGAAAATATGCCAGTGTGTTAGTAGAAGCTTAAACATATTGTAATATGAGTCTTAAAAATATTTACCAAAATAAAAAAGATGACGTAATAAATTGAAAGTATCAAAAATCCCCGTAATCTTAATACCAGAAGGTCGTAATTGATTCCAATATATGCCAATATATATAAAAATTTTGCCAATATACCTGTACTACTTATATTGTCGTAGATTAGAAGATATACCCGTGCATTTGTAGAAGATTACTTGTACAACGTACTATATATGAGTTTCAACAATTTTCGTCATAATGAAACAATGGCATAATAATTTGAAAATATCAATAATTCCTGAATCAATTGTCCCCGAAATATCAATAATAATGATGTTTAAACCTGAAGACCGTAATTGATATTATCCAGTCAAACATGCAATGTCAATGAAATTTATTTTATATTTATTTTATATTTATACGATTTTTATTAGATTTAATAAAAATCGTATGACACATAACACATTGGATCTGTTGCTAAGCGACATGATATCATCTGCTTCAAATAAATTGATGGAAATCATGTCGTCTGAATAATGTGATCTCCATGGAAGGTTTGGCGACATTTTCGTCTCCATGATATTTTTATGGATTTACAAATATTTTTATCAATTTAGTGATATTAAAAAAATTAGTTAAATGCGTTACTAAGTAGGATGGATGGACTGACCGACAAATGCTACAGAAACATCATTTCAGTACTCTATTCTAAAAAAACAAATTTAATTTCATTGATTTGGGTCATTTTTATTAATTTGGAGATATTTCCTCTAATTTGGTAAAGTTTAAGAAAAGTTACCAAGTTATTTAGAGATATTCCGCTAAATTCGTAGCTCTAAATTTGCAGATCTGAAGAATAAAATATCCATATCCGGTCTGTATATATACTAAATGAAAACACTAAAATTGTATTAGAAGATACATACATCCGTTCTACTCTTTTTCTGCTTCAACAATCGGCTAAATGAATTTATTGGGTAAACACAATATATGAGTTTATTAGCTAAACACAATATATGAGCTTTGAAACCTCTTTGCTAAAATAAATAAAAGTAATGTACGCAGTCCGCAATATATATATAATTAAAAGAACAATTAAACCGTTCATTTATAAAATATATTTTTACATCCATTTATTTATTATACAAATAGAAAAATAATAATAATCATTAACAAACACATTTAATTCCATTCCTTTGCCGAGCAACATGATATAAGATAGAATCTTCCTCATAAAAAGCGAAATTAAATAACCATTTTAATTTCTTTATACTTCTAATCGTTGAGTAAAAGCTTGTGAAATACATGGAGGTTAATACATGTAAAAACATGGAGGTAGATTTTTCCATTTAAATTCATGTTTCAAACAATTCATGCTTTCAGATAGTGACTATTTAATGCAAAAATCCTGCATCAAACTCAAAAATAAAGTTTTAATTCCCTTTGACGCTTTAAACAAACGATTTTTATCCTTTCCGTTTGGATAAACCACGGAGTTGGAGAGTAGAACTCCTATAAAAAAAGTTCCGTTTTTCATTAATATCTCGGCAACCCCTGGTCTTAGAAACTTGAAACTTGGGCAAAATTTATGGGGGCCTATTTCAAGGCAACCCACAAAATTTCATTAAATTCGGTTCAGCCGTTCTCTCGTGATAATGAGACAAACGAAAGTTTCGTTTTTTACTAATATCTCGAGAACCACTGGTCGTAAAAATTCCAACTATAGACTAAATTTTAAGTGGGGCTATTTCTAGGCTATCCACAAAATTTCATCAAATTCGGTTCAGCCGTTCTCCCGTGATGATGGGACAAACAGACAGACAGACAGACAGACAGATTTTCAATTTTATTTATATAGACTAGCAGCATACCCGTTCTTCGTACGGAGTATATAATATAAAGAAACTTGAAATTCATAATCATGCCCAAATTCTTATAGTATACTAAATGACATGTTTAATCAAAATATTCTGTTAAAATATTTAATATAATGCTCCTAAAAAGAAGTTTAAGAATCTCTGTTCTCGCTATATAAAATTATCTTCATGGACATATCTGAAGAATAAAACATCTTGGACCCCTTATGTAGGCAAATATAAAAAAAAAATATGGAATTGAATCAATATATGCAAAATAAAAACGTTAAAATTGTATGTGACCCGTACTAATTATATACGCGAATATTTGAAAATATAACCTGTATTAGTAGATTACATGTATAAATTGAAAATACCAATAAACCCGTAATCTTTAAATCTGAAGACAATGATTTATTCCAATATATGTCAAAATTAAAGTGCTAAAATTATATGGGAAGATATACACGTACTACTTATAATGTCCGATTATTAGTAGAAGATTACCCGTTTTGCAATATGAGTCACAAATGTTTTTTGGTAAAATACAACAGACGACGTAATAAATTGAATATATAATTAATCCCCGTAATCTTCATACCAGAAGACTGTACTTGATTCCAATATATATGCCAATATATGTCAAAATATATGCCAATATACCTGTACTACTTATATTCTCGCAGGTTAGAAGATATACCCGTGCATTCCTAGAAGATTACTCGTACAACGTACAATATGCGTGTGTCAGCAATTTTTGCCGCAATAAAACAATGGCGTAATAACTTAAAAATATCAATAATCACTGAATCAATAATTCCGGAAAATATCAATAATAATAATGTTTAAACCTGAAGAGTATAATTGATATTATCCAGTCCAAAATGAAATGGCAATGAAATTTATTTTATATACATATCTTCATTATTCAAATCGGAAAGGATTTAATAAAAATCGTCTGCCGCATAAACACATTGGATTTAAATCCGTTGCTAAGCGACATGATATCATTTGCTTCAAATAAATTGGTAGAAAAAATATCGTCTAAATAGTTATATTTCTATGGAACATTTGGCGACAGTTTCGTCAAATTAGCGACATTTTAAAAAATCGCTAAATTTTTCGCCAAGTGGGACTGTAGAACTGACAGTTCCACTTTGCGACAAATTGACGAAATATCATCACAATACTATCCCCTAACAAAAAACAATTAATATCATTTATGTAGCGCAATTTTATCAATTTCAAGATATTTTTATAGATTTGAAAACATTTTTATCAATTTGGTGACATTTTAAAAATTCGCTAAATGTATTACTAAGTAGGATGGTTGGTCTGACAGATAAATGCTAACCAAACATCATTTCAGTACTCTCTTCTAACAAAACAAAAAAAATTTCATTGATATGTAGAAGACCCACCCCACACGACCAACCCGAAGGTTTATGGCAGCTGTTTGTGTGTCGTTTATATCAATTTGGCGACATTTCCGTCAATTTGGCAAAGTTTAAGAAAAGTTGTCAAATTAGCGATATCCCTCCAAACTCGTAGCTTTGAATTTGCAGATCTGAATGAAACATTCTTATCCCGTTTCAATATACTAAATGAAAACACTACAATTGTATTAGAAGATATACCCGCTCTACTCTTTTTCTGTTTCAACAATCGGCTATATGAATTTATTGGCTAAACACAATATATGAGTTTAGTAGCTAAATACGATATAAGCTTGAAAACTCTTTGCCAAAATAAATGAAATTGATGTACGCAGTCAGCAATTAATGTAATTAAATGAAAAATCAAACCGTCCATTCATAAGATATACTTTTATATCCATTTATCCATTTATTTATTATTTAAATCGAAAAAAAAAATAAAAACATTAACAAACACATTTAATTTAATTGCGATGCCGAGCAACATGATATATCCTCCTAAAATGTTAAAATTTATTAACCACTAACAGCACACCCGTTATTCGTACGGAGTGTATAATTTAAAGAAACTTATAGTTCGCAATCATGTGCAAATTCTGTTAAAATATTAAATTTATTGCTCCTAAAGAGAAGTTTAAGAATATATGTTCTCACTATGCAAAATTATCTTCACGATCAGATCTGAAGAATAAAACATCCTGCCCCTTTTGTAAGCAAATTTACAGAAGAAAAATAGGAATTGAATGAATATATGCAACCCCGTACTAATTATATTGTCGCAGATCAGAAAATATGCCAATGTGTTAGTAGAAGATTACCCGTATTACAATATGCGTCTCAAAAATATTTGCCAAGATAAAAGAGATGACGTAATAAATTGAAAACATCAATAATATCCGTACTCTTTATACCAGAAGGTCGTAATTGATTTCAATATATGCCAATATATATCAAAACATATGTCAATATACCTGTACTACTTATATTCTCGTAGATTGAAAGATATACACGTGTATTTGTAGAAGATTCGTACAACATACAATATATGAGTTTAAACAATTTTTGTCATAATAAAATAATTGCATAATAACTTGAAAATATCAATAATCCTTGAATCAATAATCCCCGAAAATATAAATAATAATAATTTTTAAACCTGAAAACCGTAATTGATATTATCCAGTCAAAAATGCTATAAGAAAAATCAAATCGTTCTTTTCTAAAATATATTTTTATATCCATTTATTTATTATTCAAATCGAAAAAATAATTATTAAAATTAACAGACAGATTTAATTTAATTGCGTTTCTGAGTAACATGATGTAAGATAGAATCTTATAACATGTTAAATATGTCATGTCTTATAACATAAACTGCGAAATTAAATAACGATTTTGATTTCTCTATACTTCTCATTGTTCCGTAAAAGCGTGTTTTAAATAAACCATGAACCATGGAGATAGATTTCCCCCTTTAAATCATGTTTCAAACAATTCATGTTTTCAGAAAGTGACTAATTAACGCAAAAAATCTCCCATCAAACTCAGAGATTAAATTTTAATTCACTTTCAAACGATTTTCAAGCTTTTCGTTTGGATAAACCACGGAGTTAGGGAGTAGAACTCCTAGGAAAAAGTTCCGTTTTTCATTAATATCTCGACAACCCCAGGTCTTAGAAACTCGAAACTTGGACAAAATTTATGGGGGGGATATTTCAAGGCTATTCACCAAATTTCATTAAATTCGGTTCAGCCATTTTTCCGTGACGATGAGACAAACGAAAATTTCGTTTTTTACTAATATCTCGAGAACCACTGGTCGTAGAAACTCAAAACACGGATATAATTTTAAGTGGGGCTATTTCTGGGCTACCCACAAAATTTCATCAAATTCGGTTCAGCCGTTCTCCCGTGATAGTGTGACAAACAGACAGACAGACAGACAGACAGACAGACAGACAGACAGACAGACAGACAGATTTTCATTTTTATTTATATAGATTAGGTCAGTTATAAAATATTAGGTCATGTGATCGTTTCATATCATGGTCACGTGATCGTTTCATATAAGAGGTGTAATTATTATGTTAATTTTTATTTAAAAAACTACAGAATATATTTCGCTGAATTTTTTTTTTTTGTATATTTTATGGAACAATTTGAATATTACCTAAAATTTTCGAAGCAATTTGTGAATTTTAAATCCGCTTAAAAAATGTTTGAAAAATTAGGTCCCATAGGGCTCAATGTATTTCATTTTTTCGAACCGGGTTCAATCCAAAACTAATTGGGTGATATTATTCATTTATATTCCCATAGGTTCTACAGACCGTCTGAACAACATACTAAAATTTCATTTTGATTAAGTCATTTTTACGGCAGTTATCGTGCTAACGGACAGACAGACAGACAGACAGAATGAACAAAGTCATAAACACTTTTCAACTTTGTTGTAAAGTGTTAAAAACGATAATGATCTATTAGACACTGAGTGTGAACCTACAGATACCGATGATGAAGAGGAGAATATTGTGAATATAATACGCAGAGGACGGAAAAGAATAAGATTGCTCTTAAGTTCTGAAGACGAGAATGAGAAAATGAGCAGTAAATTTCGATTGATGGCACTGTTTTGGAAGAATAGGTGCTACATCTGGGAGACCAGCACTTAACACTTTCAGAGAAGAATCAGATTCAACGGGATACGCAAAAAAGTAATATTATAAAGGGTAAAGTGATGACTGCATTTTCGTAGATAATTGACCACCGTATTAAGAAACATATAAAACATTCAATACAAGAAGAAAAGCGAGTTTCAGGAACCAAATGGAATTTATTTCCTTAAAGTTACTTTGCTTAATATTTTTTTACTAAAATCAATATTACCTGCATTCAATCAGAAAAAATAAAGTTTTATCTAAAAACCATTCATTTGACTGGTTACGGCACTAATAGGTATATATTGAGTATCGGTACGTTTAGCGTTAAGGAGACAGTGAGCCCTCAAAATGTAAAAAAACGCTAGAAATGGGAATTTGATCAAAGTTTGGAATTCTTTTATAAGTACAACATTTTATATAAATGCATAAAATTTCCAGGCATACCTATAAACAGTGTCCCTAGGAAAGACCTTAAATAGGCTAATAACTTTGCGCCATCGGGGTTTTCTATATATCCGCATAATACGACAACCCTAATAATTTAGAAGTGATTGGCCTAGTCCATGACTTTACTTCACACTCAATATATTATTTTTACTCTCTCATATATAGTATTGAGAAAGGTTTGTGCTCACGAAAAGTTTTGGTTTCCAGATTTTGAAGCCAAAATATGTTTTAACACCTTCTGAACACGTTTTGACTATTTTTGGAGTGATGTCTGCCTATCTGTCTGTAGTCGATTTTTTGTGTGCACGATAGCGGCCACAAATATCAGTGGATTTACACGAAACTTTATATTCTGCTTTGTAATCAAAAAATCTAAAACAAGATAGAATTTTTTTTTTTGAACTCGAGCGAAAGCTTCGAAATTTATTTTGAAATTTTTTATTTTTTTTAACATGGCAGCATAGGTCAAAATTGGACATAATCATGCATAAAAGGATTTATTTACGACTCAATGATCAAGAGACTTTATAGTTTCAATCAGTGTTAAATAGTGTTGTGAAAAATTACCCGGATAAAATTTCCGTACGTGACGTCATTATCCCCCCTCGTGGAGGGTAAGTTACTCGCTTTCCGAGGGGTACATTATTAAGCATGATATTAATCGAAAAATTTTCTTGTACAATTTAAAATAAAAATGTATTAAAAATTGATTTTGGTATGAAAAAGTCGAGTTGATCCCCATTTCAGTTAATTTATATATATTTTAAAATATATTTACTCAAACTTCACAAAAACCCTTCTTTAAAAGGAAGTTAAAGGTTTTATTCGTTTTTTACTGATGAATAGTACGAATTCACTAATTATTTTCTAATTTACTTCAAACTTTTATTATCGTAACTAACAAAATTTAAATTACTTAAAAAAATGAAAATAAACACAGCGACAAATTCTTACACGCGCTAAATAAAAGTATATTAAACTACTAAAATTAGTATTCCTTTGTAATCGAATTCCTTTGTATTGCACGTAAGAAGAATATTTCATTATTTTCGTAGTGCTTGATTTACATAAGTATATGGAGATATTTTCCTCCATTTTTTGCTTGTAAAAAAGAAGGAGTTTCAAGAATGACTGGAGATAAAGTAATTATGGTCTAATTTTTGTTTTGTTTTGTTTTTTGTTTTAGGAAGGAAATGTTTATTGCGATAATTTTTTCTTATCTTTTAAGAAGAATCTTGGACATGCTTTTATCTAATCTTATAGTTTTTTAATTTTTATGTTTGATATTCCTTATTTTATTAATTTATTTACTTTAATGCAAATGAATGTACGTGGTTTTATTTTAGTTAAAGGTCTGTTAGTTTTATTATAAGGTTTTGAAAAGAGTTCTTGTAATATGCATGCTGGTTTATACAACATGTTTATACTTGTATGCTACTTGTATCTTGCATGTTTATAGTTGTATACTACAGCATACGACAATTAATTCGTACTTATGCAATGTTCGCAGTTATGCTCTATTTCTGTTAGTTGCATATAGCTGCTGTGTGATGTTTCTTAAACAATACATTGTTATTGGCTTCATGAATAATCGATAATTTGCTTTCATATCTCTCTAAAAATATCAAATGAGATATATAAAATTTATTTTCATAATTTTCATCTGCACAGTTGTACCCTATAAATACGAAAAACACATTTATTGTAATCGATTTGTCCGTCTGTTAGTATCTATGGTCATCTGTCCGCGTAATTTCGTATGGAAGAAAATGACATCTGGAATTCAGTCACAGAAATTTCAATAAATTCGTGTTGCTATTCAATGTTTTAATACGTGAAATATAGTTTCCAATTAATAAAAACGATTTTTAAATAATTAAACTATAGTTCACGTAACTTATAGTTAACTTATTATTTACTATCATTGCCCAGTGATAACACTTCCGTTACGGGGCTATGTTTAACTATGCTCATCATGGAAGGAGAGCCATCTATTAAAACTAATAAATGATCTTATATTACTTTCCCTATGTACATAGTATGATGTATAAGAAAATTCTTGTGACAGGGTCGAAAATTTGAATTTGAGTTTTTGACGGAAGAACACGTTTCAACCATCTCCGAAATCAAATCGATTGTTTTGAAGTGATTTGTTTGTGTTAGTGTGTTCGTTCGTAAGTTTGTGGATACAATATCTCACGAACAAATGGAGAGCTTCGAACGAAATGTGTACAAATATTACAATCTGTGAATAGTGGAACCCTAAAAATGCAATCGAATGTTAAAAAGATCCACCTTCCCAAAATTTTCGAATGAAATTTTGGAAATATCAATAAAAATTTAGAGTTTTCAGTAATGTTATCTAGTAATTTTTTATTAGACAAAGAATAACATAAATTTTAGAACGCTACAATGTATGAATTGTTGCACGTTTTTCAAACAAATGTATAAAAAAATTACATAATATTAAAAAGTATTAACACATTGTAAAACAGCAGTTTTCATATGAAATACTATTGGAGAAATGTGTTAACAATATTTTCGTGTATCTAAATACTTAATAATTACAAAAGTTCTTCGAAGAAAGCAGGAATATGTCAGTGAGGTGACTGCAGTTGTTTCAAGAACATTATAAGCCCCCTTCTTCAGGCCCAAAGCACATATTGAATAATATGCGTTCTTAACAACTGCTATGAAGGAACTGCCAACTCTGGTATCTAGTTCGTTTCACACACGAAAGAAGATACTTTGTGTAAAAGTTTCGTATTTTTATGTCCAACAAGACGCCAGCAGTCATTTATCTATATGTAATTAAGTCCTACTGTCCGTCTGGGTGTAACGAATGTGGAGAAATATCGTTAACTTATCGATTTTTTCGATTCGCACCTCGGAGTTATTTTTTAAAATTTTGAATTATTTTTTTTAGTTATTTTATATTTTAGCCCGATATTCACACAAATCGATTTCTTAATTATCTAAAATTTTATCAGAAAGTTTTCATCTCGACAGCTTCGGAAAGATCGAAAAATTATCTTTCAAACAAACTTTAAACGGAGTTAATACGATAGATAAATCCATTAAAATATACATTTTAATGGATGAATTTTTAAAACATATATACTTTTCGTGCATTTAAAACCTTTCCGATTTTTATATTATGATATACAGAAATTGACTTGCCATCCGTCACTTATTTTTTTCAGCAGATGCTTAAAATATCACAGACTACTCCAGAGAAATAATAATTTCACAAAATCATCCGTTGATTAATTATAAATATTTTAGCCGAGGCATGTCTTTGCATTTTAAACGAATCTCGCAGACTCTCGCAAGCTCTCGGATACCATCGAAAATCGAAACGTATGGGGCAAGGAGCTACACATTTTATCGTAAGGTGAGTGGATATTTTGGGGTGGGCTGAGAGGGAAGTACTTTCCCGTACCGGCCATGGGCCCTTTGTTGCATATTTGAATCGTTTCCACCTGAGGGATTCCCCTCTCTGTTCCTGCGAGTTAGAGGGAGACGTGGGCCATTATGCCTTTGACTGCCCTCTCATGGGTTCCATCCTCCCAGACCTTTGGATGGGGACAGACCGTCACCCCCGATAGGTGACGGACAGACCTCTGTTACAGTACCTAGACTATATTCCAGTCACTATACCCCTGTGGTTTGATAGGGTAGTTGCCAATCCCAAATCTATCCGGAACATTCGTAACTGTGTCTTAGTTGCCGACCAGGTTGCAGAATTAAGCAAGCAACCTGATGTAATTGAAAACTAAATAATATTTTCCCATTTTAATATAAGGTAAATAAAATTGTCAGTATATATGATATATTATTCTAAGTAATGTAGTGAATGTGCCATAATAACAATATTTTAATATAAATATATAGTATAAGAATTGCTTTTGGTTATAGTAAAGATATATTGTATGGAAATAATGATATATATTGTAAATGTCGTATACATTGCTAGCAATAACAATGTCATTCTTTACTGGGTCCCTGGTCATTCGGGCATTCCTGGCAATGAGTTGGCAGATGAACTTGCTAGGAAAGGCGCAAGTACTCCTTTTGTGGGCCCAGAGCCGGCCTTGGGAATCCCCAATGACCTTGTTAGAAGAACTGTCTATGACATCTTCAGGAAGCTTCAATGTAAGAGCTGGCGTAATACTAAGGGACAAAGGCAAGCGAAAATTCTCAACCGCAATTGCCCTAGTACACGTCAAAAAGAGCTTTTCAAGCTCAGCAGAACTGGCATCAGGAGGACTGCTAGGCTCCTTACTGGGCAATGCAGCCTCAAGAGACACCTTAACATTATGGGTATCACTAAAGATTCGCTTTGCAGAGGCTGCAATTATAGCGAAGAAACTGCTGCTCACATTCTCTGTGAATGTGAGGCTTACTCTGCTCACAGATTCGAACACATTGGTCGTCATGTGATTGAACCCTGGGAGCTGAACGACATATCTGTCAAGTGCCTGCTTATATTTGCATCGGCTACTGGTCTCTTTTCTTAGAGATTTTTCTCGTTTGGGGTAGTACAATAGACCTCTGGTCGATGTGCTGGGCTCTTCTGGAGCCACCCACCTTCATTTCATTCAAATGTCGTATACTGTTATAGTGTATAGTACTTATATAATGTTATAGTGCATAATGTGTTTTAACTAATGGTGTATAATACTAGTTTATGATATATGATGTTTTAATTGATGAACTTTGTACATAGTGGTCCAAGTGATGGTTCACTTTTTTGATCAAAGTGTTGAACCCTATTTACTGTTTAAATATTTCCCGCTATATGTTGCGGAGGTAAAACGTTAGTCAACTAAGTAATAAATGTAATAAAATTCTGGTAAAAATATATATTGTAAATACTGTGGTGCTAGTACCTAAAGGGTGGAGGTTTAAAATGTAATCTATAAAATGGCTGTAAAATGTTTGTGAAATAGTGTAATAGTAACATAATGATATTGAGTATAATGTAAATAAATGAACGCTGTACATAATATGTCCTATATCCATAATATTCACTTGTAAATTCCGTATACTGATCTAGTGTATAATGTTTATATAATGTTATAGTATATAGGGTATAGTGTATAATGTTTATATAATGTTATAGTATATAGGGTATAGTGTATAATGTTTATATAATGTTATAGTATATAGGGTATAGTGTATAATGTGATTTAACTGATTGTGTATAATTCCAGTTTGTGATATATGATGATTTTATTGATGAATTTTTAACATAATATGTCCTATATAGTACACGAGATTGTTGAAAACTCTTTTTCTTTTTTGAAATGCCGAATCTGTTTTTCTGTATGGTTACTTCCCGTAAAATATAGCGGATGTCCCTGTAGGCCTTATATAAGATGCACTGGCCGATGCTTTTCCAAAGTTGAAAAATAAATGGCTGAGGACCTAGAGTCCCGGGGTCTGGGGCTGGAGTTTTGAGGCTGATCGGCCCTCTGTGGACGTGGTTTCGATTTTGTTGGTTGGGGGTGGATTCATTTTCCAGGCAGGGAAATAGCTGCTCAAGCCTGTATAGGCTAGCCTCCGGTCTGGGACTATTATCAGAACCGAAATGAGCGATTTTCCAATTAAAATGACAATTTTTGACGTTAACCGCTATACATTTTTAAACAAAATAAAATAATTTTTTTTTTACAGAGGTTGCAACTTACTTATTAAGAGTATTCTGCCTTTTAGACAAAAAAAATCTGTTTTTTGTCTTTTAGACAGAAAGGGGTCTGAAAAACGAGTTCTTCATTTTTCAGCCTTAAATACTAGTTTCAAAATACATTTAACAAATATCGTGGTTTTACCTTTTATAGGTATTTTCAAAAGTTTGAATATTATGAACACGAAATAAAAGTTCAAATATATGGTTAAATCACATTATACTTAAATGTATTCTGAAAGTTTAATACATAACCATGTTTATGTTTGATATAAGCAAAAATGAAGAAACAAATAATTGTTTTCATATCTGGAATTTTGCAGATTTATGGGCCTTTTATATAGAACTATTTTAAATTACGTTTGAAAAAACGAAGCTGATGTAAATAAAACACTTGGCGTATTCTCAGAGTTTTAGAAGAATACAGAACGGCTAAAAGCAATTCAATTTATCATGACATATTGAATTACGAAAAATCTCTATGCCATTAAGAAGCGGTGGAAGGTGAATTTATGAAAACCCGTGTTTCCAATTCTCATACTTTTTGCTATAGTCTCATCTAATTTCTGCTTTCAAAGGAAAAACCATATGATAGATTCATAAATGGAGAGATATTTTTATTTTAACTGATTTAGTATAGAATATAATTTTATTATTTAGAGTATTTGGTTGAAATGTTTGAGTTTAAAATTTTAAGTAAATTTTTTATATAACGTGAGTGATGATGCTTTCGAAGGGCTTTAGAAGCACGAAGATAGTTTATTGAAATTCACTCTCATCCTTTGCTGGCTATAAAGTACCAAAATGTTCTGTTATATAAAATGTTTGTAATGTTTCATATTGCAATTCATATAGCTGGTTCTTGCAAGATAAGCATAAAATGCGATTTTTATTACATATAATAATTCCCACGTGCTCTTATAGCAGCTTTTAGCTCATTACTCTTTGTTACCATAGGAGACTGTTTATAAATTTTATGAAGTTCATAAACATCTATAGTGTTTAAAGCTGTCCGGAAATGCTAGTTAGGCTGTCTATAGCCATCTCTTGATATTATGCGAGTAGAAGAGCATACATGGTGCCAATTTGAAAGTAAATGCTTTAGAAAACTTGTTAGCTAGTAAAATTATGATTTTTTAAATTTGTCAACAAAGCGCTGCTATTTGCTAGCGAAATGAATATAAAAGTACCTAAAGTTGGCTGTTTGCGAAACTACTGTGTTTTGCCTAAAATCTTAAAGATAAAAATCTTCGGATGGACGAATGTAAAATTAAAATTGTCAACTATTTTCTTTAGAGACATTTAAAAAGTACTTTAAAAATTAATTTACAGTCTTAAGGAATCCATTTAAAGTTCATCCGAAAAAGCGTTATTCATTTTTCCAATGCTGTTTAGATGGAAACTCTGATAATATTTTCAATCGCTGAAAATAGCTGAAAATTGCTCTTTAACATAAAATAACTAAAAATCTTATTCATTTCATATCTGTGGTTTGCTTAGAAGTATCGGTTCGCTGTTAACAGATTAACAAACACACATGCATACGACTATATATATATATATATATATATATATATATATATATATATATATATATATATATATATATATATATATATATATATATATATATATATATATATATATATATATACAGGGTGTCCAGTGCTATCGGTGCCCAATGGCTATTTCGTCAATCGTTAGTCACAGAGATATACTTCCAATTGCAAAAATGTTTTAAATTTTAAAATCTATTATCTTAGAAACAGTTTAAATCGATAAATGTATTTCTAAAAGAAATACGAAATATAAATTTTTATACCCCCCCCCCCGGCCTACCAGTTATATTTAGGAAAATCATCCTCATACAATTTTATGCAAAATAAAAAAACAAAAATAAATCATCCTTTTACGACCAAAATTGACTGACTTATAGCTGCTTAAAGTTAAAGCACTTTTTATGCTGAGAAATGGAGGTTATACATAAAATAATAATAAGCACAAATCTGTTTTTTTTTAGGTGTTATATGCCTTTATTATTTTAGATTTAATGTGCGTAATTTTTTATTTTCGTCTGCAGGTACGCTGCAACTGGTCTCATTACTGGTCTATTACCGTATAAAAATTTAAATTTCGTAATTTTTACAGAAATGCATTATTGACTTAAACTACTTGACGTAACAATAATGTGTTACCTCATTTACAGTTAAGATCTTAGAAAGATCCGTAGAAGATCTTAGTCGAGCCCTGACTACAATACTCTTCTAAACGAATTACTTACTATTCGATAAAAAGCTTTGCTTCATTCTCGACATTATGTCAGCAAATGCAATTGAAACATAATACTTTGAATACGGAATTTCAATATTTATACAGTCCCTTAAAGGTTGCATGAAACGGGACATTTTTATGTGTGGGAAAGCGACTTAAGTCATAAAATTTAATGCATCGTAACTCGCTGAATTTTGGCCGTAAAAGGATGATTTTTTTTATTTTGCATGAAATGGTATGAGGATGATTTTCCTAAATATAACTGGTCGGACCGCGGGACCGTATAAAAATTTATGTTTCGTATTTCTTTCAGAAGTGTATTTATTGATTTAAACTGTTTCTAAGCTAATAGATTTTAAAATTGAAAACAGTTTTGCAATTGGAAATATATCTCTGTGACTAACGGTTGAGGGAATAGCCATTGAGCACCGATAGCACTAGACACCCTGTATATATATATATATATATATATATATATATATATATATATATATATGTATATATATATATATATATATATATATATATATATATATATACATATATATATATATATGTATATATATATATATATATATATATATATATATATATGTATATATATATATATATATATATATATATATATATATACATATATATATATGTATATATATATATATATATGTATATATATATATATATATATGTATATATATATATATGTATATATATATATATATGTATATATATATATATATATGTATATATATATATATATATATATATATATATATGTATATATATATATATATGTATATATATATATATATATATATATATATATATATATATATATATATATACACAGAAGTAAAAGTAATTTTGAAACTGTTTGCATGAGAAACACATACGTAAAATATGCTAATTAGGGAATTGAAAAGACTCACAAGAAGTAAGTATGGATGGTCTTGAACTGGAATAAAGGTTAAAGATTGTATTGGATACTTTGTATAAATCAGACAGTTTTGGTAAAAATTTCGGATTTTGAAGTGATAGGTTTTAAATAGGTACGTTCATACGTTAGAACATTGAGCATTGATATTTGGCTTGATATTTTCATGTGACTTTCTACTAAAGGTTTTTGACATTTTGCTAAAGATTTTGATGTTCGGATGTTGGTAATAAGGATGTTGGTAATAAGGCCGGCCTTGAATAAGTACCGGCTGCCGGGAGTGTTGCCATGGCTTAAAGCATTGCTTAACCGGAGAGTGGGGGTCACAACTCCCTCCGGCCAATTTGTGATACTATTCGTTGTTTGCATTGATTTTCTACTTTTCAGTGTCTTTGGTTTTCTGTTTAGATTATATATATATATATATATATATATATATATATATATAATGTTTGTTATAACTTACATTATAAAGATTGTAAAATTTATAATCTGAGAAATTTCTTAAGAAATTACGGTTAGGGTCCTGCAAACCTTATGACTTCTAGAACTAGGTTTACTAGTACAGTCATCCATAATGACAAGAAAGGCATTGCAATTAATTCGATTGTTCAGAAAATGAAAATGCTCAATATGTTTCTTCATGGCCTTAAAGAATTAATTGACAAAAAGGCTCTAAAATATATGGATTGTCAGTATCATAATTCTCATTAATCCTAAAATAAAGACATATAAGGAACGTATTTCGCCCCCTTTCCATAGCATAAGAAGATGGAAGATAGGAAGGTCTCCAAACCAACAAACCATATTTCAGAATAGGCCGAACCAAAGAATTAAGAAGGCACACCAGAACATACATATTGCAGAGTTCACTTTAACGATAAGAGTTTGCAATTCCGTCACAGTAGCTCAACTGTAGAGCATCGGCTGGCAGTACGAAGGTACGTGGTTTGATTCCCGGTTGGGGCAACGAGGTTATTTATAATGGCACATGAGCAAATAAACCCTGAAGGTTAGTGCAAAGATGTCGGAGGTCTGAAAGTGACCTTAGTACGACTAGTGCGGATTCGGTGGACTCAGATATTGAGCGTCGATTTCGAATCTGGAGGACGACAGCGCTGGATGCTAAACGGGAGGATAAAATAGCAGCAGGGGCTAACCTGAGATAAAGGTAGCAAGAACTGGTTAGTCAGCTTTTCAGTTGCACGTCAATCTGACATTAGATAGTGGAGGGTTCAGAGTCCACTTCGACGATAAGAGCTTGCAATTCAATTCCAGTAGCTCAACGGTTGAGCGTCGGCTGGCGAGTACGAAGATCCGTAGTTCGATTCCCAGTTGGGGCAGCAAGGCTCTTTACAATATTAGTAAAATCCCCCGTTTTTAAAAATTAAAACCAAGCATTTTTAAAGTCTTGGAAATAAAGCCCTGTATATGAATGTTAAAATTGAACTCAGAATAAAAATAAATCCACAAATCTTTGGTACCTTATGTATGAGTTACAGACTCAGCATCAATATGGTACTGATTGATATTTTTGGAACGTGTATTGTAATATTGTAAAGCTGATAATATTACATGAACGTGTATTGTAATATTGAAATGTAATATTGTAAAGCTGAAAATATTACATTTAGAAATATTTAATTTGAGATTATTATTATTAAACCAAAGATATAATTGTTTTAAATGAAATTCAACTTTAAAATGTTATCAATAGACCTAAATGAATTGTAGAGTTTAAGGCTATCAGCAAGTAAAAGGGGACGAATAAAATGCAATCTGTAGACAACTTTACCTTACGTTATCATATTGTGTCCTGGCTTTTGTTGAGTTGGTGATTTTGCATCTCGGAAGTAGAGATTATAGTAGAGTTAACTAATATAATATGGATTTAAGAAGCGTATTACTAACTACAAATATAGCTCAGAACGTAATATTTAGTAATGTATCCTTATTTCAGGATAAAGCTCCTGCATGCAAGGAATGAAACACTGTTACTATTTCAGCTTAAAAATAAAAGTGTGTAATAATAATTAGCATTCTACATGTGTAGATGAGAAATGTTTTCAGGATTCACTGACCATACACGTATTGTTGCATGTGCGTGCTAGTACATGTTAAATTGCTAATTAGGTATTAAATGCAGTGTCTGTGAATAAAAATGTTAAAAGTGTGATGAATACTAAACTTCTTTTACTTGCATAATCCCTTGTTTGTGATTTATTTAATGGCGTTGAAAACTTTCATCGTGTACGTAGTTATAAAGCATGTTATTCCGGTATATGTATAAGTAGAAAGTTGAATGTATATGTAAGTAATATTCTGTTACATGTGTGATATAAAATATATAAGATATAATAACTTAGCCATGGGATTCAGTGGTGTCGCCAGAAAAAAAATTACGGGGTTGGAGAGTAGCAAACTATTTTGTTTCCCATTTCTCCGAGTATCATTTCTATGAACTTCAAAAAGTTCTTATGGATGCATGGAGAATTATGATCTCCTAAATTTCTCCCTTGGCGACGCCACTAATGGGGTATCAAATTCACTTCGCAAATTTTGTGTTTCCGAAAGTAAAATTATTCTATATCAAAATATTTAATTAATATACAAAAATATTAATATACAAAATATCTAATCAACTTCAGATAATATATATATATATATATATTATCTGAAGTTGATTAGTAAGTTAAAACATTGTTTTGTAGGATAGTTTCGAATACTCTCTAGCTAACTAACATACGAAGAAAAGATAGATGTTACATAGTACAGAAAAATAGAGAAAATATAGAGATCACACACACACATATATATATATATATATATATATATTATTTTTCTCTTGTAATTATTTGATTTCTTTATTATTTTTCTCTTGTAATTATTTGATTTCTTTATTATTTTTCATTCTTTTTATACTTGTCGGCTGAGTATTTGGTGTCCATAGTTATTAACTATCTTCAAATTTAGAAACAAGCATATTTCTATCTTAATTTGGATGAGTAATCAGCCTTGAGGAAGAATCTATTTTGAATTAACCTCCATCTTAGGTCTAGCGCTATTCTATTTTATAGGCATTATTGTCTCGTTTTTTTTTGTGTGTTAAAATATTCATCATTGTTTTATGTTATTTCTTTATTAAATACTATTAGTTATTGTCTTTAATATGTTTTACGATGGATTAGAATGTCATGGTGCGTCCTGCTCGGATTTTTTTTTTCTGTAATTAATGTTTTATAATTGGTTTAAAGCAATCTTATATAGTCTAACACTTAAATGTTTCAAATGTTTATATCTGTTTAATTATGTCAAATACTTAATTAATGTCTTAAATGATTAATTTTTCGTATTCTATAAGTGTTACACCATATTTCTATTATGTTCTTGGATTATCATTATATATATATATATATATATATATATATATATATATATATATATATATATATATATATATATATATATATATTATATATATATATATATATATATATATATATATTATATATATATATATATATATATATATATATTATATATATATATATATATATATATATATATATATATATATATATATATATGTATATATATTATATATATATATATATGTATATATATTATATATATATATATATATGTATATATATTATATATATATATATATATGTATATATATTATATATATATATATATATATGTATATATATTATATATATATATATATGTATATATATTATATATATATATATATATATATATATATATATATATATATATATATATATATATATATATATATATATATATATATATATATATATATATATATATATATATATATATATATATTTAAAAATATTTTAGAGTTTGGATGGGTTTTAGTTGCGATGTCGAGGAAGAATAATGTAGTCAAATAAATACAAATTAACTCTAATGTGCGAGAAGTATATGAAACTTATTTTTAAAATATTTATTAGATAAGGTCCCAATAAAATGATTTATATGGTAAAACAATTTTTAAAAATTTATGAAATCACGAATTCACAAATTTAACAGGCTACATTTTATGATTTAATTTTAACAAATGTTAAGAAAAGCTAAGTTAATTGAATTTTTTTTGGCCAACTTTGAGTTCTACGGAAAAATTCAATCAAATCCCTTTTTAAGCAGTCCATGTAAAATATTCTATTCATTTATTATTATAACACGGTTTCTAAGTATATATTCGCGTAATGAGTATGTTTCAATCTATTCTAGAATGATCTATGAATACCCTAATATGCATGTTTCATGTTTGCATGTGGATTAGATTGCGTACTGAATTATTGCTAATTCCATTATCTTATTACAATAATTCATTAATGGACTTAATGTAGACGCCTCGTAGGATCATTCGCGTTAGTTTCACATGCATCACAAGTGTACTGGGTCCTTGCATTTCTGAAGTCTTATCATACTAACAATTATATATTTGCCAAAAAATCATTTCGCAATAATTTCGTGTTGAATATTTGAGTGAAATTCATGAGGAGTGGTTTAATTCTGTGTCAGTAAATGCTTATCAAGAGCTAAATTGGAATATTGATTCTTTGAACAAAAGCACGTGCCTCAGTGGCGTAACTAACACTAGCCAGCTAAAACGTATTTGTGTTAGAAGAATGGAAGAATTAAGCCTGTTTTCATATAATGTATCTAACATTTAATAGTTCGGAAATAGTTCATGGTTTGATGGTTTGGAGTGCGTGTAAGTATCACAATGATGAATATGAAGAAAAGGAAGTGTATCCAGGCAATTGAATTTGTTCCAGATTAAAAATGTAAGTTCAGTCGCATTGCTCGTTGATCGGGCAATTAGAGCGTATCAGATCAGGGCTAGATGTAATTTTTGCACTATAGATTGCTTATGAATATGACGAATTGTATAGGTGATTATAATAGACTGAAAAAAAGAATAAATTGGCTAGACACTCTAATTTTACCGTATTTCTCCCTTTAACTGCCTGTGATTCTTTTCTGAAACTGCATTGTTCAATCAGGTATCTGAAGAAAATAAGGTTTTGAATCGGATTCTTTTTCATCTCCCTTACTAGAATCTCAAAAGTATTTATTCATATATTTATACAGTGTTGCATCCTTGATAAGGTTTTGTTATTTCTTACTGATTACTATCTTGCAACGTAGCGTTAGTATCAATGGACACGTTGCGTCAACTGAAATCCCACACTGTTTTGTATCAAATTTTTCTACTATCCTACATCACTGGAAATCACCCAAACAGTGATAGAATTTCATATTAAACAGATGAAAGGCAATAGTGTAACTGATACTTTCTCTCAAAAAATAAATAATAATAATAATGCAATAACTTAATCCAATAGCGTCTACCCATGTTTTTACAACCAGGAGTGTTTCGTATAAGGAAAAATAAGAAGCGTATTTAAGCAGATACTAAAATATTATTTTAATTGCATTTATTATCTTACATTGTATAATAAAAGATGTTTGTCTGAGTCGTCTATAGCGGGAAATCTAAGATTTGGACAACGACGGAATTTGGTACAGAGATACTTCAAGTCAATTAGGCAATGCGGCTTGGCGAAATGTTTTAAAAATTCGAAATAGTTTAAAAGTGACAGACATTTAAATCCAGGCGGGATAGCCCAGTACTTAGGGCACGGATATTGCACTTGAGGTTCCGAGTTCAATTCCCAGCTCTGCTCAATCTGTTTCCGTGTTTACTCGGATTATGACAAGTTAAATCTGTGTGTTCGAAAGTTCTTCAGAGAGATTAGTAGCAGGGAAGGGAGGGTAGGTCCCTGTGGATGCGGCCTCCACTGAGTTTCGGTCTAAATTCAGTTACACTGTCCCGTCCGTCCAAACCGTTATCTTACACTTTCGGATTGGGTGAACGTGTCTGGGTCGAAAGAAAGAAAGCTTGACTAAGTTATGTGAGTGGATCAAGAAACATTGGAAAATAATTCTTAGAAAGGAAGTTTGCTAGTAAGCTCTTCAACCACTGAGCTGTGACAATAATGGTAAGTTGAATAATGTTCCATTGCTGTTTAATATAAGAGAAACGGTACTGTACATAGCTTAATCGTATACGATGAGGTCAACCATGGTAGAATGCACACAATGATAGAAAACTGGCTTGGCCTGATGCATCCCAATTTAGACTGGAATCCAGTGGGGATGACAGCCACAGGAACTGAACTATCCTTCCCCTGCCTCATCATCTTTCAGATGGATTTTCACTTAGGCCGGATATTAGATGCTCAGTCTTTTTGACGAGTCCTGCGGTCTGAGCTGTGGATGTATTTTCAGATCTGCAAATTTATCATGCTTGTAATCTGTCGAAATTTCCATTTTATAATCATTTTTATTTCTTTCAGACACTAAAGCATAAAATGACGCTGTTGTTTTTTGAATGATCTCTTCTGAAGATGGCTTTGAGTAGTATTTTATTTGCTAATTTCTAAATTCGTGGATTTAAAAGATAAGCATTCATGATTTGGAATGTATATTTATTCCAACATTATAAGTGTTCTTTAAAAGTTTGACTCTAATCGGATGAAAATTCGCTGAGATAGCAAATATATTTTTTGAATTTAACTTCTGTTGTAAAAGACTTTTTTTGACAAGTGTGTTCATTTATTTGTAGTGCGCTTATTTAGGGCACATCAGAGAATCTTATTTAAGACGTATTAAAAGAGCGTATTACACCCGCTTTGCATAACTGGCAAACTTACACATGTAAAAACAAAGATAAAATTGGGTTCGAAACAAGCGATTTGGAAATTGAATGATGTTATCTGTATTTGTATTATTTAAGAAGCAGGCGCTTATTCAGGAACCGGAAACCGTCGGGTAATTTGTTTAAGTGTTTTATATTACTTATATTTTGTATAAATAGTTATTATTTTTGTAGTAGTTTGTATGTTGCGAAATATCAGTTTTTTACATTAATTACTATTGGATATTTTTAAGTTGTACCAATTTTTGTAATAAAAACGAGCTGTAATATATTTTACTTTAAACATACATATATATTTAAATAATTCGCGAAAGTGTGTTGTTACATTTTGTCCATGTGTACTTACATATTAACTGCCATATTTGAGATTTGGCATGGCTATTCCTCAGTGCAGTAACCTCAGTATAATATACAATATCCAATGTAAACTATGGCAAATATGTTATGGAATAGGTGTATATAAAAAACTGTATAATATAAAATATTCACGTTGGCACAAAGCGGAAATTGTTTACGTCCATCAATATAAATCTATTAAAAATAATTAATATTTTAATGGTTAATGTATGTTACAGCGTATCATAATGCTAACTAATAAAACAAATGTCTAAATATCCTATAAACTTGGCCTTCACATTAAAAATCTTTTCCAATAGACTACATTTTTTGAACAGAATAATGCATTCTTGCGAAAAAAAGACAGGTGAATAACTACTGATGACAGAAAGAATACACTCGGCTTGACAACAGACTTTTTATGTTCTACTGAAGCGTCGTCACGCAAATAGAATGAATTCTATTCTAAGAGCTCAGTGCCAAGCATGTCACAGCAATTATTGCAAGAATCATATGACATAGTTACTAAAGTAAGCATTCATCGGACAACAAATGGATTTCTTTTGTGTGGATCAAGCTATGGAGAATTTTCTAACTCGCTTACTAGATTTATATATCTATATAATTTATATAGATATATATAAATCTATATGTTATGTTTCAATTATATAAATTATACAAATTGAAAATCGATCTGTATGTTTATCTCATCATTACGGGAGAACGGCAGCACCGAATTTCAAGAAATTTTATGAGTAGCCGTGAAATAGTCCCCTTAAAATTTAATCCATCTTTTGAATGTTTAGGACCAGGGGTTGTCTATATATATATATATATATATAAATCCACGATTAAATCTTCCATAGAGATAGCATTATGCAGACGATATTTTGTCCACCCATTTATTTAAAGAAAATTATAGTATGTAGCTTAGCAGCGGATTTAAATCCGATATGTTTATGCGGCAGACGATTTTTATTAAATCTTTTCCGATTTAAATAAATAATTATATATAAAATAAATTTTATCGAAATTATATTTTCGACTGGATGATATCCATTGCGGCTTTCAGGTTTAACGATAAAGAATATTATTGATATTTTCAATTTATTGCGTCATCTGTTTTATTTTGGCAAAGAGTTTTGAACCCCATATATTGTAGTACGGGTAATTTTCTACTAATACACGGGTTTATTTTCTAATATTCGAGAATTGAAGTAGTACGGGATATCTTCCCATACAATTTCAGTGCTTTTATTTTGACATATATTGATTTAATGTCATATATTTTGTAAATTTGTTTGAAACGGGACCAGGATGTTTTATTCTTTAGATCTGCCTATGAAGACAATTTTGTATAGAGAGAACAGAGATTCTTAAACTTCTTTTTGGAGCATTAATTTAAATATTTTAATAGAATATTTTGAATAAGATTTTCATATAGAATACTACAGGAATTTGCACATAGCTGTGAATTTTAAGCTTATTTATATCATATAACCCGTACTATTCTAGCTAATACAATAGACATAAAATTATTTATTCAAGCAAACTTTTATAATTTTGCGAATTTAACAGGGCAGGTTTTTTGTATGTAAGATCAGGTATGTAAATTGAGATCAGAGGGCAGATAGTACATGATCTAAAATTTGAATAATCTTGTGCCACATTATTCAGGTTCTTAAAAATATTAAATTGCAAGTTTCAGTATGAAAATATATTCGACCAAAATAAAAGATGTATATCCATAATTTAATAAATGCTCAATAAGTTCTATGAATGAAAGTAAAGATTATATATAAAATATTAAAATACTATATGTTATAAAACAAAATGTCAAGCATCGTATTTATGTCAAGCATCGTAAGCAAGTACCAGCAAGGTAAGTACCAGCTATCTAATAGAATACTCTAGCAAACTTTTATCATTTTGGGAATTTTACGGGCCTTTTTGCAAATAAAACTAGTAATTTGACACCAGAAATGTAAATTGAGACCAGGAAGTACGTAGTACGTGACTCGAAAAATGAAATAATATTATGTCACTTATTATTCAGGCCCTTAAAAAGATAGAATTGTAAAAAATAAAATTTCAGTAGCAAAATATATTCCATCAAAACAGAAAATATATTCCAAAAATATTTTAGAAGTTGAATGCATTAAAATTTAATCAAATGAATGTGTAATAAAATTCTATGAATGAATGTAGATATTATATATAAAATTTTAAAAAACTATATTTTATGATACACAATGCCGAACAGCAACTCTACTTGCTTTCTGTCTAATAGAATCGACACAAAATCCTTTTTACTAGAAAACTTTATTATTTTGCGAATTTTACAGGCCAGGTTTTTCTGCATATAAGACCAGGAATGTAAAGAGACCAGGAAGTCACTTATTGAGGTTCAGCAAAAATTAAATTACAAGTTTCAGTAAGAAAATATATTTCATCAAAATAGAAGATATATTCCAAAAATATCTAAGATATTGAATGTATCAGAATTCAGTTTAATACATTTGCAATATAGTTTTATGAATGAAGGAAAGTTATATACAAAATTTTAAAATAATATAATAAAACAAAATACCTATAATCACTTCTATTTGCATATTATATAATAGAATACACATAAAAAGAACCTAATAATAAGATTTATTATTTAATATTTTAAGAACCTAAATAATAAGTTTGAGTAAGAAAATATTTTCCATCATAATAGAAGATATATTTAAATAATATTTAAGAAATTGAATGTATCAGAATTTAATTCAATAAATATCAATAGAATTCTATTCCATGAATGTAAGTAAAGAATATATATATATATATATATATATAATATTACGATATACTTTATTATAAAATGAAACGTCAAATAACACATTTATTCGCATTCAACCGAATAGATTCGATATGAAAAGATATAAAATCCATTATTCTAGCAAATTTTAACATTTAGCCAATTTTACAGGGCAGATCTTTTCGCTTATAAGATCAGGAATGTCAATTGAGACTAGAAGTTACGTAGTACGTGACTCGAAAAATGAAATAATCTTATTCCACTTATCATTCAGGTCCTTAGATCCTTAAAAGGAATAAATTGCTAGTTCATTTCACTAAGAACATATATTCCACCAAAATAGGAAATCGTAATTTAAGTGTACTTAAATTTTATAAGATTTATTTATGAAAGATTGTAGCTAAAATGTATGTTTTCATTTCCTTCAGAAATATAGCAGTTGTAGTATCTAAAGTTACTGCTGAGTAGTTTTTGTAGAGTTCGAAATCTTTATTGTAGATAAGTGTTTAATATGAATATTGTTTTAAAATATAAAAAGGTGTATTCTCTGAAAAAGATATATATATAGTAGTGAAACTATTTATCGAATAATATGAAAGTTTTCCTATTATGTAACTGTTTTATTTTCCCATTATTATGTATTTAACTAAATTATTTAATTATTTTTGAAACAGGGTCTTTTCCTTAATTTGTGTACTTGTTGGTTTTCCCTATGTGGTTGATGGTAACCCATTTAGTTTCTGGAACTAGTTCTTCCTTTATTTGTATATTGTCTATCTCAGTTTTTTGTGAAGGTAGATACTTCATATCCTGAAATTGGTAGTTTTAGTTTAATTTTGTTAGGTTGCCATTAAATAAATTAGAATACTCATAATTAATTTTAGCATTTTGAAATAATTTTTTTTCAGTCGTCTGCTGTATATTACATTTTGTTCTATATCACTTTGGCTTTTTTTGTTTGATTATTATGTTTTCGAATAACGCCTACTTCATGGGTCAAATGAACTATATTTTGTTGACAGAAATTTCTCTACGTTTACTGTAGTGACTGCTCCATTTCATTTGTCTGACAAAGCAGGCTTTTTTCTCTCGGTTGATATATTCTATTAGCTATCTATGTTTTTGATAACAACGTATTTTTCTTTTCAGATTATTTCCTGGGAATTCATTAAATACATGGTTCCTAGGAAAGTCCTTAAGAATCCCAATAACTTTGTAAGGAAATATCCATAAGTATACACGTTAAGTCTGTCTATAGTAAAGTGAACTTTTTCTATTAAGTACAAAGGATTTCATCGCCTCTGGTAGAGAATTTTAAAAGTTCGGATGGCTAACTCGGCAGCAAAGCGATATAGAAGAAAAATACCAATTGCAAAACTGTAGAAGATTGTCTAATTAGTCAAAAACGCAAGAAACGTACATATGAAAGGCGATAAATGTCTGTCAAAAAATCGTATCACCAGGGACTATAACACGGTGACACCTGAAATGGTTGTCTAAAAATGCGGGAATATTTTTTCTCGAATACAAATGTGCGTTGTCGTTGATGAGGTGCATTTTGAATAGGCTGTACATTAAATTCCTCTGCATGCAAGTGTTGTTTATTTTAGCTGTCCTGAATAGGACAGTCATTCGCTAATAACCATATTGTGTCAAATAAATGCCTCCTGGAACGGTTTTGTTGTAGATTCCTACTCATTCGACTTTGCTCTATAATTTTTTATTACTTCTTTCGGCTATCTCGCTTTGTTGATGAGTTCATATTTTATTATTTATCCTCCGGTAGGGCACTGCAATCACTTTTATTTGTTCGGGCCTGGTCACTTTACTAGATGTGACTTATATAATCATGACCCTTTCTTATTTGTGAGGTCTATATAATCTTTGGTTATTATTTCCCTGAGTTACGCTATAATTTATGTCTGACTTATATTAACAACTTCTGATGGGTCCACATTAAGTAGACCAATCGCCGAGTCAAATAACATTCTGCGGTCCTGCCCAGAGGCAGTTTCGTATTGTGGGTGAGAGGTTAGGCTGGGAAAAAATTCTTCTGAAGTCCTGGTAGAAGTGAGTCTAAGTCGAGTTGGTGCGCCAGTTGAGCTAGAAGTTAGTAGTTGAGTCGCTAAGTGAGTGCGAAGGGTGGAAAGTGTACGTCCATGAAGTAGATCACTAGTGATCGTGAGGATCTAGTATTTCTAGGTGGCCAGGATAAGATTTAGTTGTCCTAAGAAGAAGACAGTGGAATAGATATATATCGACGATTTATACCTATTCCACTGATTAAGTAAATATAGTTATATCACCAAGCCCGATTAAAGTTCACTATTGATTTATGTTTATTAAATATAGCAAGAATGTGCAAAACTGGCTGGTTTAGTATCTGTCTAGTGTCTATATTTATTTACGTAGCCAGCTGCTGTATTATGAGTACACTATAAATGTGTTAAACTAAATTCCTGTAGCATTGTAGTATTGCCCCTGGCCGTGAGACCCTTGTGTGTCCATTACTACCAAAGTTTGGGGTTATATCACTTTAACTTGACGTAACTTAGATTTACGAACAAAGGTCTCTAACCTTTAAATTGGCATCCGATCAGGGTAGTAAAGTGATCAACTCCATCTAAGTTAAAGATACTTCCTTTACAAGTTATTGGGGGTCCTTAAGGAATTTTCTAGGAGCAATGTATACGGCAATTCAATTTATAATAAAAATGACTTAAAACTAAGTCGTTCATGAAATATTTTTGTGTCAATGTCTATCAATAGGAAATTTTTAAATTAATGACCAATGGATTTCGTAACACATTTGATTAATATGTATTTATGGAACATTTCTGTATTTATTGCAGCATAAATCGAAAACTGAAATAACATTAGGTACCCAAAATATACCGCACAAAATATTCTTTTAAGAGAATAAACTCTATAAATGTATTTAGAGTAGACTATCGTAAGTAAATTAATTTTTGACTCGTGTCATGTATCAAATACGACATCAAAAGACCTTGAAGTAAATAAGATTCAATATTTTTCGTGCAATTCCACGATCTCAGCTGCATTTACCTTTGAGAGTCTTTGACCTCCTGTCATAAAAATCTGTTATGTATTTTAGACACGAGAACGCGCTTTTATTAGGTGGAATTTATTGTATTTTGATAGAATTATTTCTAATATAGGGCAAAATATTGAGTATCAAAATATGCATAGATTTATTTTTATAACTGGAGTGAGACAAGCTATTGTATATATAAGTATATATATTTAATATATTTATAAAATAGCTTGAATATACATGTATTGAAAATAGCAAAAATATATTTTTTATTAAAAATGAATATTGTATTTTTATCTGAAAGTTAAATGTTGCTAATGTACTTTACAGTGTTCCCAGGAAAGTTCTTAAGCACCCTTATTGCTATGTATAAAAGGTCCATGAGTGTACACGTTTGGTATATCTGCAGTAAAATGACCATGCCTGATCAAATGAAAGGAATTTGCAACGCCCCCAGCGTAGAGTTAAAAAAGTTTGGATAACGGACTCGGCAGCAAAGCGAGATAGAAGAAAAAGTTCAATTACGAAGTTATAGAGCATTATCTAATGAGTAGAAAACGACACCAAAAATGTACTAAACTCTTATATAGAAGGCAATAAATAGCATACTTTACCGGTTGTTAGATGTGCAGCTACCAATTGTAAATAATTCTTACATAATATTTTCTCGAATTCATATGTGCATTGTCGATGACGGAGGGCATTAACAGACGCACTATATTCCTGTGTATGTGAATGTTGCCTATTGTATCATTTATGAATAGGACAACAATTTCACCATAACGATATTATGTCAAATGAATGCCCTCAGTAACAGCTTTATTATCGATTCTTATTTATTACGCAATTCTATATAGCTTTGTATTTGACATTCTTCCTCTTTCTCACTTTGTTGCCGAGTTCTTTATCCTATTTATTTTTAAATCCTCCGCTAGGGGCGAAGCAATTATTTTTATTGGATCGGGAATTGTTACTTTATTTTAGATAGACCTAACGTATACTCTCCTGCCCCCCCTTTTTTTAAAACGTGCATTGTTATATTGGGATATATAAGGTCTTTCTTGAGAGCCTTGTATATGCATGCTAAGAAACAAGAAAGATCAATCATGCTTAAAGCATTGATTATGAAACACTTTCCAACTTCAATGCAATTTTATTAAAACATGTTTAAAATGCAATACATTCCTCGGTAATATTTGAAAACTTACCACAATACTACATTAATTTATTATATTTGAAAACTTAAACCTTCATCGAAAAAAATGAACTTCATTCAAATGACGGCATTGAAATATAAATTGCCTGGTTTAAATATCTCTAAAATGCGATATATTCCACAGTAATATTTTTAAAACCATCATAATACTACGATAATTTATTATATTTGAAAACTTCATTGAAAACAACTGAAATTAATTCAAATGACGTCATAGAATAAATAACACGCCTGGATCTCTCTATAAAAACAGGATTTCATTCATAACTTTCTCCCATTCATTTCATTCATCACATTACTATAATAATTTATTTTATTTAAAAATTAAGACCATGAAGCTACAAGTAATTAAACTCTATGCTTAAAACTTCATTGAAAAAAATCGTCCTTCTCTTTATAAAATCAATTAATATTTCATTCATATCAGCCATGCAGACTCCATGGACTAAATTATTTTGTGTTAAAGAAATACAGCAATTCTAATACAACTCATTCTACATATTTTGCTGTTTACATTTTACATAAGTGAAAAATAGGCTTCGTTGTAGAAATAATCAAATTTGGATAATCATTTAAACTCAAATATATTGTATTTGCGTTGTTTCAGTATGTAGATGCACAGAATTTAAGCAAAAATAAAGTAGTTTTAGGACGGATACAACACTCAATATGAATTAAAAAGAACTTAAAAAATCACGATTTTGAAACAAGATGGATGTCATATATCACTTTGAAGTGGGTCATGTGATCGTTTCATATCATAGTTTGTTCTTTTATTAATTAATTAATTACTACTTAATATATATCTAAGAAAATGTCTATTAGTTCGGTTCACCATTTTCGCAATCGTTTTGACTCAAAAAATTTATATCAGCGCGTAGGGAAATATTAGGCAAATTAGTTCCACCAGGTTTCATTTGTCGAATGGACCATAGACATATATAGGCTATATATTTTACGTCAATGGAATAAACGCATGGAGGTCAAACAGCTAGGAACCTTAGGCGATGTCACGTCATCACATCCGTCATGCTCGGCTCTTGAATACGACGTCAACTAAAAAATAAGAAAGTTTCTTCTATCGACCACCAAAATATTTCCGTTTAGGTCAATTTCTGGTCCTTCACTTCAAACTAGTGATTCTCAAACTTCTCAATTTTCTTTCAGTTAAAAAACACTATTTAGGTACAATTTAAGAAATAGTGGATTGGTAAATTAATTAGGTTTTGGACTCTGTAATTTAGATTTTGGGCTGCATTTCGGCACCTCTGAATGTAATCGTTATATTGTTAAAACACATTTTATTTAAACATCAAATGTGAAATCAGCATATATGAATTCATGATTATTGTGTGTATTTTAAATTGCAAAACATGTCTGAATTGTTTTAACTTAGTAGCGTTCTCTATTAAGATTAATGACTGATAAAAGTATCTTGATATATAATTTACTAAACACTTATGCAAAGTTCTGGAAAGGACTCAAATCCCGTTCTTTTGATCTTAAGATGAGCATGAGAGAAGTGGAAACGCCTTTGTATTCTTCCAAAGGTAACTTAAATCCAATCAAACAACTGAAAAGGCTTGTGGAGGAGTGCAATACCAAATAGATTTCAATCAAATATGTAAATTTATATAGCACATCAGAACTAGTTAAAAAAACTTTTATCAAAGATGAAGTTTTTTTTTCCCATCTGCGTAAGAAAAATTAAAATCTTCAGTAATCTGCGTGTATACAAGTTCACTACACATAGCGTTAATATTTACATATTTAGGATTAGTTCAGTGTACAACAGATTGTCACAAATTGCACAAGTATCAATTTTCTAGTTTAGACTATCGGAAATGAAAGATACTTAAAAATTTATATTATATGCTTAAACGATTCAAAGAAATAAATATTACTTTACAAATCACGCATTTGCGTATTGTTCGTTGAATACTTACTTTAAATGAGTCAACATTTTAAATAATACAATTTTAAAGTCTACTTTTTTTAGATAAATTTAGTTTTTATGCCTGTACAACGATATTAAAAGTGATGGTTTATATTTTCGGCTTGAAAATCTCTAACTGCAGAAAAAGCATCTAGAGTCATGTTTTTGAGCTCAGTTTACTAGAAAACGAATCTTATTTTGAATTGCCTTACTTCATGCGTTGCATTTATACTACTTATAATTATGCGAGGCACGTTTATCCAGTTCGAGATTTCCTGTTTATTAACATTCTGACTATAAACTTGTTTATATGGATGTATTTGTAATTTTTATCTACTATTTTATGGAATTCGTGCCTCTTTTTTTATATTCTTCAGATTTTACATGCGTAGTGCTTAAGAGTTTGTATTCATATCTTTTACAATGAATTAATCAGCATTAAACTACATTGTGGAATAAGAAACTGTCTATTACGTTAATGATAAAACGAATTTTAGATAAAATCTTATATTAATCTAAAGCGAGAAGTAGACGAAATTTTTGATTTCCCACTTTTTTGTAGACATACAACTCTAAATTTCAAGGAATAGTTTACACCAGTACTGTATTCTTATAAAAATATTTATAAATCGCAGGCGTTTTCAGTTTACTCATTATTTTGACATAAAATGCACATACCCTGTGAGTCATAAGTGTTGAGAAATTGAAATAAAAGTTAAATTTTAGTAAAAAAGTGCACGGTCCACTTCAACGAGAAGAATTTGGAATCCTGTCACAGCTGTCAAATCGTGGGGTATTGAAATTGTAGAAGGTTGTTGTGTGTACACCTATTTGCAATCATCAACATATGGCACGTGATTAAGTATAGTGGTAATTCCAGGTTCACGCTTTATGCTTAGGGATTTACCCCAAACATGGACCTGAACAAAACAGCAATAATTAAATTAAAGAACAAAATAGTTTATTATTAATCGTTATTAATGTGGTGGAGGTAGAGTAACCACTCATGAGATTATTGCCGACATATATTTTTATTTATTTTTTTCACACAAGTATATTAAGAGGTGAGATCAACTGATATGGAAAATAGAACATAATTAATACATCTCTGACATTTTCAGAGGGAAAAAATACCGTTTCAAAATCATCGAATACATACAAACAATAATTGGAGCTTGAAAGTTTATATTTCTATATGACATTATAGTTACTTGGAAATATTTTTAAGAGACCTTGAAAATAAGCTCCATCAAACAGGAATAGGCAAGAATGTACTTACAATTTTCGGCTTTAAAAAAGCATCTTAAACAGAACTTCTTTTTTTTTCTTGCTGATTATACCGATGTGTAGAACTATTTTATTCGAACCATAGGACTTCTCCGAGGAGAGCAGATATTTAGGCGTAACTTCTGGATCCACCAACGGGCACTCATTTCCTTGATATTAAAGATCTTCAGGTACAAGCTAGTAACTATAATTTGTTACTAGCTTGTATTATATACTAGCTTTAACTATAATTTGTTAAAGCATTTAAATATATGCCGAAATTAGTCAGCAGGAGCCAAAAGTTCTAAGAGGTCCATCTCGTTTTATTTATTGGGAAAATATCTCCCGGAACCAGCAAAATCCAACTCACCCCATTCAAAATCCACCATTAACTTCCAAAGCCTTTTAGAACAATCCCCAGACAGGGCCGTGCTAAATGCATGTCTACGGTCTAGAGAAACCAGAAGACGCTTGGCTTCCAGGGAAGCAAAAACAATAAAAATAACAATAAAATGGTCAGCTGACCACAAAGTGGAAGAACTTATCTACACCTCCAAATTATAATCGAAATTAGTTGAAGGGATTATAATTATAATCGAAATTAGGAATTTTGAAGTCGAAATTACGCACTTATTAAGTAATTAAGCCAGGAAAACAAACAGGGGGAAAACGTCGCCATATAGCTCAATGGTTAGAGCATCGGTTGGCCAATTCCAAAATCTGCGGTTCGATATCCTGCTGAGATAGTGAGATAGATCTTCACAATGGCGCGTGAACGAAATAACTTCTTGCAAGTTAGATTCAATGATGAAAAAGACCCATTTACAAATTTTTATTGGATCCTGTGGATTATTGTTACAGTTTCAACATTACGACCTCACAGGATGCTAGTCTGGATAAGAAAAAAAGCAGAGAATACAAAGGTGGTTGTTCCGATCAGCAGTTGCACGCCGATCTGACTTCAGAGGGAGGATATTATTGGACCCACTTCTACGACAAGGAGTTGGAATCTTGTTTCGGTAGCTCAATGGTTAGAACATCCATTGTCCAGCTCCAAAATTCGTGGTCAGATCTCTCCATGGAACAATGAGACCTTTATAACGAAGAAACCGAAATCGAAACCCACAACATTTTACATATTCTACTTGATTAAAACTGTAGAAATCTAAGTATCCTATATTAAAATTTCATTTATTGCAATGGCCAATAGAAAAACAAAATCCAAGTATTAAGAAGACGCTCCAGTTTTAGACAACAACATCCATGGATTGGTTTCACGTTTATTATAAGCTCGTCAGTTTGAAATAGCCGAAACCTCCAATAGCAGTGTGCCGAAATAAAATAGAAAGAGCGACAACCAAATGTCGCAAAAAAAAAAAAACAGCAACCAAATGTGGGGAATAAATGTAAAATACAAAATGCTGTGCAATAAATTAATTATCTATATTTATCATTTAAATGATATATCCGTGCGTAACTACGTACATTGCATGTGTTTTCAATGGCCCTCCAAATTTACCTCGAAGGTGCGAGTTAACTTACTGTAGCTGGTAGGTAAAACATTAGTCATTAGCCTAAATATTTGTATATTTTAAATTATATATTTAATTATGTAGCAAATAATTATTAAAATACATTTTCTGCTAATACTTTGTACAAAAAAACATTAATTTAATATCTTTGGGAAATGATATAGGAGGCAATGTGAGACCGGTATTAACTACTGAACATATCAAAAGTATCTGCGCTCGACCTAATTGAAAATATATTTTGTTATCACGTACATTATCATGCATTTATATTGCATTAATGATCGCTGCCTTGGCTTGGGGTATATGGCATTTTCTTGACTTGAGTTGATTCACAGCAAATATATTATTGTTCTCCATTTCGAGGAGCCTTTCATCTTTGATTGATCCATAATGATTGATCCTCAGCTTTGTTTTGCCATCCTTTACAACCAATGTCCGGATTTTTTCTAGTAAGTTTACGGCCTAGGCCTGATACGTTCATTTTACAAACGTCTTCCCCATATTCCAATTCGTCGCTGAGAGTCCGGCCTGCTCTCAACAGTTATCCTCCAATGGAATAACACCACTGAAAAATGTTTAGTTATATGCTTCGCATCGAATAATTTTCAATTTTATCCTGAAATCACCACAATAGAAATGAAATCAAGATAATATTTTAAATACTTTTAAAGGTCTTATTGTTCCAGCCAAGGATTGAACCGCTGATTTTTGAATGGACCAGTCGATACTCTAATCACTGAGCTACTGGGACAGGATGTCAACTTCTTCTGGTCAAAGTGGACCTATAATGGCCTCACTTAAAGGTCACATCGGCATACAAATGTCGATCTGAACAACTACTTTCGTATTATCTGCTTTTTGTATATCCAGGTTAGTATCCTGTGTGGTCGTAATGTTGAAACTGGCGTCCTGAGTCATAGGGTGCACTAAAAAGTCGTAACCGGATCTTTTTTGGACCTCCATAATTTTTACAACTGACCTGCAGGTTTAATCGTTCGGACTCTGTTATAAAGACTGCACTTGCACTGCCATTGTAAAGGATCGAACGCGGATTTTCGAACTGGCCAACCGATGCTCTAACCATTGAGCTCTCAACAAGACTGTTCGGAAACAACATTGCAAATATATTAAAATTTAAACAAATGACAATGCTGTTAAATACTTTTTTCGGCATTGAGCTGTATATTTTTAACAGCAATAATAATAATTTCAAAATTTCAGTGCGACAATACAAATGAATTTTTCTTCCGCAAATGGTTCGTTCATTTAAATATCGAGAAACACTAATTTTTATATAAATAACAAAATCCTATAAACAATAATCTTAATATTCAACTAGTCATCTTAAGTATAATGTCTATTCTCATATGATCTCTTTTACACACAAGTCAGTATATAAAAACATGTCTTATTTTTATCAGCTTCCATACGCATTTTCATGACATTGAGCGCTTTCATCTGTAAAAGTTTATTCAGGTCTGCATATCTTAATCTGAACTTGATTTGACACGGCTGTTTAATGCTACCAGCCAAACTCTGAAAGACTTTTTGTGTTCCCAAGGTTCCTAATTTTCACTGTCTTGTACTTTTTTAGATATCCTGAAAGCTTTATCAGTGTGCTGCAGTTTTGGTTTGTTGAAATTCGAATCGTTTTAAAAGTTACGAATGTTTAAAGGTGAAATTTGGACCATTTTTTGTTATTTGCAATTACAATTTAATTCCATAGAAATAAGGTAAACATTTGACAAAATGGACAAGAGTCAACAGCTGTTACGTTGCTAATTAGAATATGCACTGCGATTGGCTGATATAGTGAATTTTAGAGATATCATTTCGAATTTTTAAATGTACAACTATTTTATCCGCTTAAAAATATTTTCAGTCGCTCGAAAATCTTAGAAGATAGTATATATTTCTTTAATTTTACTTCCCTTGTTAAATGTATATTTTTCTGTTTTGTGATTGCATATAATTTACTTTATTATTGAGGTGTTGATTTTAAGCAAGTTTATCATCCTCTATTCTCCAATCAATGAAATTAAATATGCTACGTAGATCTGGACCTATATTTTATTAGCTATTGATCCCCCCTCGATTTTAGACAATTCACTAATTTGATCATTTATCAACTTTTAATTAGGCTAGAGCTTAGAGTTAAAGACAATACATTTTAGCCTGTTTTAACGAATGCCACGTAACTCTCGCAGCAGACATAGCTGAAAGTACGTACCCTGAATACTATACCCTACGTACCCTGTAACTATACTTTACGTACTTTGGTAATATAGTTATTATAATCAGCTAACAAAGGCTGCGTAATTCTCTCTTTGCTTCTCCAGCTTCTTACTCTAAGTCTCCTTAGATCTTCTTTCCCATCGTCCAGCCACATTTTTCATGATCACGAATAAACAGTTTCTTTACACATCTGCTGTCATTCACACTGCTTCACAATACTGTCATGCATTAGCTATCAAATTCTCACAATTTTAATCTCAGTTATAATATTAGGTTGTTCAAAAAAGTCCTCCAATTCTCTGTTTCAATAAGCCACGTACTATTCACAGTGATGGGGCCAAAGATTTTCCTCAAAGATTTTCCCACATTAAAAGGGAATTTATATTAGCCAGAGTCATTGTTCATGTCTCTGCACCGTAGAGCTACTAGTCTATAATAATGGTTTTATATATTCCTAATTTTAAGTTTATAGATGTATCGCAAAATATTGCAAAAATCTCAACAATGATAAGTACTCGTAGCATGCATTTCCCGCAGCAATATGCGTTTTAATCTCTATACTATTTGAATTTTCCTTTGTCAAAATAATTCCCAATTAGAGAACCTGCTTAGATGTCTCAAAATCATGCTTATTTATCTTGACTACTTCCCCATCTTTGAATTTGCCTCTGTCTCTTGTATTTATCACGTATTTAGCCTTGTCAATGCTAACCATTAAACCTCCTTTTTCTTCGATCTAGACCGTTCGACCTATCGAAGGTATAAGGTATCTGTTTGGACGGCCGGGAGCTGCCCCCCAATTTAGACCGAAAACCCAGTAGCGGCAGCATGCACAGAGCCCGTACCCTCCTTTCTTTGTCACCAACCTCTCGGGAAGACTTATGGACCCACATATTTAACGTGCCTGTACTTCGTGAACACGGGGATGGTTTGGACAGATGCGGGAATCGAACTCGGATCATCCGAGTGCCACCCCCGAGCGCTAACCATGGGGTTATCCTGTCCCCTAACCATTAAACCTATCTTTTTTTTGCCTAAAATTCCAATTTTTCAAAATTATCGGCTAATCATTCAATTGTTCTATGCAAAGCATAGATCATCAGTAAATGCCAAGTGTTGTCTAGTCCTATTAAAACCGATCCGGCCTTGTTAATAGTAATCCATCGAAGTTTATCTTCCTGTCTTACTCCTCTGTCAATAATGAATTCTTGCGTAAATTGTCCAGCTGCACTTGCTTTCGTAATTTTTTGGATCACTTTGACTAGATTCAATAGTTTCCGTGGTATACAAATCTCATTCATTATATTAAAAAGCGTATTTCTATTTAAACTATTATAGGCTTGTTTAAAATCAATAAATAATTGGTTTAAAGTAATATGTATTTATAACATGTCTCTAACATGCATCTTATAATAAATAACTCTCTGTCGAGTCAGACAATAACAAAAATAAATCAAATAATACAGATTCGTCAACAAACTAAACCTACTCAATCAACAATTTAAAAAACCTACAGATAGTGACATACTTGATAATTTACAGTTCGGAAATACTGAATTTTTTAGTTTTCCTTAGCATCTAACTTCAATATAGTTTTTTTAATGCCCCATAAATTCAGCCCCTAGATTTTCCTTTGAAAGAGCTCTTTTTTGTGATAGTATGACCATTTATGGTCCTATTCTATAAAAACTCTTTTAGGATCAATTTAAGGGGATTTAATACTTTTAAACATCCAGAGCGATACAGCTTTCAACAATATAACCGATTTTCTAATAAATAAGTTATGCCTTATAATCGTGAAATATAGCATATCACTGATAAGTGGAATAAATTATTGAAAAATTTTGGAATAACAAGATTCGTATTTTATCAAAATGCATTCGACATATAATCTTTATTTTCATATACACTGAGAAAACGTGATTGATCATGTATGGGTGTGTTAGTCCAGGGATTTAAAATGCGTATTCTGGATGTAGAATGTAGAGGTTTGTCGCGTTGTTTTGACTAATTCTTTTTGGTCTAGCCACTGGCTATACCAAGCTCAATAAATCACTTGTCTCCCAAACAGCCAATATTCAGCACAAGAAAGTAAGTGATCAGGAGAGACGTGTATATACGTGCACTTTAGGACATGCAGGAAACTGTTTTTGTTCTTTGAGAAATCTCAGAGTTTTGATATAGTCACTGAGCAGTCTCGGCAATGCAGTTTAACCTTCTTTTACCCACCACGAAATCCATGCAAAACATGAATAATTTTTCGTACACCAATCATGAATAAGTGAGAGCCTCCAGCTGCATTATTACTAATTTTATTCCTACTGAAAATCTGATGAGACATAACCATATTAGGTTATCCATGGTGTTCGAAGAGATAAACTCTCTAAAATCCACATGAGACGGAATCCACTGAAAATGGATATCAATATGTACCGACATGTATTTCAGTTTATTAAGGATTTCAATACTCGTATTGTCTCTTACAGTCAATTAATTTTTCAAGTTTTGAACTGAACTGAGACTGTCTGCCAAGATCCAAATATTACCATCTTAGTTTGGAGGAGAGCTATTGTAACTTACAGCTACATCTATGGCCATTAATTCAGATTGAAATACAGAGCACAAATCGGTGTTTCTTCTTTTAAACTGAACAGAATCCTGGGGATTAATGATGAGTATACCACTTCCAGTGTTGCCCTTTCCATCCCGGCAACCATCATACTTTTATATTGGTCTCAGGGATACTATAACCTACAACGCCAATTGTCTAAGATTTTCTGGAAGTTCGGAGTTTTTATTAATTGAGGTAAAGGGCTCTGTATAAAAAAAATTCAGTAGAACCAAGAAAGTTTTTAATGAACTATATTCCACGTTTGGATTTAATAATCCAAGTTTTTGTTTAAAAACAATACCCTGGCAAGAAATTCCCGTAGAGCCAAGTAAGGTTTTCATGAAATGTATTCCACATTTGGATTTAATAATTCAAGCTGTTCGGCATTGCTTAGAGGATTATCATTTCTTAGCATTTGACTATTTTTCCAACTTAGAATGTGTTTTGAAATTCAATGTTTTGATTTAAAACTTACTGAATACCGATTAGTTTACTGAAGTATTTTAAAAGGTTGGATATTCTTCTGAGACTCTGGGACTGGATATCTGTCTCATAAAAGAACTATTTCGTTAGAGTACGTGCCATGAAGTTCTGTAACTATACGAGCTGCACTTAACGGTACCTTTTCTATATCCTCCAAGTTGCTTTCGGAAGCAGTTTGATATACTTGGAAACATTATTTAAAATAGGCTTAATTAATGCTGTGTATGTCTTTTTTAAAGTTTTAGTATCAGTATCCTAGTCTCTACCTAAAATATATGTCAAAATGTTAGGCATTTCCTACACTTTGTTACTAGATTTTCAATGTGCTTATTGCTAGTAATTTCGGAATTTAAAATACTTACTGCCTAAAATTTGTTAGTGAAGAACGATATAAGGTTTGTAGTTATACAAACGCCTGTTTATTGTAAAGAGGCTGTTCACAGATTTCGACTTATTAAATGACGTTTTTGTAGATAAGCAACCATTTGGAAATTGGCAAGGAAAGTATTTATTTCAGACTCCTACAGTAGTTTATCCGTTCTTCGTAAGGAATATGAAATATAAAGAAACATAAAATTCCCAATTTGCAGTGAAATTTAGTATTTGGAGTATTTTTTATTTTATTGTATAACATTTCTAAAATAAAGGAAAGGGGTAAGTTCTCCCTTGCTGAGATAATAAAGGATCAGATAGAAGCTCAATTTACGTTTTTTTTTTTTATATACATAATATCAGATATATCGACGTTACTTGTGGTTTAAAATTGGCACAAATTCACAAATTCATGTAGTATTCTAAATGGCATTGTTATTCTAAATGGTATATTAAAATAGTTAACTTATATCTAGTAAAAATAAGTATAAGATTTTCTATTCTCGTTATACAAAATTATCTTCACAGGCAAATCTGAAGAATAAAACAACCTGGTTCAGTTCGTAAATAAATTTACAAAATATATGAAATTGGATCAATATATGAAAAATTAAAGCGATAAAATAGTATTAAATTATATACCAGTACCTATGTTTTTTATATTTCAACAATTGGCTAAACATATAAGTTTGAAAAATCTTAATAATATCCAAATGAAATATAATGTTTAAATTAAAAATGTTAATCATTTCCGTAATCTTGCAACCCGAAGGCCGTAATTGATATAATCCAGTCAAAAATACAATACCATTTAATTATAAAATTTGTATTTATATCCATTACTTTATCATTTAAATCGAAAAAACAAATGATCTATCGTATAAACACATTTGATTTAATCGCATTGCTAAACATCATGATATAATTATCTTCAAATGAATTTGCTGAAAATATATCATCTGCATAAAACTATTTCTATGGAAGGTTTAATTCTTCGTTTTTATTAATATCTCGACAATCATTAGTCCTAGAAATTCCAAACGTATACTATATTTTAAGTAGGGCTATTCCATGGCTACCCACAAAATTTATAAAATTCGGTGCAGCCGTTCTTTCCTTGTGATGAGACAAACAAACACACACACAGACAGATTAAAGGATGAATTTTCAATGTTATTTATGTACTAGCAGTATATCTCTTCTTCGTACGGACAATATAATATAAAAAACTTAAAATTCACAATCATGTGCAAATTCCTATAATATACTAAATGAAAGTGCTAATCAAAATATTCTATTAAAATATTAAATATATATTTCTCCTAAAAAGAAGTTTAAGAATATATGTTCTTGCTATACAGAATTATCTTCATGGGCAGATCTGAAGAATAAAACACCCTGGTCTCTTTTGTGAACACATTTACAAAAAATATGAAATTGAATCAATATAAGCAAAATAAAAGAGCTAAAATTGTAAGGGACTCGTGCCACTTATATTCGCGAATATTAAAAGATACACCCGTGTGTTAGTGGAAGATTACACGTACACATATGAGTTTCTAAAATCTTTGCCAAAATAAATAAATATAATATACCCATACTACTTATATTGTCATAGATTAGAAGATATGCCCGTGTGTTAGAAGATTACCCATGTTACAATATGAGTTTCAAAAATCTTTGCCAAAATAAAACAGATGACGAAATACGAGGATTGAAAATATGAATAAACCCTGTAAAGATTACCCCTACTACAAAACACGAGTTTCTAAAATCTTTGTCAAAATGACAATAATCCCCGAATCAATAATCCCGGAAAATATCAATAATAATAATGTTTAAACCTGAAGATATAATCCAGTCAAAAATGCAGTATCGATGAAATTTATTTTATATGCATACCTTTATTATTTAAATAGGAAAATATTTAATAAAAATCGTCTGCTGCATAAACACGTTGGATAATGATATAATTATTTTCAAACAAATAAATTGGTGGGAAAATATCGTCTGTGAAATGCTATCTCTATGTAATGCTATCTCTATGAAAGGTTTAATTGTTCGTTTTTGATTAATATCTAGACAACCCTTAGTCCCAGAAACTCTAAATATGGATTGAATTTTTATTGGGGCGCTGCTCCAAGTCTTCCCTGAAAATTTCATCCAATTCAGTGCAGTCGTTCTCCCATGATGATAAGACAAGCATACAAATAAACAGACAGATTCTCAATTTTATTTATATTGATTCTGCTAATTCGATATCTCTGTTCCAAATTGCAATGTCGTTTGCAAAATTACCCATATTACATCATGTAGTAATTTGCTCAATGCAAGCCAAGAAGAGCGAGAACAAAGTCGAGCTGAAAACATAACCCTGGGGAATAATAATTATAGCTCCCAGAGTATATAATAAAATTTATAGCTCCCAGAGTATTTATTTGTGTTCTGAATGATCGAACCTCTCCTCTAACCTTTCGGAAGTCTACCATTATCCCAAGACCGATTGAAAATATCCAGCAGTCGTTGCCTTCCCCTAAAGCTAATGTTTGAAATCATACGTTCATGAATTAATTCAACAGGTTGTCTCAAAATCTCAAAAGGTAGATACGGAACTTTGGAAAGAAGTAATGGAAATTTAAGAAATTTAATAGATTTAAATTATTTGCTAAACACCTCTCAAAGAACCTAAAATTTCGTAATTTTGAGCTGTCCAGTGATTTCATGAATTCTCGTCTTAGAAAAAATGCGGTTTCCATTTTAAATGGGAGGTATAGATGTTGGATTGAAAGTTATGTGAATAAAATTAAAAATCTGATGTGGGCAGCACATGACTTTCCCTGCGGACTTATATACACGTTCTCTTTATTTTAATTAAATTTATTTAACTTTTAATTCAATTTTCGTTTTCATTCGGTAACCGGACTTATTTTCAATGGTGGTGTAGGGAAAATACGAAAAACTAAAATATCTCGAGAACGGCTAGTCCTAGTGTAATGGAGTTGGTCTTTTCCTTTTCTTCTCTAAAAATTACGTATTAAACAAGCATTTAATGGATATATTTGAGCATACGTAGTTCTTTAGTTTAGATTTTGACGATTTTTGCGGGCCATTTTGCAGAAAAAGGCAGGTTATTTTTTTCAAAAGGATACCAAAATCTAATCAGCACCAAGGTGACCCACAAATGACTCATCTGCCGAATTTTGTGAAATTCGGTCCATTAGTTTTCCAGTTAGAGTGGATACAAGCTTTTGCGGGCCATTTCGCAAAAATAGGCAGGTTCTTTTATCCCGAATCGTACCCAAAACTAATCAGCACCAGACTCGCCCACAAGTGACTTACATATCAAATTTTTTGAAATTCGGTCCATTAGTTTTTTAGTTAGAGTGGATACAAAATCTGCACAGACAGACAGATAGACAGACACACAGACAGACAGACAGACAGACACACAGACACACACACAGACGTCACGCTAAAAATGGTTTTTTCGTATTCTAGAGGTCTCGAAACGTGTAGATCCGTCGAAAACTCGATTTGCGATTTTCAACATGGTTCCAATCCTTTCCCTATACATTACCATGTATTGCAGGGAAAGTAAAAATATAATAGTATAATTCTAATTACTTGCAATTAACCGGAAAATCTTATCATGCCTTAGTTCATTTTGCTTTAAGAGAATTTGTGTAATGATATCCGCAATAAGGAAGAAATGTCAGACTGAGTGATGCAAGACAAGTCCTCAAAATCTTAGCCTGCGGAAAGAAGAAATAATTCTCTTGATAACAGACGGACTGGAATTATAAATTTAACATTCTAACTTTTTCAATCTTGTAATTATATGCTTTCAAATGGATATGTAATTGACATTTAACGATGAGGTAACTAAAAGTAAGGTGTCCGAATATCATGCCTTTTTCCTTTTATTGTGCAGGATTCTTGTGAGAGGTTGGCGATTATACTTTTGATGAACTGAATTTGCATTGTTCGCTCGACATGGTACTGTGGCAGAGTAGGTCGGGATACTACGGAGAGAATGAGCTCAGTGGATTTTATTGGGAAGAAAAAAATATTTCGTTTTTGTTTTGTTGCGCATTTTGTTTAGTGACCTTTGGCTACTTGCATGATAGCTAGTGTATACCTATTTTTGCAACTAAGAACTGTGAGCAAGAAAATTAAAACATTACAGCAAAAAAAGCAAAATTTAAAGAATACTATGTGTGAATCTTGATAGCATTAATAATAACAGAACATTGACCATTATTGCCGTTTTGTGATTATTCACTTTGATGAAAAGCTAGTGTATAACACCTATTTTTGCAACTAAGAACAGTGAGCAAGAAAATTAAAACATTACAGCAAAAAAAGGAAACATTTAAAGAATACTATGTGTGAATCTTGATAGTAATGAATAATAACAGAACATTGACCATTATTGCCGTTTTGTGATTATTCACTTTGATGAAAAGGTAAAAGTTGATAAATAGTAATTAAGTAACGCAACAGCACACGAATTGAGTTACAAACTTAATTAAGTTACAACTTAATTTTTCCTGATCCCTTTGTTTATAGAGTTTTTATTCTTTGATAAGAAAATGTATAGTGTAGAGTTGAGATTTATGAACAATTCAAAATATTAGGCTAATGCACATATTAACTGCTTTTCTCCATCTCGTATCGTTGAATTATGTAATTATATCTAATTTAGAGTCTCTAGTGAGCAATTGTAAAATGTACGGAAATGATATTTTAAGTAGAGTTGTTGGAGGAGAATATTTATATACATTTAAAATAACAGGCATAGTTTAATATAATTATATTAGAATAAAGTTTTGGTTGTCAAGCGAGGAGCTCATTAGCTGGAGGTGAAATCGAAAGAAGATAAACAGAATATAATCTTAAGTGAAGAATATACAGGTGTTAAAATTCCCTTTGTTTGACTCATTGCATAATCTTGAAATGCATTATTGAGGCCAGCAAAAGAGATCGTAATATTGAATAGCATCTAGTTCAACTACACACAGCTGCAGAAACATATTGGGCAACCACCTCTGAAAAAATTGGACACACGATGAACGGCTCAGAAGCATCTAGATGTTTTCACTTTTCATTTCACTCAAAGCAGATTGTTTGAGAAAAAAATAAAGTGTAATGTATTTCTGATGATATTAGTTTAATATCATCAGAAATCCAGTTACCTGTACTGCAGAAGAAAAAACAATTATATTGCTTCCCTATATATGCATAGTATAATGTACAGGGAAAGTATTGTGACGGGGGTTAAAAATTCGAATTCGAGTTTTCGACGGCAAAGCACGTTTCAAGCATACTTGAACTCGAATCGAACCTTTCAGGTGATATGTGCGTGTATATGTGTATGTATATGTGTATGTATGTGTGTATATATGTGTATGTATGTGTGTATGTCTGCGTATATATTTGATGTGTGCGTGAGTTTGTAAGCATATGGATGCGATATCTCACGAACGAATGGAGTGTTTCAAGTGAAATTTGATGCAAATATTGCAAACAATGAATACTGGAGCCCTATTGGTTTTAAACGCGTTCAAACGTTCAGAAAGATCACCAAATTTGATAATGAAAATTAAAAAAAAAATATTTAAAAATCACGACCTTTAATAAAATTACACAAATATCATTTTTTGTGTCATTTTTATTTGGAAACGAATGTCAAACATTTTAGACTGCTAGCATGAACCGTTCTCGAGATGTTGTACATTTTTCAAAAAATCACATACAATTAAAAATGTATTAACTATTGTGAAATATGTTCACTTTCCGTACGTAATATTATGCGATAAAATATTATAATAATATTTTATTACCTATAATATTTTTTTAGAACTGAATAATATGATTCCTTACTGATACTCGGCTAACCTATAATATTTTATTACCAATAATATCTTTTTTTCTCAACTGAATAATATGATTCCTTACTGATACTCGGCTAACATTATCAGTGATAAATAAAAGATAAAAGATAATAAAAGCAATGTACTCAAACATATATATGAGTTACGTTACAAATGGACAACCAGTATTTTGTAATTAGTACAAACATATCAGGTAATCGTCTAGGGGATATAAAACGTAGGAATCCATTTTTTACCTATAATAATTCTTATTCAACGCAAGTTACCTCTCCATATATTTTAGTTCAACATTTTTGACTGGCTCGTCAAAAATGTTGAATGGAGCGTACTAGATCCACATCATTCTTGTGGATCTAGTACGTTCCATTCACGAGAGAAGATACTTTGAGTAATAGTTTTGCATTTTGACTCCCAACAATTCGACAATAGTCATTTATATATGAGAAAAGCTTTGTCTACGTTGTCGGTAACGCTTGTCAATGCAGCGAACTTGGCGATTAACTTAATGAAATATCATCAACTTGACAATAGTTTGTCCCGTATTGATAAAAATATAGACGAAAGTGCAAAAATGACGCTAAATTAATGAAAATACCACCAAATTGATGAATCATTAAAATTTAAATATTTTAATATATGGTCTATATTGCTTATTGCAGATGCTAGCAATATTGATAATAGCAATTTAATGTTGCACGAAAAATACGTTAATTGGGTACTCCAAAATAGTTTTATATCTTGTCATCCGAAAATAACTCCAAATGTACAATTCATCGTCAAAAATATGATGCCATGAAGCTTATACGTTTTTCCACTGTGAAAGAAGTAAATTAATAGCATAATGTATGGAAAGTCATGTGTTGCCCACATCAGATTTTTTGTATTCGTCTGGTAATGTGCATTTAATTGCATTTGGCTTTCCAGTATGCTGAGTAAAGTTGTTAAATTTAGTAATATTGTGGGTATGATTTAAGATTTTTCAAGCAAAATACGGAAAAGGTTTCAAAAGGGCATGAAGTTATATTTGACAATAAATAATGATAAAAAAAGTGTTTTAATATCCTCTCCTCCCCCACCCCTCAGTGGCGCATGGGAAATAGAAAATGCATTTTAATCATATACGAAATTGACACGAATTGAGAATGTATGCAAATTCAGTTCAAAGCAATACTATATAAAACTTATAATTATCCAAAATTGACAGTCGAAGAGACATGAAGGTATAGACACATAAAAGTTTTGCATTACATTAATTTTGGATAATAAGATTTATGCAGTATTGCTTTGAATAGAATCATTTTGCACCTTCAATTTGGTGTGTGATTAAACTGTATATATCTCTCGTTCCATGCGGGAAAGCTGTATAGAGGGCATTAGAAACTTATTTATCCTTATTATTTATTTTTTACATTTTAGTTTTTGCTTCTACTTTTAGTTTTTCTTTCCCCACCCTCTTATTATTTTCTGACGTAATTGACATAAAAATTTATATTGTGCATGGATCAATGCGTTAGAACCAGGAGAATACTTCATCTGAAGATACTGAACTGTGACTCAAAAAGAAAATGCATGAAAATGGCAAAATCGCAGTCATGAAGTAATTCAATGATATAATGACGTGAAATTCCAAGGGATGAAAATGTCCCACCAGGTGAAAGTGAGTACCGAGTTTCAGTTCTCTTAGTATGCTAGGAGCCGAGAACGAGCCAGTCAAAAATGCTGAACTAAAATATATGGAGAGGTAACTTGCGTCGAATAAGGATTATTATAGGTAAAAAATGAATTCGTGCGTTTTATATCCCCTAGACGATTACCTGATATGGTTGTACTAATTACAAAATACAATATTCATTTGTAACGTAATTCATACATATGTTTGAGTACATTGCTTTTATTATCTTTTATCTTTCATTTATCACTGATAATGTTAGCCGAGTATCTAAGAAATCATATTATTCAGTTGAGAAGTTAGTAATTGGAGACATTATTGATTTCGTAGCAGTGAACTATAAAATTAGTTTTATCAGGTAAGATGGCAATTTATATTGCCCATTTATCTCCAACAGGTAAAGAATTAAAGAGCGTTTCAATCTCTTTAGAATACCCTGTATACCCTGACTTGAACGAATACATTGTTACCATAGACGTATTTTACAGTCTATAGCTTATAATTATATTTTGATCAGTGTATCAGGTACCATATGTCATGGAGACAACGCACGACTAATTTGCTTCCATTTAAGATTACTATCTTATTTTATTTGATTCCTTAATCATGTAGATTAATATTATTTGAACTGTAGAGGTAATAATTTCTACAACATTCGAGGTATCATGAACTGTTCAAGTTCTTAAAAATTTTCTCGTATAGTTTGAATAACAATATGTTAGGTTTTGTAGTTAATAAGTATGGCTATTCTTGCTCTTGAGCTGATTGCAATCGATGTTTGTTAAAGATCTTGCTTTTCAGATCTCTCTGCTAGTTATGGCCAACAAGTCTTTGTTATTTTTGTGTCTGACCTTAAAAACAGTTGCGACAAATATACGACGACTGGGAGTAGAAATCAGGTAAATGAATAAGTCAAAAATATGAATAAGTTAAAAAATGGCAGTACATTTGGTGAGCTTTTAAAGCATGGCCATGTTTTCTCAAACCTTTTAATAGCGCTTTTTTATACTTTCTGAATAACTTCTCTTACTTATTCTAGACTTGTTTATATTTAAGAAGCTCGAATATTTATTAAAAGTATAAAATACTATTGAATTTTGGCATTTGAATTTTACTGCTTATAAATTTAAAACAGGTGAAACGAAAGCTGATCAAAACTCATCAATATATTCTTGGGGTTAATCTAATATATATATATATATATATATATATATATATATATATATATATATATATATATATATATATATATATATATATATATATATATATATATATATATATATATATATTTAGAACCAGAATTTTAAGTATTTAAATCAAAATCATGCTATTTATTGTTGCTTGAAAACCTGTTATAGATAATTCTAAATAAAACAGGAACAGTACAAAATCAAAACAATGTGAAAACAGGAAGAAATTTTAGCCATTCATATAATTATATTAGGATAAAAATAGAGAAAAGCGAGGAAGCGAGAAAAAGAAACCTGAGGAAGCAGTATATGAAACCTTTAATGGATGGGAAATAAACAGGGGAAAACAGACGGAAATGTCAAGAGAAGCCTAGCATTGAGATTCAAATTACTCAAGATAATGTTGCAGAGATATTTTTCTTTCCTTTGAAGAAACAGACTATTTGTTGTAATATATAAATTTCCTTATTTTTACTTTGGATTAAAATTATTTCTATCGACTCTTTAATGACAGACTCGATATAAGTGATTTTATTGTATCAATACTTATATAATTTGGACAATATTAAGGTTATGTGATTTACATTAATTATTATTTCTTTTATTTCTCAGAGGCTAATGTTAGGATTATAAATTATGGGGATTAAATGACAATTTTAGGATTAGTGCGTATGGGAAAATCAATGAGCACATTTCTTGATTATGAAGTTATTAGAAATTGACTATCTCCATTGTATTTGCAATTATGACTTTCCTCTACATGCATAGTATAATATATAGGGAGAGTATTGTGAAGAGGTTAAAAAAAAAATTCACCGGCAGAGTACGTTTCAAGCATTCTTGAATTCGAATCGAAAGGTTTTGAGGTTATGTCTGTGTGTGTGTGTGTTTGTGAGAATGTGGACGCGATATTTCGCGAATAAAAGGAGCATATAAAGAATAAATTGGTAAGATTATTACAACTAGTGAACATGGAACCCAACTGATTTTAAACGGTGGGAAACACTGTGACAATCTCCAAATTTTCGAATGAATTTTTGAAAAAGTCATAAAAAATGTTATATGATCCATATTTTATACGTAATTTTTTTTTTTATTAGAAAACGAATGACAATGGTGTTAAACGGTCGAAAATGTCACCAAATTGGCAATTTATAAATTATTTGACACCAATTAGAAAAATATGATGTAAGTAGCACATAACTAGCTCTACATAATGCAATGGCTTTACACCTGTCACAATGATATAATGGCGCACAAGATCTGCAGCACAATGATTTTGGCTTTGATTTAACACCACATAAATTAAAATTGGACGCTTTTGGCAACTTGATTAGTTCAAGCAAAATGACTTACACGCGTGCAGAATCCTTATAATAATGCCACTGACATTTAATTAATATCAATTGCATAAAATAAATGATCATTGTCGAACTGAGCTTCAAAATACAAAACCATTACAAAAAATATCCTCTCTCGTAAATGGAACGATCTAAATTTACGAGAATGACGTTGCTTATTATTGCATATGGAAAATGAACATATTTGGCGACACTTACTCCATTTTTAATTTTATCTAGTTTTTTTATACTTTTATTTCAAAACGTGCAATATCTTAAGAATAATTCATGCTAGTGTTCTAAACTTTATTCAGTTCGTTTTCTAATGAAAAATTACGTCTAAAAAGATTACGTTTTATCATTACTAAAAATGTTGATTTTTTTATGATTTCTTCAAAAATTCAACATGGAAATATGACATGGATTTAACTATTGTTTCAGTACGCTTCTCTTCTTTCTAACCCAGGCTGTACAACCTACTTGAAGATGTAAGATTTCTGTTTGGACGGTTGGGAAAGTGCTACCCAATTTTAGACCGGAACCCAATAGGGGTGGGAACTATAGGGACCATACCATCCATACCTACTCATCACCTATTGAATGTTGCAGTATACTGACACAATCTGCATATGCTCTTTTAACATATAAAACTACTTTTATATTTTCATTTCCTTTTGAAAATATAACTGTTAACGCCAAACAAGCAAAAGAAATAACCGATTTGCATTGAACAGAACGAATAATAACATTTCCTCCTTCCTCAAACCTTCACTGCACGAGCAGTACTCGTCAAAAACATTTAAAAAGAGAAAAATATGTTAATGCATTTAAACAAATAGCTCAATTTGTAAAAATTGTGTTGGTTTCTTTCAATTAAAAGTGTAATGAACGTACAACACTCTGTCAATTTTATAAATCAACAATTTTGTAAATAAATAATTTTCCTGTGCATGTATTTTCAAGAAAGTATTAAAATTCAACCATTTATTTATTAATTGTAGTTTAGTTATGATAGATGGTATATATTAAAGATTTATTAATCATATTTTAATTTATTATATGATTATAAATAAGGTTTATAATTAATGTTTTAATTTGCCACGAGGCGTCATCATAGATTGAGAATATATATTTCACCAGAAAGTTGAATAAATATTTTGCGCAGATTAAGAGATAAAGTAGCAAAATATATACTTATGTCTTAAATTCCTTAAATAAATACCATTATATATCACCAACATTTTCAAACTATAGCATTGAAATGACTATACTATCTGATATTATTTGTATGTAATAGAATGTCTTTTTGACATTTTGACATACATTTTTATGGTGCAAAATGAGTGTCACTCTCAAATTTTAAAATTGGACCAACCGTTTTTAATTTTTAAATGATTCTCCCTTAGCAGTGATATACTTGGATGCACTTATTTATATTTATTTTAAAACTTCATTTTACTTAGTATATAATATACAATTTTTGATAATGTGTGTGTGTGTAAATCATTCGTGCAATAAAGTTCTATATTGCGTATAATATTTCACCTGACTTTTATAAAAAATAGAAAAGAAGATGTATGAAAATAACGTTACTTACCCTTCTGGAAAAGACTTCCTTCGAATTTTTTTGATACAAATGGCGTAATTGTGAACAGTGGTCCACTCATAACCCTTTGAATGTTTGTTGGAGAATCTGACCTAGAGCGGCCACGGAACATGTTCATCATAGATTACGGATATATATTTAACCAGAAGGTTGAATAAATATTTTGCAAGAGATAACGTAGCAAAATATATGTGAATATCTTAAATTCCTTAAGTAAATACCATTATATATCACCAACATTTTCAAAGTATAGCATTGAAATGACTATACTATCTGATATTATTTTGTACATAATAGAATGTCTTTTTGACATTTTGGCATACATTTTTCTGTTGTAAAATTAGTGTCACTCTTAATAGTGCATGAGTCCATAAAAGCACAATTTATTAAAGAGCTAAATCATACAGTATTACCCAGAATGATAACATTACATGAGCACTTCGTATAGTATTTTAAATAACCTTTTTAAAGTTAGTAGCTACATCGTATAGTAGAAATCCAACTGTGTTTGGTACGATAAAAAATTTCAACTCCTTTTCACTGAAGTATTGACACTGATGTAATTTTAGCAACTAGTAAATTGTAGTCTTATTTAAATTTCTTTTACTTTGTTTATAAGCAATATAATGCTTTTCACTAAATTTAATGTAATGAATTTCAACTTTGGGTAATCTTAATGCTACTTTCTTTTTCTTCTTTGTGTAAAAAAACTGATACAGAACTCATACAACAGTGGTATTCCTAAGAGACATTTGCTAATTAATAATATATTGTGGAAGACAATCCATCAAGCAACAGCATACATAATATCTTACGATAGTATTTATAACATCATCCCGGTCTTTCGCAATCCAGAGGTTGGAATCATATGTACGTTGTTAAACATCTTTTGGCACATCGAAGAAAACAGGGAGAGGATCTCCCCTTAATGCACCCAACTTAAGCCAAAGACACTTGAACAAGCTAAAACACTCTCATTCCGTGGAAGACATAAAGTCATTCTGCACTATCGCAGGAAAGACAAGGACCTTGATGCAGTTGGTGAATCAGCCTGCATGTCCACAGTAACAGGTGTTCGTGACGTCATGAGGATAAGATTGTTGCCATGGAAGATCGCTTTTTTGACACGAAATTTTTATCTGTGTATCTGTGCATGTTTATATACGAAAAAAGTGGAATGTTAAAGTACAACATGTGGGGAGAAATCAAATGATCGTATCACCAGAACAATGATAGTGTAATTTTTGAAATATTTTACTTTTTGTAGAACTCGTGTGTACAACACGAATCGAAACGTTTCTCACCAGTCTTGAGAAGTGTTCTCTACTTCTAAACTACTATGATAAGTTATAGAATCTTAGTTTACACTCGCCTAACATGCTATAAAACTATAAAACTTGCTTAAAGTACTTTAAAACTTGTACTTTCTCAACAAATCTACATTTTGTTTTCAATTTTCCTTTGACTCCCACAAATGTTTTTACAGTTGTGGTACAATATTGACTGAGAGTGATCTTTAGGACGGGTGCTAGCGCTGCAAAGTTCAGAAAAATATATTGTATAAATATTGCCTACTTCTGAGAGACACTAAAAATAGTAAGTGAAAAGACGTTTCAATAACTGAGTATTATGGCATGAGGTACAAGAGTTATCAGAGCGCCTTTTTTTAAATTGAACTTAAAAGTATGGTCTAAAATGCTGTGAAAGAAAAATAGTGGCATTCAGATTGCAAATTTATTTTTAGCAGTAGGAAAGGTAAGTTTAGATTTAATATCACTCTAATCTAGTTCTGTAAAATTATGAATTACGTTAGTATACCTAAATGCGAATAATGTAAAGCATATTCTATGCAGACATTATGCATAATAATAGATACCGTAATAAGACAATTTTTGAATTTTTATATTAGTACTAGAAAATATACCCTCCGTTGCCGCTTCCCCACTGGGTTCCGGTCTAAATTGGGTGGAACTTCCCGGCCGTGCAAACGGTTACCATACACCTTTCTGGTAAGTCGGACGGTATCTGGGTCTCAACAACAACCCTCCGTTGCCACAACTGCCGCAGTGTTCATGCGGAGTACGATCACGTTAAACATGTGGGTCCGTAAGTCCTTCCGAGAGGTTGGTGGTAGGGGAAGGAGGGTACGGTCCCTGTGGATGCCTCCCCCACTGGGTTCCGGTCTAAATTGGATGGCACTTCCCGGTCGTCCAAACAGTTACCTTACACCTTTCTGGTAGGTCGGACGGTTTGGGTCTCAACAACAACCCTCCGTTGCCGGGGATTTAAGATGGGTGAACGTGGTACAGCTATTTGTGCACCTATGCAACAGTGACACATTTGTGCACCTATGCAACAGTTATTTTATTTTTCTTATAAGCGAGAGTATTGTTCAAACTTTCTTTGGTTTGGGGGAATTCGCTGTAAGTTTCAGCGTATTTGTTTACTAGAGATTTGTATCTTAAATTCTAAGGCAGTGCTAGAACGTTCCATGAATTGCATCCGGAGTTACCAGGTATTTGAGATGTAAATCTTTGATTACAATTATACTGGAATTCAGATTGAATTCTAGAACATCAAAGAACGCTCTAACAATACGCCGGCTTTTAAGAAAATAAGTAAAAAAAAAACACAATCGCTATACCGATAGTGTTAAGATGGAAACTCTGCAAGAACATCCGGGTTACCTCTTGTCTTGGGAGATTACGTGTTCAACATTAATAACATGGAATACTATTAATAGTATGAATTATCTTCCGTTTTTTTTTAAAGAGCATTTTTCGATCTTTCCGATGGTGTCAAGGTGAAAACTATGTGCTAATTTTGGTCGCTAAGGAACTGATTTGTGTAAAAATCTCTAAAAATCGTGCTGAAACATAAAATAACTCAAAAATTAAATCGAAATAAAAAAAAACCTCTCTGAGGTGTACCTTTACGGGTCCTGAAGTACATGAGTACCAAATTTTATGCTGTTACTATTGCTAAATTTTATGCTGTTACTGCAAACCGTATGCTGTTACTATTTTCCTCTAAAAATGAACAGACATCCATCTTTCTTTATTATTATAGATATAAAGAACTTAAATTACAAAATATAGTGATGTGGAGAAAGCTCATGACAAGGAAATTTTTATCAAAATAATTAAAATAATAAAACGGGTCTAGCACACTAAATTTACAACTGATATGAGTTAAAGATTTAACAAGAAAGATCAATCATGAATAAACCATTGATTATGAAACACTTTCTAACTACAATGCAATTTTATTTAAACATATCTAAAATACGATACATTCAGCGGCGATATTTTTAAAATTAACACAATACTACAATAATGTATTATATTTTAAAACTTAAAACTTCATCGAAAAAATGAACTTTATTCAAATGACGTCATCGAAATATAAGTCGTCTGGCTCTCTATGCAAAAGCAGTGAATATTTGATTGATACATTTTTATTCCATTCCTTTCATTCATCGATGGTATTTTTTAAAAATTATCACAATACTATAATAATATATCTTACTTAATAACTTAAAATGATGGCGGTAAAAGTACTTTCCAACTCCATGCTTCATCAGAAAATGCAATGCTATAAAATCGTCTGCTTCTCTATGCAAAGTCAATGAATATTTCATTCATATCAGTTACATTCTAGATTCCAGAGCTAAATAATTCTGCATTAAAAATTCAGCAATTCTTATACATTCTTATACAATATAATTACAGCTTGATGTGCTTACATTCTGCATACATTAAAATTAGACTTCGTTGTAGAAATAATCAAAGTTTGATGATCATTTAAACTAAAAAATAATATACATGCACACAAATTACGCAGATATAAAGTGGTTTTAAGACGGATGTAACTCTAAATATAAATTAAAAAGAACTTTAAAATCACAATTTTGACGCTGATAAAATGATGGATGCCATATTTTATTTTGAAATGAGTCACGTGATTTTTTCATATAATATGGGTGTAATTATTATTTTAGTTTTTATTTAAAATTTACCTAATATATTTTGCTGAAATTTTTTTATATATTTTATGAGCTAATTTGAATATTTCCTAAAATTTTCGAAGCAATTTGTGAATGTTAAATTTGCTTAAAAAATGTTTGAAAAATTAGGTTCCATAGGGTTCAATGTATTTCATTTTTTCAATCCAGGTTCAATCCAAATCTAATTGGGTGATATTATTCATTTACATTCCCACATGTCCCACAAATCTACTCAACAACATACTAAAATTTCATTTTGATAAAGTCATTTTTACGGCAGCTATCGTGCGAACGGACAGACAGACAGAATGGACAAAGTCATAAACACTTTTTAACTATGTTGTAAAGTGTTAAAAAGTGTAAAGATCAATAGGTATTTATTGCTAATTAGATTTATCAACCAACAGAAAAAATGGTTTCAATAAACTCAATGCTTGAATAATTAATCCATCTTTTCATCTAAGTTGCTTATTGTACTGGCGTTGTATAAAATCAGCCTCTCTTTCGGTGAGGCTGTACATCCTTTCAGAACCCTTGGTGATGGGATGGTTGACACAAGAAATTATGTTACACACAGAAACATGGTAGATGTTTTCCTTTTGTGAAAGCAGGCCATATGTGAATATTACATGGTCATACGGATGTATGATGTTTACTTTTACACCACCTTTCAACTCCCACTGGGTTCCGGTCTAAATTGGGTGGCACTTCCCGACCGTCCAAACAGTTACCTTACACCTTTCTGGTAGGTCGGACGGTCTGGGTTTCAACAACAACAACAACCACCTTTCCCCTCTTCATGTCTTGAAAGTACTAATTCAAACAAGAAAGACCAATCGTGCAAAAAGCATTGCAGTTTCCAACTGCAGTGCAATTTTATTTAAACATATCTAAAATTCGATACGATCAGCGTTAGTATTTTTAAAATTATCACAATACTACAATAATTTATTATATTTGAAAACTTATAAACTTCATCGAAAAAAAAATGAACTTTATTCAAATGACGTCATTGAAATATAAATCGCCTGGCTCTCTATATAAAAGCAGTAAATATTTCATTCATACACTTTTATTCCATTGCTTTCATTCATCACAATACTACAATAATTTATTTTACTTAAAACCTTAAAACCATGGAGGTAAAAGTAATTTAACTCTATGCTTAAAACTTTATGGAAAAATTCTGCTATAAAATCGTCTGCTTCTCTATGTAAAATCAATGAATGTTTCATTTATATCAGCTATGTTGTAGACTCCAGAGCTAAATAATTTTGTGTTAAATAAATGCAGAAATTCTTATACAACTCATCTTACAGCTTGATGTGTTTACATTCTCCATAAGGGAAAATTAGGCTTCGTTGTAGAAATAATCCAAGTTTGATGATCATTAAAACTCAAATATATTGTAATTACGTTGTTTCAAAATATAGATGCACAGAAATTAAGCAAAAATAAAGTGAGTTTAGAAAGGATACCACACTAAATATAAATTAAAAAGAACTTTAAAAATCACGATTTTGACATAAGATGGATGCCATATTTTATTTTGAAGTGGGTCAAGTGATCTCTTCATATAATATGGGTGTAATTATTATTTCAATTTTTATTTTAAAAAAACTACCGAATATATTCTGCTGAAAACTTTTTCATATTTTTTATGGGATACTTTGAATATTTCCTAATACCTTCAAAGCAATTTGTGAATCTTAAATTCACTTAAAATATGTTTGAAAAATTAGGTTCCATTGGGTTCACTGTATTTCATTTCTTTAACTCGGGTTCAATCCAAAATTAATTGGGTGATATTATTCATTTATATTCTCATATGTCCCACAGACCGTCTGAACAACATACTAAAATTTCATTTTGATAAAGTCATTGTTACGGCAGTTATCGTGCGAACGGACAGACAGACAGAATGAACAAAGTCATAAACACTTTTCAAAAGTGTTAAAAACCAATGATTGTCATAAAGACATGCAACTTATAAGTTAATAAAGATCTGTGACGTGTCATGAATGCAGGTGGTTGTTCTCCAGAGAATAGGAAAATAGTGCTGAAGTTTTTATCAAAATTGATTCTTTTTGTTCCAATAGAATATTCAGACACAGGGATGAAATGGTGAAATCCACGTATACCAAGAATTGTTTTAGTTTTAGAAAATTGGATTTCTAACTGATGATGTGTTTCTTTCTTACCATTCAGACTCTTGAAGACTCTTTTTGACTCTTGCCTATCAAAAATTAAAAACTTTTTATGTTGAATCTATTGCATCATTTTATTTTATTTTTTTATTTATTTATTTATATTTTGTCAAAATTCCCTCGGGCCGGATCAGGCTTGCCGTAATTTGGGACCTGGTCTAAAACTTATCCATTTCATACTTTATGTAAAATATATACAGAGAGATAATTAAAGTCAATCGATTGCTGTATAACATTTATGCGGAAAAACACAGTATATGATAGTCATCTAAAATTAAAATTATATTTTAGAATAGTGATACAGACATAAATGATATTAATCCCACCTAATTCCTTTAATAGGATTTTAAGCAATACTTTTGGGCTAAATTTAAAAGTAAATGGGGCCTTGGTAACTCTTGCTCCTCATACCATAATACTCTATAAATATGTCTTTGCGATTAAAATGTTGTTAATAAAATTAAACGAATTAATTTTAGTGTCTTCCAGAAGTAGGAATTATTTATATAGATTTTTTTTAGAAATCTGCACACATTTTTGAAAATGTGGTAGAAATTTGATAGTGATAATTAGATTAGACACAACTAGACAATTAGATATGAATTTTTTCTTATTGCCTCTAAAAGTAGTATGTCGGAAAAGTCATTTATATACAATTTTCCAAAATTTTGATATTTTATATATCAGGCCAAGAAAGGGAAAATTTTATATGGAGTTGTAACTTGGTGATAGTAATAAGTGAAAAGGGTAAAATGAAAATCTGATTTGATGGGTGTCATTTCAAAATTAAATTGGGTGATATGGCATGGAATGACCCTGTATTTTTAACACTTTACAACAAAGTTAAAAAGTGTTTATGATTTTGTTCATTCTGCCTGTCTGTCTGTCTGTCCGTTAGCACGATAACTGCCGTAAAAATGACTTAATCAAAATGAAATTTTAGTATGTTGTTCAGAGGGTCTGTAGGACCTATAGGAATATAAATGAATAATATCACCCAATTAGTTTTGGATTGAACCCGGGTTGAAAAAATGAAATACATTGAGCCCTATGGGACCTAATTTTTCAAACATTTTTTAAGCGGATTTAAAATTCACAAATTGCTTCGAAAATTTTAGGTAATACTTAAATTGCTCCATAAAATATATAAAAAAAAATTCAGCGAAATATATTCAGTAGCTTTTTAAATAAAAATTAAAATAATAATTACACCTCTTATATGAAACGATCACGTGACCATGATGTGAAAAGATCACATGACCCACTTCAAAATTATATATGGCATCCATCTTGTTTCAAAATCGTGATTTTTTAAGTTCTTTTTAATTTATATTTAATTTATATTGATTAATTTAATTTATATCCGTCCTAAAACTACTTTATTTTTGCTTAAATTCTGTGCATCTACATACTGAAACAACGCAAATACAATATATTTGAGTTTAAATGATTATCCAAATTTGATTATTTCTACAGCGAAGCCTATTTTTCACTTATGTAAAATGTAAACAGCAAAATATGTAGAATGAGTTGTATTAGAATTGCTGTATTTCTTTAACACAAAATAATTTAGTCCATGGAGTCTGCATGGCTGATATGAATGAAATATTAATTGATTTTATAAAGAGAAGGACGATTTTTTTCGATGAAGTTTTAAGCATAGAGTTTAATTACTTGTAGCTCCATGGTCTAAATTTTTAAATAAAATAAATAATTATAGTATTGTGATGAATGAAATGAATGGGAGAAAGTTATGAATGAAATGCTGTTTTTATAGAGAGATCCAGGCGTGTTATATTTTCTATGACGTCATTTGAATTAATTTCAGTTGTTTTTGATGAAGTTTTCAAATATAATAAATTATCGTAGTATTATGATAGTTTTAAAAATATTACCGTGGAATGTATCGCATTTTAGAGATATTTAAACCATGCAATTTATATTTCAATGCCGTCATTTGAATGAAGTTCATTTTTTTCAATGAAGGTTTAAGTTTTCAAATAAAAAAAATAATGTAGTATTGTGATAAGTTTTAAAATATTACCGAGGAATGTATTACATTTTCGACTTTTTTAAATAAAATTGCATTGAAGTTGGAAAGTGTTTCATAATCAATGCTTTAAGCATGATTGATCTTCCTTGTTTATTGATTGACTTGTTTTTTCAGCTGCAAAAAATATGAGTAGCAAAACGTCAGCATTTTTCTTTCACAACTTTCTAACCCATACTTTTATGTTCAATTAAAAAAAATAGCGCCCTGATAGCTCTATTGCCTCATGCCATACTACTCAGTTAATGAAGACATTTCTGCACTTAAATTATTTTAATGAAATTAAATTAATTAAATTTCAGTATCTTTCAGAAGTAGGCAATATTCATACAATATTTTTTTTTAAATCTACACATTTATATTGATCTATGTTAAACATTTTTTAGTGATATGTAGATATGACACAGAGATATGAATTTTCTCAAATACGGCTTCTAAAAATCTCGGAAAAATCATGTATGTGAAATCTCCCAAAACGTTGGCATTTTATATCTCAGAAACTATGTGACCTAGATAGAAACACACATACATTATATATATATATATATATATATATATATATATATATATATATATATATATATATATATATATATATATATGTATATACCTCGAAGATGTTTATTTTCTTTTTTTATGTGCATTTAATACTTTTTAATTTGTCATTAAATAAAAAAAAGCCCATTGACGAGTGCGCCTGTTACGTTGATTTCACTCCAGTTCTTTGTAGTTAAAAGGTTAACACTTGTCGAGTTTATATTAGTAAATACCTGCTTTCTTCTATTGTAAATACAGAACGTTTATGGTTCTCCTTTACAACTTTCCAAATTTTTGGAGTCCAGAAAATACCATTATTTTGTTTCCGAATTTAAGATGTTAAATTGAAAAAAAATATGCGTTCAAGTGTTTTTTGGCCAATGCATGATTATCCAAATTTGATTATTTCTACAACGAAGCCTATTTTTCACCTATGTAAAACGTAAACAGCAAAATATGTAGAATGAGTTGTATTAGAATTCCTGTATTTTTTTAATACAAAATAATTTAGTCCATGGAGTCTGCATGGCTGATATGAATGAAATATTAATTGATTTTATAAAATGAAGGACGATTTTTTTCGATGAAGTTTTAAGCATAGAGTTTAATTATTTGTAGCTCCATGGTCTTAAATAAAATGTTTAAATAAAATAAATTATTATAGTATTGTGATGAATGAAATGAATGGGAGAAAGTTATGAATGAAATCTTGTTTTTATAGAGAGATCCAGGCGTGTTATTTTTTCTATGACGTCATTTGAATTAATTTCAGTTGTTTTCGATGAAGTTTTCAAATATAATAAATTATCGTAGTATTATGATAATTCTAAAACTATTACCAAGGAATGTATAACATTTTAGAGATGTTTAAACCAGGCAATTTATATTTCAATGCCGTCATTTGAATGAAGTTCATTTTTTTCGATGAAGGTTTAAGTTTTCAAATATAATAAATTAATGCAGTATTGTGATAAGTTTCAAAATATTACCGAGGAATGTATTGCATTTTAGACTTGTTTAAATAAAATTGCATTGAAGTTGGAAAGTGTTTCATAATTAATGCTTTAAGCATGATTGATCTTTCTTGTTATTTTTTGTCCTTGCTGAGGAGTCTTTTTTTTACCATAAAGAGGTGGTTTTGTGAGATCGCAATAGTTTTTGTAGCAATATTTATCGACATGATTACGCAGAAATGATATAGCAGATATCGCATATTTTACTTAACCGACGAGCACCATATACTTTCATATATAATGAATTTTGTTTTGAGTTTAAAAATAAAAGTATATACATGCCAAAGAAATTCAAAAAATCAACCATCATTGATTAAAGCCGGTTCATTAGTTACGGCTGTAGTCAATATTAAAAGAGAAGCAGGCCAATGCGAAAATTGTAAAAAGCATCATTTCAAAGTTATTTTTTCTCAGGCGCGACTGCCCCAATTGTAATGTGTTTTATTTTGCTTTTATCTGTTTTGTGAGCGTACTACACAGAAAAAGAATCACCTCTTTAGCTATCTTGGGACTGAGCTACAGCCCTCTAAGCATTGGACTTTGTCACGTTAAGTATAATATACACGCTGACGCGGTGGTCGAATGGTCAAAGGTAAGCGTTTCCTAGCGATCGTTCGGCTGCCGGGTTGTGGGTTCGAGTCCCACCTGTGGGCATGGGTGTTGTGTCGTTGGGCGCAGTGTGTTCCGCCCTTACTGGTGCGCCGGGGCAACGTCATGTGACGGCTAAATAGTCCACGTTTTTGGCCGGTGTATAGGTGAATGATGAATCAAGTGCCTGGCCATTTTTAAAAAAGAAAAAATGTATAATATACACTTGCCAGCTACATATTCGGATATGACGACTTGGTGAGTTAATACGATGACGCGTCCCTAAAATCCTATAAGCTAAAATATTTGACCAAAAAGGTTTTCTTGTTAAGTTCTTTATGCAATAAGAAAACGACTGAATAAAATTAATTGTATCGCCCCTAGCAGAGTATTTCAGAAATTATGAAGCGAATTTTGTAATAGGTCGAAATTAAAGAAGAATGTCAATTACAAAGTTGCAGGGCAATGTTTTATGAGTAGGAATCGACAATAAAACTGTTACAGAAGGCATTTATTGGATACAATTCGGTTATAGGCGAATTGCTGTTATATTCAGAAATGACAAAATAAATAACACTTGTATGCACAGGACTTTTGTGTAGAGTTTGTTAAAAATGTCACTCGTCCTCGATAATGTACATTTAAACTGGAGAAAGAGTTTTTTTCACAACAATTATTTGCAATTTGTCGCTGTACATATAGCTAGGGATGAAGTGACAGATGTTTATTGCCTTCCATATACGTGTTTCGTGCGTGTCTGATGTCGATTCCTTCTAATGACATAAACAATAATGACATCTAAAATTTTGTGATTGACTTTCGTCTATCTAGTTTTGTTGCCGAGTTTGTTACAATAACTTTTTAAATTCTCCACTGAAGGCACTTCAATCACTTTTATTCAATTGGACATGGTCACTTTACTACAGAAATATTTAACGTGTACACTCATCCACTTTTCCTAAGTTACTGGGGTGTGGCTGCGCATATAGTAGCAGGTTAAGTATGACTAGCATGCATTGTCTTCCGAATACGCGTTTCATTTGTTATTTATGTCGATTCCTATTAATTAGACAATGCTCTACAACTTTGTAATTGACATGTTTCATCCATCTTGTTACCAAGTCAGTTACCCTAACTTTTTAAATTATGAGCTAGGGGATTTGCAGTCATTTTTATTCGATCGCACATGGTCACTTTACTATCGATAGATTTAACATGCACACTCATGGACGTTTCCTTACAAAGTAATTCTGGTGCTTAAGGATTTTCCTAGGAACTCGGTATATTAAAACATCTATTACTGTAAAATGTTGCTTTGTAGGAAGAAACGGGGCATAAGTCAACAAATATATATTTTTAGCGCATGATATTAAGTCGCCATAGATAATCTGTCTCGTTTTTAATATGTGCACAAAATTAAACTATTAACTTAAATAAAATGAATTGCTTCAAATTTCCGTGCATACATTTTACTTTGAGCGAACATTAAAATATATTCTCAAGCAAACAAACGTTTAAAGTTTACTAAGTCGCAAATTACACACTATTAAATTAGGCACAATTAACAACTTGTTAAACTTTCTCTGGTAATACTTGTTTGAGTTTATGGACATATAATGTTTTAATAGTTTACTTTAGCTGATTGCCATTAGAGAAAAATGATTTGACGTAGTAGTTTAAAGTTGTTTCTGCGCAGTTTCCAGGAATCCGTTTAAAAGATGTACTTGCAAGTTGATTTTAAAAGTTCTAATTTTCAAATGATCTCGATTTCTGTTTTGCTCATTTTCTTCCGGGTTTTATATTTCGTCCTATTTACTGTTCGGTTTTATTTATTTCTATCTTTAAGATTGAAATGCTAAGATTTCAGAAGCTAGAGATTTAAAAACAGCAAGAACAGAGGAATGCAATATTGATTCAGAAAACATGTTCTGCATGGAAGACTTTATAAGTGAACCAGTTCTATATTTATTAGATGTTAGGAGAACATGAAAAGGCTTAATATTGTCATCGTCTCTGTAGTATAATTCTGGGTATCGAGTTTAGATTTAACTCTGTACGACAGATGGACTGTAATCTGTAGCGTTTACGATTATTAATTTGAGTCTTTCTTATTCATTAAGAAATGTTTGCAAATATTGGTCATCCGTAATTAATCTTAAAATATAATATATAACCATAGTGTTTAACTTCTATACTGTTTAACTAGATAAATAAACGAACTTTTAACTGATTGGTTTTATCTTTATAAAAAAGCAAGAGTTTAATTACACTCATAAGATAAAATGATAGCACATAGCATCTATGGCTTTTAATGCAAAAGCTATATAAAAATTCTTTTTTGATAATTAATAAACCTTTTGTTTAACCCTAACCCAATATTTACGAACAAGATATACTTTATGCACTGCGTTGTTCAATTTCAAGTAAACATACATTTAAAACTTCTATGAATTCTCACACTAACGTTTAAAAAATTAATTATGTCGCCTTAAAGAGAGCAGAGAACAATTTATAAAGGATAAATAAGCTATAGCTTTGAAATATAACAAAGAACACTGGGTGATATCACAAATTTAGATATTTCAGTTAACAAAAGTTCATTTATAAATAGACGTTTTAGCTACAATTCAAGTCTACTGTGCTAGAAGATTGTAAAAACTTTTAAAGAAAAGCTATGTTTGTATGTAAAAATGTTCCTTAGTTACTGAAAGTTTAACACCATATTGGTGCTCCTGGAAAGAATGCAACACAGTACTGGTGCTCCTAAATAGTAAAAAAATGCGGATCCCTGCTTTCATTACCATTGTATCATGGGTTGGCAACTGTTTATGGCAGAGTGAATTTTTGTCATCGATAAGTACAGTATACATCCTTAAGCACCCCAATAACTTTGTAAGAGGTCCATTCAGGACTATCAATAGTAAAGTGACAATGCTCGATCGAATAAAAGTGAGTGCAGCGCTCCCTAGCAGAGAATTACAAAAGTTACGATAGCAAATTCGAAAACAAAGCGATATCGACAAAATGAGCTAGTAGAACATTGCCTAAGGAGTTGGATTCGACAATAAAAATGTTACATTGGCGATTTGCTGTCATATTTAGGAATGATACAAACAACATTTATATGAACGGAAATTTAGTGTAGAGCTGGTTTAAAATGCTCTCCGTCGAAAACAACGCACATTTGAAATGTCTGTTCGCTACGTGGGCATGTCACAACTCATGATAGACACCATGATTTTTTAAAATGAGTCAACACAATTAATTAGGTCCCGCATCTGCCATTGATCAAATTGTCCTAGATATACGCGGCCGCATAGGCCATTGTGCCCCAGTACTTCCACCCTTTATGCGTAGGTCACGACTAACGATAGACACCACGATTGCTCAAATATAACTAATACAATTAGCTGTACCCCAGATATCTACAAATTGAATAAATCGTATATTTCTGAATAAAATGTTCCCTTTCAAGCAGATTAGACCTGCTATTAAAAGTTATATTAAATATTTCATTTTGAATCAAGTAAACTAATCTATTTGAAATACACTGTTTTTCACATAGTACTTATAATAATGAAATAGTCTTTCTGTATAAAAATTAAAATTATTACTAAACATTTAGCAAATTTTGAATTCCGATAAAATTTCTCCACTCCTCATACAGTCCGGTCAGTGAATTAGAAATATGGGAACATTTATGAAAATATAGGTAGGTCACAGGCGACTGTTTGCAAATTGCGTTAGTCATAGGAGGTATACGTAAGTGCAACAATGGTATAAGAATGCTGTCGGTGTGTGTTCCTAGAAAAATGGAAAAAAAGAACATATTTGTCTCCGTTTGAAAAATGCTTTATTGTGGGACCCCGTTTGGCAGGAGCCACATTGCTAGAACAGAACAACTCACTAGCTTCTCGAAATGTGAGATATCCAGCAAGTATAACAGTTGGAAACAGAACCCCCAAGTGTTATCTAAAAGGCGGAACTGTAGATCGAAAACCATCAATCAAGCCCGTGATCGACGGCGTTTTGAGACGGCTTGTACAGTAGAAAAGGGGATCTACTTTGCAACAACTGACGGAAGACTCCAAAGAAGTCTTCTCGAAACCGATTTCGACCCGAACAATGCGTATGAAATTGCAAGGAATCAGCGTAGCCAGTTGCATACCTGTGCGGAACCCTATGATTTGAGCGAAGAACATGAAAATGCGTTTACAGCGATGTCCGGGACGGCGTCACTGGACATCCGAAAATAGGGGTTACAATCGAAAAATAAATTTATAGTGTAAATTTCGTTCTCCAATCTGGAATCTAAAGAAAATTAGTGTAGCTTTTTCACCAGTAAAACAGTGGCGTCACCAAGGGGATGGAATATACAGGCTGACATAACCGCCATTTTGACTTTAGCCGGTCCAGTCAGTTATCGTCTGTCTGTGCTATTTCAAGGAGCGCGCTTGTAACATGGCTGATATTTTATACATAATTTAGCTGTAAAATATGTGCTTCTGCTTTCAAAAAATGATACCAATCAATAAAGAAGACAGTCTAGAATGTTTTGGTTTCTCAAGATCGCAAAAAAAGGATGAGAAAGTAATAAACTCATTCAAAACGGCTGCTGTTGCGCCAACCTGAATATTTTGGAGCCTTACTATGAATGTTTTGATTTTTTCGAGATCCCGAGAAAGTAACTCTCTTTTCGCCATGTACAGCCATTGCTTGAACTGGGAGTCAATACGGTTGCTGTTGCGCCAACCTGTATATTTAGGAGCCTTACTATGAATGTTTTGATTTTTTCGAGATCCCGAGAAAGTAACTCTCTTTTCGCCATATACAACCATCGCTTCAACTGGGAGTCACGATGGCTGCTGTTGCTCCAACCTATATATTTAGGAGCCTTACTATGAATGTTTTGATTTTTTCGAGATCCCGAGAAAGTAACTCTCTTTTCGCCATGTACAGCCATTGCTTAAACTGGGAGTCAAGACGGCTGCTGTTGCGCCAACCTGTATATTTAGAAGCCTTACTATGAATGTTTTAATTTTTTCGAGATCCCGAGAAAGTAATTCTCTTTTCACCATGTACAGCCATTGCTTCAACTGGGAGTCAATACGGTTGCTGTTGCGCCAACCTGTATATTTAGGAGCCTTACTATGAATGTTTTGATTTTTTCGAGATCCCGAGAAAGTAACTCTCTTTTCGCCATGTACAGCCATTGCTTCAACTGGGAGTCAAGACGGCTGCTGTTGCGCCAACCTGTATATTTAGAAGCCTTACTATGAATGTTTTGATTTTTTCGAGATCCCGAGAAAGTAACTCTCTTTTCGCCATGTACAGCCATCGCTTCAACTGGGAGTTAAGACGGCGGCTGTTGCGGCAGTCTCTATATTTAGCAGGCTTAGTGTAAAGGATCGTAATCTTCCCTAGGGATATATCCTAATAACGAACACCTTCATTTTATGGACTTTATTTTTAATTTGTAGTCTCAAAAATATATCTGGTTCTGTGTATTTATCTACAAATATCAGGCCCTCCGAATAGTGCACAGTGTCTTTGGTCGTTAAAAATGTATCTGGTGCAACATGTTTTAAAGCATAAATACTTGCTTTAATCACTCATTTACTGCACTTTAATCACTATTTTTTAATGAAACAAATAGAAAAAATAAAATATTTAGTGATAATTTCAAAAATAGGTATTGAAAAATCTTAATTACTGGAAAACGATCAAGGTATACTAATAGATAAAGGCTTAAAATGAGGCTGAAAATTTAAAAATCTGAAAGTTTTATAACAAAATTTATCATAAATAAATGTTTTATGAACTATGTAATACGCTTATCTGATAAAAATAATAAACCATACTTTTTTACATATAGGAATATAATTAATTTCGATAACATATATAAATATCCAAATTATAGTCGTGGATTTTTCACCTACAAGTTTCAATATTTTATAATTAAAAAATATTTAATTTTTTGTATTAAATTTAAGGATTTAAAAGCTTATCATTAGTAAACTAGAGTTTGGTTAAATGATATTTGAGAACTATAACTATTGTAACTTCTCCAGCCTAATTTTTGTCTGACGATGCCACTATAACAGAGAGGGTATGATCTATCACCCTGGCAACTGAGTCCAAGTTTCTACTAATTTTCGAATGTATTGAAATTTACTTAAAAGTGGACTCATTCATCTCATTTGCAACCGTAAAGTAGTTGAAAGCTATTTTATTTCCGCTTCCGTACTGAAAGACAAAGCGTTGAAAACATTTGATCTTTCCTTTTGTCACCTAACGCAGTGCAATGACTGTTTCTTACTGACTGTCATTAGTGCAACGTCACCAAGTGGGTTGTTGAGAAGTAACTATAGCAGGTGGTGTTGTTTGAGAAGGCGGTCGTTGCTCTGAGGCTCGTTTCCTCGACATAATGCCGGAAATGTCTAGCGAATTTGGCCGTTTACAAATATTGTCAGTTCGTGAATCACAAATGTTTGTAACCTCAAACAATTTGGCGCGTAATGCAACAGCTTGATTAGAGTGTAGGATTTCTCCCTTAGGACAGGGGTTCTCAACCATTGATACACATACCACTGGTGGTACACTAGCAGAAGATGGTGATACGTGGTAGTACATGGATAATCTTTAGTATTAGACGAATATGTTTTTTTCGAAAAAGAAAATCTGATGTGGGCAGCAAATGACTTTAACTATAGACTCAAATTGCTTTTCTCTTTATTTCTTCCATAATTCATTAAGTAAAGTTTAGCGGTGCACATTATCATAGTTAATTATTTGAAATCACATTAAATTTGCAGTTTAATGCAATTTTCGTTTTCATTTGGTGACTGGACGTATTTTCAAAAGCGACGTTGTAAAAATGCGAAAAATCTGAAATATTTCATGAACGGTGACTTTCAGGTTGTGGATTTGGTCTTATTCACCATATAAAACAAGCATTTAAATGATACATTTGAGCATATGTAGTCTTTTATTTTAGATTTTGAAGATTTTTGTGGGCTATTTCGCAAAAAAGACAGATTCTCTTCCCGAATCATATCAAAATCTAATTTGCACCAGGGTAACCCACAAGTGACCTACACACTAAAATTTGTGGAATTTCGTCTAATAGTTTTTAAGGTAAAGCGGATGCATACATTGCACAGATACACAGATGCCATGCTAAAAATAATATTTTCCAGTTTTAGAGGTATCGAGACGTGTAGATCCGACGAAAATTCGAGTTTCGATTTTCAATACTATTCCAATACTTTTCTTATGCATTATCATCAATTCTAAGATAAGCGAAAAGAGCAACTAGATATTTCATGTGATGGACTGGATTAAATAAAAGAAAGATTTCAAAAACATTTCAAAAAGAGGAATTATATTTATAATGCCGATTTCTTCGACGTATGCAAGTTTTTTTCAACGTTGTACTTAAGAAACAAATATAGAACAAAAACTAGAAGATAAATTAACTAGAAGATAAATAAAAGTTAAGTAAAATAGAACAAGACGTAAACTGCATCCGTCAACGATGTAGTGAAGCGTTTGCCACAGAAAACTGGTAAAAATACAAAACTACAAGTACGTTATCGAGGACCCTTAGTTGTAGAATCTATCTTACTCTGTGATACATACAGATTGTACTATCTACGGAGAACTGGATAAGGACAAAGCCGGTAACCGAATTATGTAACTACTGCACACTCTTCTCAAATGATGTTGTTGAGTTAGTGAACTACGAAGATGACGATGGCGAGACTACCGCAGAGTAATCAGATGCACTGTAGATGAGGGTACCGATTTCGTCATTATGGCCGATTATAAGCTCTAACTCGAAATCTATTTATTTCATATTTATTTCATCTTGATAACCTTGGGCGAGCGGCAATTAGTTATTCTTCGACTTTCGATGCATGTATTCGATGCTACGGTATTTTCGAGTTTCCGATAAGACGTAATTGATAAATCTTTATTAACTTATGCTAGAATTAATTATGTATTGAATTTTTTCTTTATATAAAGAAACTAGTTTCTGTCAAACAAGCACATTAAATCATTTTATTAATCAGCTTGTTATTCAATTATCATATTGTTTCTTAATCATATTTTCCCTCGTATTTGCTAATCTATTTAAATAAAACTGATGACTACAGATTCACTGATTGACTGACTGATTAACTCATTAACGAATCTCAGAAAATATTGAAGTTAAAACATGGAATATAGCAAGAATGTTCCTTTTATAGTACGAAGATGCACTAAAAAGGGATTTTGTCTTGCAAAATTTTAAATGAATTAAGAGCGGGTTTGAAATATGATATCTTACATTGATTTTCATAAGAGTGAAAATTATAAAATATGCATCTAAGCTAAATATCTCCTCAAAAACTCAATCTAATTGGTTGAAACTTTGCAATTATACTAGATGCAGGGAAAGTTTTAATATGTTTTATCTCTCTACACTTCTCCCAAATCGACGAAAGTTAAATTCTTATTTTGTCATTCTGTAATGACAACTTATAATTCAAAAACGGCTTCATCTATTTACATGCTTTTTTGACTAGTTTGCTTAATAAGGAGCACATTAATGTCTCCATTATTTTTGATTTCATATAATGTAAATTTAATTTTAATAGTAGTATCTCGGGCCGTCTACTTCTACTAATATTTATTATTTTTATTCAATCTTTTGTTAGACTAGAGGGCTTCAGCCCTATTTGCTGACACTCGCCATCTCTGCCCTCTGTTAGCTGCCGCTCACTCATCGCCAAAACTCGTGACCTGATACGCAGGCATAAGTTCCTCACTTCTCGATCTCATGGGCTCCATTCTCTTCTTGTTGTTGCTCACTCACCGCTACGAATACATTCTAATGGTGGGCACAAAACGGGATAAGCCGATAGAGTTCAAAATCCAAAGAATTAAAATATACCACAAAAGAGAGATAACGACATGCCACATTTGAATTTTCTAGGTGCTCCTTTCTCGAGTTAGTCCCTAAAGTACATTTCTAAGTACATTACTAAGTACATTTCTATGTCGATCTAAGAACTGTTTGGCCAAATAAGTAGGGCGACCATTTGTTCCGTATTTTGCGGAATGTTCCGATTTTTGGCTCTAGATAGAGGCGTCCCAAGAGAACTGCCATTTGTCCGATTTGTCACACATAAGGTAAAATAAATAATCCAAAATTTAATAATAATATATCGTACTAAATGCATAAATTGCATGTTGTGAATTTGTATAAATTTTTTCAGTTGCATTTTCAATGGTTCTTAGTTTTCCGGACACGAACAAAATTCAAGTGTCTATTGGTACGTGCATTCATGATTGTTCGATTTTTTTTAAGATAATTTTTTGCGTAAAATGCAAATTTTCCTTTAAAAAGGTTGTTCAGTTTTGACGAACTATATGAAGCATTTACGATCTTTAAGACGAATACTGCATAGTAAAAGACGTCTTGAATATTATGGCAGCAGAAAAAGAAAAAAAAGAAATTTTTCTGGAAGGAAAATGACACAGGCTTTTTAACCCAAACAATAATTTATAGAACTTTCTTCAATTTGTAGCTTTAAATGCTTGAGTAGAGACTGTAACTCTACTCTGCGATAACACATTAAGAATGAACACGTTTAGTTGTCGTTAAAAATAATAAAAAGTCTCGATATTTTTGTTGTGTCCCGATTTTTGAAAGTCGATGTCCCGAAATCGGCTGATCAAGAGTCGATCACCCTACTGATAAAGTTAAAAATAAAATTTTTAAATGCTCCACAAAAGACAACGACATATCATACTTCATATTACTATGATTAATGGAACTATATTAGTTAGTGTTTTAATCACACTAGCAGAATACTTTAATTCCGTATGGGTAGTCACTTGATCTGCTTCAGAGCTTCGATATCAAATTCACTTGATGGCGTTGATTATTTGCGACATCAGCATAGACTTGACGTCATGTCCAGGATAGGAAAAAGTTAATTTTCCTTCTGTTCTACATTTTATGACAATTTGTGATTGAAAATATTTTTCAAAGAACTATCCTCCAAGCTTAACTCAAGTCTTCCAGAAATATATAGTAAATGTCTAACGCAGTGGTTCCCAAAGTGGGTCCGCAGACTTCTCGGGGTCATGACGTCTGTAAAAGGTCCTTGGGTTTAAAAGTTGAAAACCACTGGTTCAACAAATATGGTTCCACTCAATATGGTTCTGCCTTTTCAGACCCTCTATAAGCATCCTGCTGACACAGAAGACTGGATCTTTGCACACTTAGAGTTTCGATCACAATACAGAACCTAACGGAGTAGGATTTCTGATTTTCTATCTGAGAAGGGTGGGCAAGAAATTGTTTTTCGAAAACTTTTTCCGGATCCTTCGGAAACCTCGTCGGAGATTTAGAGTGCTGAATATTTGTACACTTATTGTATCGACCCCTTGACAGAACCTAATGAAGACAGATATTCGATTTATCCCTCCAGGGGCGGGCATAAAGGGGGACAGAAAAGTCTTTTCAGATACTTCAGAAATCCCTCAGTGACCTAGAAGGTTGAAACTGTGCATACTTATAGTTACGACCAAAGGACAGCACCTAAGACAGCTAACATTTGATTAAAACACCTATTTTCAACAACACTAAGTGCTAGGATTTGTTAAACAAAATAAAATATATTAAAAAATAATAGCAAATTAATTTAAGATCATTAGTTTTCCTGTTGACCGGCTTAAATACTAGTGTATTTCTCATTGTCAGTATAATTTTGTCTGATCCCGCAAAATGAATTTTCTCTTTTAGACGGATTTTTTATGTAAGGTATTAATAATTTATTTTATAAGAGTATAAAAAATATATTTTAATAATTTAAAATGTAACATTTTAATAAAATGCATTCTGTGTTTAAAATTCTGTTTCATAGAATTTCGAATGTCTTATTTTCAATCTCATAAAAAGCTTAAACATCCAAGAAAAAAAATATTTTTCTATGCCATTTTATATGTCATATAAAGAAATAATTCAAAACAAAAAGAGATATAAAGTGATAAAAACTCGCCGAAACATAAAAAGAAACAAGTTAAAAAATTTTCAAACGTTGAACATGGAATGCATTTAGATGATCCTTTATAGATTGGATAAGTTGTTTCTTAGGATTCGACGTCAAAACGTGTTATGTTTACTTTTGATTTTTATTCCAATATGAAATGTCCCTAAAAGAAATTTGATATTGGCTCTTGTTGAAATGTAATAAAACTCTTTCATTGGTACTTCCAGTTGATGATTAAATTTGTTTCATCTTTTCACAATCGATGTTATGGCTTTTACATGCCTGCAATGTATGAGGAAAATAATATAACAGGATTGAAAACACGAAATATTTTTTCTCAGACATTTGAATATATTAAATTATAAACAAGAAATGTATGAAGGAGCTTTCATATGGTGGTAAGTGTGATATTTATTTATTTAAGACTCTGATGCTAAGGAAACTATTAATTTTTTAAGTACTAGGGGATCCGCCCCCCTGGTCACTACACTTCGTCAACCCTCGCAACTCGCTAACGCTCGCTGAGCCCCCTTCGCGAGCTGTTTCATGCCAAATTAAAATTTAAATCTCCAAACTAAATTTAAATTTAAAATATAACTAAGCGAAACTAAAATTAAAATTTAAAACTGAAACTGTTTCTTTTTGCGTATCCTTCCTTCCCATTTCACAAAGGATGTACCAATTTTCATACTTTCGTATGCTATAGTTTTTGCGGTATGAGACAGAGAAACTCTACAGAATAAGAATTTCTACTTCAGAAGTGCATGAAAAGTAGAAGAGAGACCTATAGATTGCATCGAAATTAAAAAAAAAAGGTTCGTCTTGCAAAAATTCAACTAAGTAGGTACATATGTGCAAAAATTCGTGGTCTTGCTATTGTTAGTATGGCCAGGATGCGAACTCGTAGTTTAAATATCCTGTCTCTGATTTTAACAATAAATATCTCTTAAACTGACGTTTAAATTGAAAACGGTTTATTCCTACGTGTTCTCCTAACATTTCTCTACAATAATAGCAAATTATGTTTTTGTATCCTATATTTTCTGCAGTACGAGACAGAGAACCTCGAAGAATGCGAAATTTGTCAAACGGCGGCGGCGTCAGCTACATTTTTAATATAGAGAGATTTCATTTAACATGCTAACTTATTAAGCTGAGTTGGGAATACAATAACCCTCCAATTGCTTCTTCGATACCTTATACCTTTCTGGTAGGTTGGACGGTCTGGGCTGAAGAAGCAGAATTGCTTCTTCGGTGAGAGATAACTACTTACCGTTACTGCAAAGTAAAATATACTTAATCTGGCTATTAAAGATTCTTTAGTAATATTTAAAATTCATTTACAAACTGTATCTTATTATTCACAATATTATTCCATTATTTTTAACAATTTGAGACCAAAATATTATTTTTTTTAGATCAGCGTTACCGTTTGATACCAGAGTTTTATTATTGTGAGATACCAAAGCAGTGGACAACCTTATTAAGTTGAAATCAAATTATGCAAATACACGACTTATGATCACATAGAAATGATTACATACTTCTATACTAAATGGAATGCGTGCACACAATTGCTGCACCGACATGGCTTTGTCTTGGCTCTCTTAGTCACACACTATTTGAATTTTTTAACACATCTACCCTTCCCCGGCAATTCATCCTGTTGCCCATACCCTAGGGTGAGTCGGGTGGCCTGGGTCTTCAACATCTACCCTTCCATCTCAACTTTCAACATCTTCATTTTATATCTCGATATTTTTTTACTAAACCTTTTGGTCTTGTGTTTTGAAGCGACTACTTAACAAATATATCTTAATTTTCAGGTACCTTCTTTAACATGGCTTCGGGGAAACACGCCTTCTTTTTTAACGCCAAATAAATGATGGTTCAGCTGCTGGTCCTTGATTGCTCGCACCCCATCAGATTATGTCTCAGTTCTAATTTGTATTTATTGGTCATAAAACACTGCCCGATTTAGTGTTTATTGTGTAGCTTTTGCGTCAGGCCTATTCTTCACCACTTGATTCCTCCTACTGTGATTTTAATGTTCAAATCTCTTACGTATCTTTGGTCTCACAGTAAATGGTATGTATACTTCATTCTCGACAGGACCTATTGAGAATTATTATACTCTTATTGACACTTATTTCATACAGCCATTACGAATTTTCGGAAAAACCAGAATAAATATGTCCAGAATCGGAAATAGAAATCCTTTGTGAATCCCTATTCCTCTCTGAAATTTGGTGCTGAATCCATATCAGTCATCATCTAAACTCAACCTTTAACCAATTCTGAGAAATGGATTTTGCAAAGAAAATGTAAATTTTTTAATAATTTTTGACGTGGAGCCCCGACCCAGCTGACCAGCACATCCCTGTGTTAGTCAAGCAAGGTGTAGGTTACAACAAGTTCTGGAGTGACTAATTTTTCAGGCTCTCTTAATTCTCAACTAGGGTTGACCTCTGTATTTTTATATATGAATTTCAGTTCTGTATATCCGTGCTTGAGTTTTTTATGTTGTACCAAAAGCATATAAATTGTTAATTCCGAATGTACAGTTTGTCTTTTGCTTTTTAGTAACAAAATAAAATGTGATATTTATAGATTTTCAAATAATGCAAATAACAAAGCAAAAATTCAGTGTTGTTTTTAAAGAAAACTTCAGTGTTACTTGAACGAAAAAAGTAAAATAATCAAATAATAAGTCAAATATCAAAAACATTTTTAGTTGATGAATTAATGACCATTTGGATGGTACATACGCTTATGAAATGTCAACCTGTTTAGATATGCATTTTCATGCTCTAACCTAACTTCTACGTTAGAGTTATAAACATTCGAAAATATACGATGCTGATAATTTTTGATATTCAAGTTCTTATATAAAGAAGGGAAAGAAAATTTAAAAAATGTTGGTAACAATCACAAAGCATAATAAACACCGGATTGTATATCTGTCCGTTCAAAAAGAAAAATAATTTTTAAATTAGGTATTTTTAGTAATATTTTAAATATTTTAGTATTGCTTAGCTAAATAGTTTCTGAAAATGAACTGATTCTGAACTGAAAAGAATCTTCTTTAACTAATACTATGATACTTTCAGATTTCAAATCTTTAATTTAAATGTTTTTATCGGTGTATAAAATGCAAGAAACATGTAAATAACTGTGTTTTTTAAATCACGTTCTTTCAAATCACGTTTCAAATCACGTTCTGTTTTTCAATCGCGTTTTCCACATCACGTTCTTTTAAACACCCTGCAGTCAAAGCAGCTTTCAAAATATTTTTTTGTGGAAATATCCTATACATTTTCACGTATGTAGGTTTGAACAAGAACAGTATAAATAAAATTGAAAATGGTGAAGTAAATAATAAAATAAATGTCGAAATTCTGTAGATTGACTCAGCAGTTATTGAATCTGGTCACTTTCATTTGATTCATTTGTAAAAACAAATGGTTTGAAATGCTATTTAAAAGTAGTAATTTTGCGTGCACACATATACATTTGTATACTAAACATTTCCAACCGCCTTTTACACATTCAAAATGGCCCGACCATTCAATTTGCTGCTCTAAGTCCTAGGACGAGCCGGATGGTCTGGGCTTTCGACATTCAAAATGGCCTGCTCTAAGTCTTAGGACGAGTCGGCTGGCCTGGGCTTTCGACATTCAAAATGGCGCACTTCCTGGCCATCCAAACAGTTAGTTACCTTACACCTTTCTGGTAGGTCGGACGGTCTGGGTCTCAACAACAACAACATTCAAAATGGCTGCCAACGGCCCTACCGTGCAGAAAACACCGGTTCTCGTTAGATCACCGAAGTCAAACAGCATCGGGCGCGGTTAGTACTTGCGTGGGTAACCACCTTGGAACAACGCGTGCTGTTGGCACATTTCGGGCGCAGTAGCCCGGTGGTTTGCCCGCTGGATTTGCACGCTGCCACAACTGCCGCCGTGTTCATGCGGAGTACGATCACGTTAAACATATGGGTCCGTAAGTCCTTCCGAGAGGTTGGTGGTAGGGGAAGGAGGGTACGGTACCTGTGGACGCCTCCCCCACTGGGTTCCGGTCTAAATTGGGTGGCACTTCCCGGTCGTCCAAACGGTTACCTTACACCTTTCTGGTAGGTCGGAATGACTGGGTCTCAACACTTAATAAACGTAATTAATAACGTTTCAGAATATCAAAACCCCTTCAGATTTAACCATAAGATTGATGAACATTTTATAATTCTGTTAACAATCGGAAAGTATATCGAATCTTATTTCTGCGCGCGACAAAATGATTTAATTGTTTAATTCCTTCTATTGCCAGGCAAAGGATAACCCAATTGCGCTTTATTATGTCTGAGAAACAAAGTGGTGTAAGTTTTTTAGATCTCTTTGTATCGTCACCCCTAATTCGTATTTTCTAAATTTGATTTTTTCGTTGATCTGGAAGCTGAGACGGATCGAATGAGACAAAAACCAAGATTATAGTTAGTGTGGAAAAACTAAATAATTTTGATACTTTTATAATATTTCACTGCATTGCCCTCTAAAATTCAAATTTTTGATGCATTAGAATTTCCTTTTAATTTGGAAATTGAAGCGAATCGAATGAGACCAAAACCAAGATTCTAGCTAATGCGGGAATCAACACAATTTTGATATTTCATAAATATTCCATCGCATCGTCTTCCATAATTCAAATCTTCCATATATATTAGATTTTCCTTTTATTTTGGAAGGTGAGACGAATCGAATGAGACCAAAACCAAGATTCTAGCTAGTGTGGGAATCAACATAATTTTGATATTTTATAAATATTCCATCGCATCGTCTTCCATAATTCAAATTTTCGATATATTAGATTTTCCTTTTATTTTGGAAGGTGAGACGAATCGAATGAGACCAAAACCAAGATTCTAGCTAGTGTGGGAATCAGCACAATTTTGATATTTTATAAATATTCCATCGCATCGTCTTCCATAATTCAAATTTTAAATATATATTAGATTTTTCTTTTATTTTAAAATGTGAGACGAATCGAATGAGACCAATACCAAAATGATAGCTAGTGTGGGAGTCAACACAATTTTGATATTGTATAAATATTCCATCGCATCGTTTTCCATAATTCAAATTTTCGATATATTAGATTTTCCTTTTATTTTGGAAGGTGAGACGAATCGAATGAGACCAAAACCAAGATTCTAGCTAGTGTGGGAATCAACACAATTTTGATATTTTATAAATGTTCCATCGCATCGTCTTCCATAATTCAAATTTTCAATATATTAGATTTTTCTTTTATTTTGAAAGGTGAGACGAATCGAGTGAGACGAATACCAAAATGATAGCTATTGTGGGAATCAACATAATTTTGATATTTTAAAAATATTCCATCGCATCGTCTTCCATAATTTAAATTTTCGATATATTAGATTTTCCTTTTATTTTGGAAGGTGAGACGAATCGAATGAGGCCAAAACCAAGATTCTAGCTAGTGTGGGAATCAACACAATTTTGATATTTTATAAATATTCCACCGCATCGTCTTCCATAATTCCAATTTTCAATATATTAGAGTTTTATTTTACTTCGAAAGATGAGACGAATCGAATGAGACCAATACCAAAATAATAGCTAGTGTGGGAATGAACATAATTTTGATATTTTATAAATATTCCATCGCATCGCCTTCCATAATTCAAATTTTCGATATTTTAGATTTTCCTTTTATTTTGGAAGGTGAGACGAATCGAATGAGACCAAAACCAAGATTCTAGCTAGTGTGGGAATCAACATAATTTTGATATTTTTTAAATATTCCATCGCATCGTCCTCCGTAAATAAAATTGTCTATATATTAGATAATTTGGAAGGTGAGCCGTATCGAATGAGACCAAAATCATCAGTTTAGCTAGTAATGAAATACTACATAATTTTGATATATTTTGTTATTCCATCGCATCGTCCTCCTTATTTCAAATATATATATATATATATATATATATATATATATATATATATATTTCGATATATTAGATTTTCTTTTTAATTTGGATTGTGAGACGGGTCGAATGAGACAAAAATAAAAATATTATTTAGAGTGGAAGTGCTCGATAATTAAACAAAGTGGCTTTGAGTTTTTTGATTATTTCTTTGCAATGATGAATTTTTCGAATATTTCGACTTTTTCGAAATATAAGATTTTCCGTTGATTTGGAAATTGAAAGTGATCTAATGAGAACAAAAGAGATTCTAGCTCAAGAGGAAGTGCTTGATTATTTTGAAAGTGGTTTTGAGTGTTTTGATTATTTCTTCGCACCGTCACTGCCAATTTGGGTTTTTAAAACTTTAAATTTTTATCTTGACCTAAAAGCTGAGGCGGACCAAATGACATAAAATCCAATTATTAGAGTGCTCAAAAATTTCGATATATCATTTAATCAGTTAATTAGTTCAATGCATATTATATAGATTTTGATATTTGGTTTCAAAATTTCGTTATTATTGTTGTTCTTTTGTGTATTTTTATCGGTATATTTATAATGCTCAACCATTAAATTCAGGTTTCGCAATAGGTATGACAATTTTTTTGTTTTATATGACCTCAATTGTCACTGTATATTTAAAATGGAAATATAATAGTGGGTAATGAATGTAATATGTATAAAACTGGATTTAAGTAATGTGAATAACATCTTTGCTTGGGGTTCCAATGGCGGAAATCAGAGCCATAATTAAAATGTAAATACTTTGGATGCTTATAACATCTCATGCTTGGGGTTTCTGTGGCGGAAATCGGAGCCATAATTAAAATGTAAATACTTTGGACGCTTATAACACCTGTGCTTGTGGTTTCTGTGGCGGAAATCGGAGCCATAATTAAAATGTAAATACTTTGGACGCTTATAACATCTGTGCTTGTGGTTTCTGTGGCGGAAATCAGAGCCATAATTAAAATGTAAATACTTTGGACGCTTATAACATCTGTGCTTGTGGTTTCTGTGGCGGAAATCGGAGCCATAATTAAAATGTAAATACTTTGGACGCTTATAACATCTATGCTTGTGGTTTCTGTGGCGGAAATCGGAGCCATAATTAAAATGTAAATACATTGGACCCCTATAACATCTTTGCTTGTGGTTTCTGTGTTTCGGAAATCGGAGCCATAATTAAAATGCAAATACTTTGGACGCTTATAACATCTATGCTTGGGGTTTCTGTGGCAGAAATCGGAGCCATAATTAAAATGTAAATACTTTGGACGCTTATAACATCTATGCTTGGGGTTTCTGTGGCGGAAATCGGAGCCATAATTAAAATGTAAATATGTTGGACACTTATAACTCCGAGCCTATAATAGATAAAAATGCAAATATCTTTCCTTTTTTGCCGGAAATAGGATTGAGATTAAAAAATAATTTCAGTATTTTAATATTTTGATTTTCTTCTTTGAAATAACTTAAAGTATCTATCCGAGTGAGTGTGTTTTTCATTTTTCTTACTTTTACTCGAAATACCTTCGAAACTATAAAATATAGATATAAACAGTAAACAACAAAAATATGAATTTAGAAATTTAGTTTCTATATCTATATACTTTTTTAAGAAAATGTTTCGAGTAATCGTCTAGTGAAATTGAAGAATTTTTCACATTTTCTGTTTTCCAAGAGTGTAATGCTAATATTCCCAAAACTGAAAGCGCTTGGCTATGAACAATAAGCAAGAATTGTGTGTACTATGAAAGCTCTACAAGTGTATATAATTGGATTTTTTATCGAGCCCTTTGTTTTGAAGTACAGTGGGCATAATTTTGATATTTCAGTATTTTAACCTGGGTTTTCCAATGGGTGGTAAAGATATAAAACTTAAAATGCCACGATTGTGGCAGCTCAATCTGTTTATTTGTTTCTGGGTGAAATATTGGTGCATAAGCACGAGATATTTTATTCTGTTTAAAAAAATAAGGAGGTTAAATGAACTTGGGATTTATAAACATGTTTAATGATTGGTGAGATTTTAATAGAATAGATTAATATATACGAATCCAATTATGTATTTATGTGCCGCCAGGCAAGTTCATAGATTAACCTGAATGTAAAATCTCGTCAGATGTATTGGATAAGTTTAATTTAAATAGATAAACAAGTTGGTAAATCAATTTGATATTTTGAAGAAGTTTATGGTAGGGATCCATATGATATCGGGGCGAAAATTAAAAATGCTAGCTAGCTAAAACCAGTTCGCGAGTAATTTGTAGCGCTTTGAAAGCGAAACAGGAGTCTGAAAAAATCAAATAAACTTATTAAACTAACTATTTTACTGTAGTTTTTATAAAATACTATTCATGCAAAACTATTTCGGTTCAATCGGACTGAAGCCACCGCTTTTTTTTTTTAATTTGGTCGAGCAAATTTAGATAACTTTTTCATACAAGAATTTTCAAACTGACCTCCAGCTGGCTTCTGTACCAGGTAGCCTGAAATGGTTCGTCTTGATGCCATGAAACATGTAACTACCTCCCACGCTCTCCGGGATCCATAGGACACTGTAGCTGACTCGTTGTCATCACATGTTGCACTAAAATTAAGAATATATAAATTAATAAACGGACAATATAGTAGCTGACTTCTGCTTTTTATGAACATGAATCTGATAATTCTTGTTTTAATTTTTACAAACTAATGGAATTTGTCAGCATGAAGCAGAGGACAAATAATGGCCTGAAAAATAAAATGTGCATACTCTTCTTGTTGAACAAAATAATAATTTATTACCTCCTTTATATGATTAGAGAAGAGTATAAAGTATCTTAAAGAATTTCACAAAATGTATGAGCAGAATGGGGTGTCATATAGTTATTTACAAGAAACATTTATGAAATTTAGTAATGCTAAAATCGGAGGCACATTCGTTGACCACCAAGTTTGTGGCAACATCAAATAAACATACAAAACAAATTCTAATCTGCACTACAGCTCGATAAGTATTAACATGCAAAAATATCAATTTACTATTCACTTTGGCATTCATTTAAATATTGTAATAAATACATAATTATGTACTTATTAACCCCATCTCGAGTTAATGCAGTCACAAAAACTTTATCAACTGGTAATGTAACTAGTTAGAATAACTAATCCAATTAATTCCAAATTTGAATAAGGATGTGATCCAACTCCCATTTAGTCATCGACACAATAGATTCCTGCTTTGAAGACATGCACCTTAATCTCTGCCCATTCTAGTGCTCTGAGAACTATTCACGTTTAGCACTTAGCACCCGCGTTTAACTACTTGCTCCACGACATAGAAGGATATCATAAGAGAGTTAGAATTTAAAACTTATAGCTAAGTCATCTATGTTGTCGTTTTAACATTTGGATAAGTGAAAATCGGAAGTCAATCTACCCTTCTGAATTAGAAAAAGACACATCCAAGTGAAACACTTTGTAGAGCGCAAGAAGTGGAAGATGATGGTTAAACTACGATTGGCTGCATGTTTTGCTATTGCACTTTGTCATATGAGAGACTTAAAGTGTCCTTAATTTAACAAATAAGGGATTTTGACATAAACGACAGACATTTTACGAATTTGATAGAAGACTTTATTTTCTCAAAGTAAGATGCATTCTTGAAGAACTTTCGATTGGGAAATGGAGGTATATGTATGTGGTGTCGCTATAATACCCCCCTCCCCACTCAACACACACACCAGGAACGCATCGAAACCTATTGAAGTGCGGAGAAATGATATTTTGAAAAAAAAGGAAAACAAAATATTTGAATAACCCCCCACACACACACACACACACACATACACACACACACGCCCTCCAATTTTTTGTGTGGTGATGCCACTGATACGTGTTTACTATGTAGAGTTCCTAAGAAAGTCTTTAAGCCCGCAAGGGGGTACACGTCCCCCTTAGAAGGGGGATAGGTTTGAACTCGGGATCAAGGGCGTCTTAGACCCGTGCTATATCGTTAGGCCAAAAGAATTATTCTGGCTCGAGAGCATAACCGGAAATGTCATTTGTAGCAGAGAGTAACGCGAGAGCTGGCTCTCACACACAGTCTCATAACTTTATAAGCAAAAGGCTATTAGCATACACGTAAGGTCTAGTTAAAGTAACCATACTCGATCGAATAAAAGTGATTGTAGCACCCTTAGATGATAATTAAAAAATATTATAGCCAATTTGGCAACGGGAGATAGACGAGAAATGCTAATCATAAAAATATAGAACATTGTCTAATTAGTAGAAATCGACACCAGGAATGATCGAAATGTGTATACCGAACGCAATAAACATCAATCATTCTTCATCAATTGCTGGATGCATAGCCATACCATAAGACTGTTAAACGTTGCGAAGCTATTCACGAGCGTATGCAAATAATGCCAGTGACGTGGTATCTATCTGTCCGATAAAAATCACGTGGATCGTTCGGTAATGTTTAATAATATTGAGGCGTGGCTGCGCATATTGTAACCGATTTAATATAACTGGCAAGTATATTATCTGGCATTTATGTAACTGGCATTTATTTGTACGTTTCGTTTGTTCCTGGTGTCGATTTTTATCAGTTATATAATGCTCTATAACTTTATAATTGGATTTTCTTTCCAATCGCTCTATTGCCGTTTTTCCAATTGTTTAAATTCCCATCTAGGAGCACTGCAATCAGTTTTATTCGATCGGGCATGGCCATATTTCTATAGATAGACTTAACTTGTACGTTCGTGGACTTTTCCTTATAAAGCTATTGGGGTGTTAAAGGACTTTCCTAGAACCATGTATATAAAATTGAAAATGTTTTTGCCAAATACAAAATTCTTTAAGGCTATCGTAATTGCTGGAAACCATCGTATACGATGTGACCTTTGCTCGTTTTACTAGATTATCAATCTGTGATTTGAATAATATTGCGGTTAGAGCTGTATAAATAGAATAAAACCACAATCTATAAACCACATTTATTCAAGCTGATACTAACGCTTTTATTGCAACCGACATAAAAACCAGAATAAAAAAACAAATAAATCTCCAATTTGAGAAATGCGTCAAAAGAAATCTACAATTATTGCGGTATTTCTTTTTTTTTTTTTTTTTTACGTAAAAAACTTTTTGCTTCATTAATTAAAGCTGAAATCACGTTTAATTGAATTATTACAAATAATGACATGTTTTATTAAACCACAAGAAAAGAAATCTAAGTGTTAAAACCATTTATTGTTGGCTCGTTTCTTAAAGTGAGCATTTAATTATTCACGCCATGCATTAACTAGGAGAATGAAGTGGAAATGAGAAACGAAAGGCGTTCAGTTCGAAAGCGAAAATCCGAATATTGTGAGGCGTGAAAATGTCAAGATTCATTATCACTGCGAAACAGATGCATCTTTATAGGTTGAATTTAATGTGCGAAAGGAATATTTAAGTTTTGAATATAATTCATTAATCTTTGCAAAATTGAATTTATTAATCAAAAAGCAATAATTTTACATGGAGTTAAAAGAATAATTTTAGACAGGTATTTTGATTCCCAAGCAAATATAGTCTTTTATATATAAAATATGTATTATTAGTAATATATTTATTTATTTATTTACTTAAAAGTATGGAAGCTGAAGTCCCACTAACAACTGGCAAAACAATACAATACAAAACTATACATATAAAAATATTGTAAAATGCAAAATATTTGCAACACATGATTTTTCAAAGCACTAGCAGATGAATATAAACCATCGAAATCACAAGAAAACCTGTTGTAAAGTTTGCAAAATTTATTAATTGAAAAATATAGCAATCTGTATTAGTACCAAAATTCCTTTCAGTAAATAAACTCATAGTCCCAGTTGAGTACTGAGGAACATGAAACCAGATTTCATCTAAGACAGGGATGCATTCAATTTATTGACTAGACAAAGGGAGATATATATACACTCTTTTGGGAAAGGAAAAAAAACAAAAAAAAACGAAACACCTTGAAGAAAGTTACTGTTTTTATTGAAGTTAAATATGCGTGCAGCTCATATACAGGTAATAAAATGATTACAAAATCAACGCCGCAGGACCCATCAATGGTTAGCAATTGTACATTGAAATTTCAAATCAATAATTGGTGAACTCCCCCCCTGGCGGCAATGCATGCGCATGCTTGTATACGTCTAGGTAAGGAGTGATAAAGTTTCCTAATGCTATCCTGTGATACATTCTACCAGGCATTCCTCAATTGTTGCTCCAGATCTGCTACATTTCGGGGTGCCCGAATCTAGCGGCCTAGTATGTCCCATACATGCTCGATTGGTGAAAGGTCTGGTGAACTTGCTGGCCAAGGAACAGTATAAACAGCACGAAGATAATCCACAGATATACGAGCCGTATGTGGAGTGGCATTATCTTGTTGGGAAATGGCTCCAGAATGACGTGCCAGGAAGAGTAACGCAAACCACAGCAGGATTTCATTAACATTTCGTTGAGCTGTTAAACTTCTACGCAGGATGACTAGGGCCGACCTGCGCTCGTAAGAGATAACACCCCACATTATCACACTAAGGTTAATGGCTGTGTGCCTGAGGCTGATTGGTATCGCTGGCCCTGGCGCCTCCACACACGTACCCGATGGTCATCTGCTGAAAGACTGAAGCGTGATTCATCAGTGAACACTATGCGATGCCAGTCTGCTGGCAGCCATAATGCTCGGCTACGACACCACTCCAAACGTCTCTGTCGATGTTGTGGGGTTATGGGCAGACATCTTAAAGGTCACCGTGAGCGTAACCCCACCTCAGCCAAGCGCCGTAGTATGGTGGAAGGTACCACGGGTGGTATGGAAGAGACTGTAGCACGTTGGATGCAGACAATGATGACGTTGAACCAATTTGGGCCTGTCGCACAATCAATCATCCGATCTTTCTTCGCATTCGTGCACCTTAGCCCTCCAAAGCCTTCATTCCGCCGATGAGTTCCTTGCAGCAACCACTGCTGCCAGCACCTGTGCACAGCAGTGTCCGTTCGGTGCAAGTGACGGCCTATTGCTCGGTATAACCAGCCAGCTTCACTCATCCTGACTATATGACCACGTTCGAACTCGTCTAATTGCGTATAAGGTCTTCGGCAACATCATAACGACATTATTGGTTGTGTTACCACGGAACTGCAACGCCGATTACGAGCAAAGATACACCTTTCACATTTTTAACCTTTTTTATAGGATGCTAGTTGCGCAGTAGGAGCGTGCGCTATGACCAAAGTTAACACTCATTGGTCTTGCAAATTTAATCATTTGCATAAGTGGTATAAAGGAATTTGCATGCGAAATTTCGAGATGATCGGATTATTTTTTAGGGATCGGATTATTAATTTATTATCGGATTATTAGGGAACTCTTAAGTAGTATATAAAATCAGTCGGTTAGAAGGACTTTTCGTATCTATCCCATTAATTTAGTAATAACCGATGGTTGGAGTTCAAGACACTAGATATCTTTTACCATGAATGGAAAGAGCTAGACCAACTAGAATTATGTTAGTAAATTTGTTCTATGTTGTTGTTGTTGTTGTTGTTGCTTATAACGTCCTGTTTCGGTCGAACCACAAACAAGACCAGTGATGCCAGAAGAAGGACAAAGAATGACATAAGACGAGATCACAAAGTTTTTATTAACACAAAAAAGCATCACTGACGAAGGTCTGGGGGGGGGGGGTGAAGCTTCACATTTGGCGAGGACCCAGAAGGCGGAAGACTGACTTCATCCTCAAGAAAACGCCCACTCGGGATTCGAACCCAATCCCACTAGACAGCAGTCGGAGACGCTATCCACTTCACCGCCTGGGCGTCATTTGTTCTGTAATATTGTTTGTTGAATATTAACCTATTTGATAATACTTTCTTCTTTTTTGAATTTCTTTGTTAATTTTTGGTAATGTGCAGTATCTCGAGACCGATTTATGCTAGTGATAAAAAAAAATGTATAATTTCTTAGTAATAAAAACATTAGATATGGAATGATTGTTTATTACGCTGGTTGATTGCAATGGGTATACCGAATGCTGAGACCTAACACGACTACACATTACGCCATAAATACGCCTTTTGCCCCTTGTGCGGGTGTATAAGCTCTTTTGATACGGCCTAAATAAGCTATTTTGATATACCCTAAATAAGTTCTTTTGATAGGCTTTAAATAAGCTCCTTTGGTACACCATAAATAGACTCCCTTGATTCGCCCCAAATACTCTTTTCACCCTCTGTGTGGGCGTAAAACTCTTTATGTTCTTTTGATACACTCTAGATAAGCTCCTTCGATACACTTTATAAGCTACTTAATCTACTTTGATTAAAATTAACAGCACGTTTTATAAATGAAAATTCTTGCATACTCTGATAATATTTTTAACTAAATTTCGATAATATTTTCGACTCTACTTATGCAGTACTTTGCAGGATACATTGTTTTCTGTTTAACAGCTGTAACACATACCGTTTTCAAAGGCAAGAAACAGCCGTCTTTGCCATAACAAACAAGAGGCGTACAGTTAATTTGTCAAAGCAAGATCAGCAACTGATATTAGAATAGCAAATGCTACTAAAGCAGGGGAAGAATGTTGCCAACGATTGAAGGAGGAAAAGAGGTAAAAACCACGGAGAGGGTTAATAGAAGTTGGACACTATTAATTAACGGGGGGCCAACGGCCATACCGTGCTGAAAACACCGGTTCTCGTTAGATCATCGAAGTGAAGCAGCATCGGGCGCGGTTAGTACTTGGTGGGTGACCACCTCGGAACGCCGCGTGCTGTTGGCCATCTCGGGTGCGGTATCCCCGTGGTTTGCGCGCTAGATTTGCACGCTGCCACAAATGCCGCCGTGTTCATGCGGAGTACGATCACGTTAAACATGTGGGTCCGTAAGTCCTTCCGAGAGGTTGGTGGTAGGGGAAGGAGAATACGGTCCCTGTGGATGCTTCCCCCACTGGGTTCCGGTCTAAATTGGGTAGGCACTTCCCGGCCGTCCATACAGTTACCTTACACCTTTCTGGTAGGTCGGACGGTCTGGGTCTCAACAACAACAACTATTAATTAACAGTAAAATACCAAAGAAGAAAGTGAATTTTTAACAAATGGATTCAAATCACTTGACGAATGAGTAAAACTACAGACATAAGTGTTCTAATAAATTAAAAAAGGCAACTAACTCTTTTCGGAAGTTACATGAGAGTTATCTTCCTTCTCTGCTGATACTGCTTTCATTCTCTGCTTCAGTCACGTTCGTTATTCTAACATCAGTTGCCAATCTTGCTTTGATGAGTGCCGGTTGTGCTTCTTGTTTGTTCTGACGAAGGAGGATATTTATTCCTATCGAAACCGATCGACATTATGCATTTTGTATTGGATGTTGCTTTAAACAATGTGTTTTTAGTTGTATTACATTAGCAGCAGTTTTATGCTTTCCAAATTGCATTTCTGTTTTACTTCCCGACAGACTTACTGATGTATGATCAATTTATATTCGAATTTAAAAAGCACCAGAAATTTGTTTCGATGTGATTCTTAATGAAATGCGCATATTCAATAAATTTTAGTTTTCGGTATTGACTCCAGGATGTTAATCAAAGAAAATGGAGAAATGGAATTTGCATAAAATTTTTAGATTTAATATGCTGAGTTAACTTTTGAGATGTATATTTTAAAATATGAATTAATTCCACTGCTTTTATCTTTTAAGAAATGCATTTTGCTTCAAAATGAATATTGCAAAAATATTTATGAAAAATGCATCTTAATGTCAAGAAGAGCAATTTAAAATTTTCTAGCTTTCTCATTTTATAAAATAATAATCAGTCAGTAAATGTGTTTGAGTTGGATTTTATTGAGATAAATAAGAAAACTGATTAAATAATTGAGATTCTTACCATTTAAGATACAATATTTTATGAATAAATTTTTAGTATTTCAAATATGAGTTAGATTTTAGTATCTGAAAGTGTCTCTAGATCTACATATAAATAATCTGTTTTCCTCTAATAAACTTTTAAATTATGAAACACCATATTAAAATGATAAATTCCTTGCCCACTGATGTTGCTAGAGTTTGGTATTACCTTCCTTATATACGGAGTATAATGAATGCACTGTGACGGGGTCGAAAATTCGAATTCTGACGAAGCACATTTTAAGCATTCCTAAACTCGAATCGAACGTTTTTGATGTGATGCGTTTGTGCGCATGTTAGTGTGTGTGTCTGTACGCATGTTAGTGCGTGTGTCTGTACGCATGTTAGTGCGTGTGTTTGTACGCATGTTAGTGCGTGTGTGCGTATGTATGCTAGTATGTATGTATATAAATGGGCATATATGCTAGTGTGTGTGTCCGTGAGTCTGTGGATGCGATATGTCATGAGCAAAAATATTACAGTCGGTGAATAATGGAATTTAATTGAATTTAAATGCAATCAAATGTTTGGAAACCCTAAAATTTCCGATAAAATTTTGAAAAAACAATTGAAAAATCAGAACCTTTATTAATGTTATAAACGTTAGAACGCTAGCATGAGTCATTCTCGAGATATTGCACATTTTTCAAAAACATTTATCAGAAAATTACAAAAAATTATAGTTATTTATTTATATATAAGAAAAATCCTTATCTCTGTCTATCTGTAATGCAATAAATTTGACGAACTTGCCGACTAATTTGGCGACATCTCGCAAACTTGGCGACTTATAATGGTGTCAAATTGACGAAAATATCGTCGCAATTTCAGAAATGACACTAAATTATGGAAAATGACGTCAAATTGATGAAATATTATTGGAAATATTTTTGCGAAATATTATAATTTAATTTGGTACTTCAAAATAGTTTTACATGTTGCTATCCAAAGAAGCAAGCGCCAAATGTACAATCAAGCATTGAAAACGTTGTGCCGTGGATTTTGTAGACCCTTTTTCTGTTGTGACAGAAGTAAATTTATTGCATTATGTAGTGAAAATCATGTGCTATCTACATCCGTTTTTTTTTTTACTTTGAAACGAAAATGAAACTTCAGATTTAGGATTCCTGCATGTATTCCTTTAGCATTTGCGTTTTAGAGAATTAATGAGCGCCTTCTAATTACAGAAAATATATTTCAGAACGACTGTTTCATAATACATAGTAGGGAAATAAATGAAATAAATATTCCTTAAATTATATAGGTTTTGGTAGCAATCACATTTGCCATTTATGTTTCTACCAAAAATTTTTGAAACATCTATTTTTCAGGATAGACTATAGCAAGTCCTTGGAGGATGATTGATGTGGATTGAGCATCAAATTTTGAAGAAGGTAGGGGTTCACTCAGGGTTTCCCCTTCTAATTTTTTTTAGTCGCTGTTCAAAAAGTGTCCTTTTCCATGAAACATATATATCTCAAGATAGACTATAAGTAAATTTAGATAATGAATGATATGGATTCAACATTAAATTATGGAGGCGAATGATTCCCTAAATTTCACTATTTTATTTTATAGATAATATCTTATTAATCTTTACGTAAAAATGATGCGTCTTAGGTCAGGTACATTATAAGATACTTGCATGCACTTGAAAACATGGAATCAGATGGTCTTTTAGAAGTCGCAGCAGTTAAATTTGATATGAGATTGATTATCCTCTTAAGTTTTTCGTTCACAAAGAGCACTTAAGAGGATAAGATTGATTTTTCCAAATAGGATACAATTTATTTTTTTTACGATTACTATTTTTTAACTAATATATTTAATTATTTTTGTCTTGAAATATATAAGCAAAAAAATTGGACTTGTCTGTACGTAACATGTTGCGTTGTGTTAATGTAAAAGAAAATATCCGTAATTAGTAGCTTGCACATTTCATTTTGAGACTTTATATACAATTATCATAAAATGCATGTTATATTTTAAATTTGGTTTGGGTAAATAATGTTAGCTCTAAATTTTATTTCGAAAAGAAAAATGTTTTCCTTGAAGCCTTTATTTATTCAATTCATCAACTTCTTGTTTGTTAAAATAAAGCAAATCCATTTACCTTACATTCGAATAAATATTTTATTTGCTTGGAGACATGGTATACTTTTTACTAAAAATAACTCTATTACTAAAAATAAAATAAAACAAAATATTGCAAATTTATACATAAAATCGATTGTTTAATATTTTTATATAAATTTCCTGTTGAGTTAGAAAACAAATAAAACTAAACAAAAAAAAAAGAAATGAAAAAACAAAAACTATTCGAGTCATAATAAAGGAATATTTTAAAGTAACAAACTTAAAGGGCCCAGTTCGACGAGGAGTAGTTGAAATCTTGTGCCAGTAGCTTAATACTTATCGGGTAGCCAGTTCGGAGATCTATGGTTCAATCTCCATCTGGGAAAGTGCAACTTATACAGTGGTGCCCCAACGAGTGAAGGTAAGTTGAGATGATGATAGAGATGCGATTGCGATATTTCTTTGGACCCTACGAATTATGGCTACAATTTTAACATCACGAACATACATAATACTTGCCTGGATCAAAAAAGCAGAGACTATGAAGGTGATCATTTAGTTCGGCAGTTGTATTCCGATCTAACTTCAGAGGGAGGGAATTATACGACGAGAAGTTGTAATCGTGTTCCAGTAGCTTAATGGCTAGAGCATCAGCAGGCCAGTTTGAAGTTCCGCAATTCAATACCGAGTGACATCTTTACAAACTTTTAATTTATTATATAATGCAAAGGACATTATATTGTTACAAAACCTCACATTTAAAAACTATGGCTGTAAGGAATCATTTTATCGGTTTACAAAAGTTTCGAAAAACAAGAATTTTGTAATTTCTAATTTTATTAGCTGAATGATAAGATTTCTTAGAACGTCTGATATTTTTTCCCTTTTGAAATTGATAATATTTATCATTATGTTGCCTAACAGTGATAAAATATGCTATTTCATTTTTGTCCAACATGTGTTTATTAAAGATATTAGAAAACCAAGCTTGCGTAAAATTCGTCATTGTTTATTAAATATTGTTGAGTTTTACGCAAGGTTGTATTGCTATCCATATTGCTATACGTATACGGTCCAGATAAACAAGGAACAGTTGGAATCTTGTGACAGTAGCTATATAGTTAGAGTCTTGGGTGGCCAGTTCGAAGATTAGTTCTTTAATCCCTGGCTGGGAAAGTGTGCTATCTTTACAATGGCGCCTGAGCAAAGAAGTTGGCAGGATCCTGTACAAGATTCTGCAAGATGTTTGCAATGGTGATGGGGAGGGAGGGGTCCGAAACGACCCAGATGGAATTTTCTTTGGACCCTACAAATTATGGCGCAAGTTTTGATTTCACGAAAACACATGCAGTCTTCTGTTTGAACAACCGGAAAGGAGCCTCCCAATTTAGACCAAAACTTAATGAGGATGTCAATTACAAGTACCATACCGTCGTTCTTCTAACTTTTGATATAATTTCGGACCTGTAGATTTATCGGGCCCATACTCCGCGTAGACACAGGGATAGTTTTGAGCAGTGTTAAGGATCGAACCCGAACCTCCCCAGTGTAATCCTCCTGGCATAACCAGTAGATTCCTTCCCATTTAGAGTTGAAATTATGATTTATAATAAGGCATCGAAACACACTCGAATAACAATAACATACACTCATCGAAATCAAAAACTTCTTGCCCTCGAGCCGTGAATGGTAACAACTCCAAGTCGTAAATTACAGATCCGATAAGTAGTACTATATGCAAAATTTTATTTTATTTTTCTCCTACATAAGGGATACTATCATTAAGCAATAGAAGTTGAGAATAAAATTCGTCAATTTAACATTATGTCAACATTGTCTCAACAACTACAATATTACTTTGGGGAGATCTGGGGCAGGATATAGTCTTCCGCCGGGATATAGACTTCCAGGACGATGATAGCTCGTTACATGCTGTCATCTGTAATCAAATATGCTAAATAGAAAGTGCTAACTGTCTTTTTTTTTCAGTATATATACCACCATTGATCAAGTCTAATGCGAACCTATGTTTTCGTTTTAAATTGCGATTTGGGGGTAAGTTCCAGTCTTTTATTACTTTCCTTATATACATAATGTATAAGGAAAGTATTGTGACGGGGTCGAAAATTCGAATACGAATTTTCGACGGAGAGCACGTTTCAAGCATCCCTGATCACGAATCAAACATTTTTGAAGTGATGTATGTGTGTGTGTGTGAAAGTATGTGTGTGTGTGTGTGTGTGTGTCAGTGAGTCTGTGGAGACGATAACTGGCGAACGAATGGATCGATTCGAACAAAATTTGGTACAAAAATCACAATCCGTAAACACTGGAAGCCTATTGTTTTTATATGCAATCGAATGTTCAGAACCCTCCTAAATTTTCGAATGAAATTTTGAAAAAATCGTCAAAAAATCAAAAACACTAATAAAGTTACGCGAATAGACATTTCTTATGTAATTTTTCATTAGAAAACGATTGACATAAATTTTAGAACACTGACGTGAACCGTTCTCGAGATATTATACATTTTTCAAAAAAATTATCAAAAAGCCATATAAAATAAAAAAAATATTTCCTATTGAGAAACATGTTCACTTTTCATATGTAATACCATGCGATAAATTGGGTGACATCAATCTTGTGGATCTAGCTCGTTCCATTCATGAAAAAAGATACTTTGAGTAATACTTTTGTATTTGAACGCTAATAGTCATTTATCTGCTGTAAGAATAACTTATTTCTTAGTGCATAACGCTTGGCGAGATTTTGGCGACGAATTTGGCAGAATGTCGCCAACTTGGCGACTTTTTGAAATGTTGCCAAATTAACGAAAATCTCGCCAAATGGATAAAAATGACGCTAAATCAATGAAAATGACGACTAATTGTCGAAAATTCAATATTTTGGAAAGAATATTAGTATCTATTATAAGAAAAACCTATTTTTTTTTACTGTAAAAGTAGTAAATGCATTACATTTTATAAGGAAAGTCATGTGTTGCCCACATCAGATTTTTTTTTATTTACTTCAGTGCGAATGTGTTTCATTAAATGATTTAAAATAAAAGTGGAATATGTACGTGTTTTGTTTTTACTATATTTTTTAACGTCTCTTTTCATTAAAAATTAAATCAAATCATTAACGTGTAGGGTCGTAGCGTACTTTGTAAAAGAAAATAGCCAATTGGTACAGAAAGAACCCGGTAATAAGGACCCAATAGAAGCACCTCATATAAGTCCAAAACGTTCCACCAGTAAAAGGAAAACAACAAAATATCCAACCTATGAGTTTTAGAGGATTATCCATGAAATTTCACAATGACTGGTTGTTTTAAACGTTAAGAAATATATAAAATCTTCAGTTTCTAAAACTAAACCACAGAGTATATATATATATATATATATATATATATATATAGAAGAATTGATAAATTCTTCGTTTAAATTTGAAAAAGGTTAAGAAAGATGACAAATGGAAAACGAAAAACAGAGGAAAGATCTTATATGCTCCATCTTAGGGGACAGATAAGATCATTTACTTTACTTCCTATTCAATGTGTTTTGAAGATGAGTAAAAGCAAATTATTGATTTCATAGTTAAGCTGATTTAACTAAGTATTGCATTTTGGTTTATTTTTTTGATGTATTGTATTACAGTTTTAAACAGCTGTAAAATAAATAATACAAAACTTGGTTATTTTTACTATTGTTTACATTTAAGGTATAATTTGGCTTTACTGATTACCAAATTATATACCTACATATAGGGAGCTTAATAGGCTCCCTATAGTCTCCTATTCTATATTTCAAAAATCATCTATACACTAATGAATTGATGCACAAACTCACAAATATTTGATGTTATGGAATGCATGGTGAAAATCGCTAAAATCTAGCACGCATAGACTTTTGGTACTGCGTAAATGAGGAACGAACTTTTGCGCTGTAGCTTAAGCCTCAGTGCTCAATGGTCTATATAAAGCAGAAGCAGTAAGCTGCTTACTGGAAAAAAATTAATAATGGTGAATAGGACCAATTAAAATAAGTTTAATTAGGAAATAAATTTAAAAGATGAACAAACAAATTTTGACTGAACATACAAAGTCAAAAACTAATTTTTTTTTTTGAAAAAAAACCACAGCTTGAATATTAAGGCTTGGAATATTTGTGTTACAAAAAATACTAAGGCATTAAGTTTTGTGCTATTAAAACAAGAGGATCGGGCAAATCCCAGACTTTACAGGCATAGCAAGTGGTCATTTGACAGCTGAACCAAACTATATATATTTTTAACCATTTCTTTCCTGCATGCCCATCTACATAATATACGCAGCATACCATCTAAATTTGTCCCAAATTGCTTCATTGGTTTTGGAGATAACGATGGGTCACTAAGTTTGAAAAATCTCGTTTTATAGCTAGACTGTATATACATTTTCAGATTTCGTTTCTGTGTTCACATCTAGTCAATATTCGCATTATACCACCCGAATTTGGTCCAAATTGTTTAGATTACGAAGGGCCAATGACTTTGATAAAACCCCATTTTATAGCTAAACTATATACATTTTTAGGAATATTTTTTTCTGCATTCACATTTACAAAATATAAACTTGTTACCCAATTTGATCCATATCGCTTTATTGGTTTATGAGATTATGGAAGGTCAACGATTTGATATAACCGTTTATCCACTCAACACCAACATATTCACAAAACGAAAAAATCTGATGTGGGCAGCACATGACTTTCCCTGCAAACTTATATCCACGTTCTATTTATTTCAATTAAATGTAATTCACTTTTAATTCAATTTTCGTTCTCATTTGATAACTGGACTTATTTTCAAAGGTGGGGTGGAAAAATACGAAAAAAACTAATATATCTCGAGAACGGCTGGTCCTAGTGTAATGGGGTGGTCTTATTCTTTTCTTCGTTTAAAATTACGCATTAAACAAGCATTTAATGCGTTTGAGCATACGTAGCTTTTTAGTTTAGATTTTGGCAATTTTTGCGGGCCATTCTACAAAAAAAGGCAGGTTATTTTTTTCTGAATCGTGCCAAAATCTAATCAGTACCAGGGTGACCTATACGTGACTCATCTACCGAATTTTGTGAAATTCGGTCCATTAGTTTTTCAGCTAGAGGGGATACAAGCTTTTGCGGGCCATTTCGCAAAAAAGGCGGGTTCTGTTATTCCGAATCGTATCCAAAACTAATCAGCACCAGCCCCGCCCACAAGTGACTTACCTACAAAATTTTGTGAAATTCGGTCCATTAGTTTTTTAGTTAGAGTGGATACAAAATCTGCACAGACAGACAGACAGGCAGACACACAGACAAACAGACACACAGACACACACACAGACGTCACGCTAAAAATGGTTTTTTCGTATTCTAGAGGTCTCGAAACGTGTAGATCCGTCGAAAACTCGAGTTGTGATTTTCGGCATGATTCCAATACTTTCCCTATACATTACCATGTATTGCAGGGAAAGTAAAAAGTTATTTTTGGTATCTAGGGACCCACTCGATGTATTAACAGTTAAAACTCGATTTCGAATCACGATCGACATAATTTTTTTCAGCTACAAACGATTAAAGTAACGTTTTCAAATTAAATTTATTTTATATACTGCTAAAAGCAAATCTATCAAGAAAAGTGTTACAAGTCACAATCTCATACTTTTCTCTAGCTCAGCGTGAGGAAAGTAATATTATTCACAATACGCTTAGAAGCACAGATTGCAGAAATATGCGTCTTGCATAGTTTCGCAAAATTTCTCCTCATAAGAGATAGAACTTATAAGGTATGCGGATAAAGTAGAATTTATAGTGTCATAACATTTTCATAGGAATGCCGACATCGCCTCTGGTTTATAACTAGCAGAATGTAAATTATCTAGATTCTAGGGAATTTTTGCTCCAATTTTTGCAAGATATGTCTTTGAGACACCCAGGAATATTCATTTCATTTTAATTTAAGCTCATAGAGATTTATTTAAAATAAAATTAGACAAGAAATTTATGAAGGGGCCTTCATATGAGAAAATGGTGTGTACAATTCATTTTTGATGAAACTATTGCGCCTTTTTATTCCCTTTTGCATACTTATTTCGTACAGTCATACAAATTTTCGAATAACCCGGAAGTGACATCTCAGGAACAGGAAATAGAAATCCTTAAAATCCCCCTACTCCTCTGGAATTCAATGCTGCATACGTATCAGTAATCATCTAAGCTCTATCTATAGCCAATCTCGAGAAATATATTTTTCAAGAAAATATTTTCAACCGGAAGTGGAAATTCTTAGTGAATCTCCTTCCCCTCCTGAATTTAATGCTAAATCTAAAACAGTCATTCCCTAAGCCCTATTTATAGTAGATCCCGTGAAATAGTTTTTTCAAGGAAAATATAAATCTTTTAATCGGAATTGGGCATCCTTAGTGAGTCTCTTGATCCCCCTCCTACGAAATTTGATACTGAATCCATTACAGTCGTCATCATCGAAGCTCCATATATAGCCACTCCTAAGAAATAGACGTTTCAAAGAAAATTTTCGGAAGAGAAAATTCCTAGTAAATTATCCTATCTCCTCCAGAATTCGATGATCCGTATCCGTTATCATATTAACATCTATAGCCGTGAACCCCCTTTCCACGTCTGAATGCCATGCTACTTCCAAATCAATCATCATTTGAGCTCTATCTGTAGCAGATCCGGAGAAATAGATGTTTCAAGGAGAATTTTTTTGTGAAAACAATAGTATGGCAAAAATTTTGCCACCGATAATATTCCGAATTAAGAAAGGGTAGTCATAAAATACACATTTTTATCCAGGTATGCCACGGTTTCTAAGCACCTCTTAAAGTCTGCGATGTATAAAAATTCTTACCAACTGTATCTCTCAGTGATATGAGATGCATAATTCATAACGTAATTTTATTACATGCACGTGACAATGTAGTATCGTGAAGCCCGCTCACTGAAACCGTTTCGCTCAAACCGGAATTTAAAATGAGAGTTAGGAGTTTAATAGAAAAGTAAATATTTTAAATTTCTGTATCGTACATACTATTCAAGAATATATAGTATTAGATGCTTTTACGTGACATTACATTGTAGCTAAATAACTGAGGGGCTGGTTTATTGATGCTGCATCGATATAATATTTTGATGTCTGCATTATCTAAATATCTCCTTTTTACTTTGCCTATAATGAATAGTAATGTAAAATGAAAGTATTTGGGATGATGCCAAACCTCCGTTTGATGATAAAAAGTGTAAGAATTCTAATTATGAACATACAGACATAGCTTTTTATTAGTTTTAGTCATTAAAAGGATAAAAATAATATATGAAGCTATTGCAAATTGCATTTAATTTTCCCTTTTAAAAATTATTAGCATTTTCAACTTAGCATATTTTAATGTAACTTAATTAATATAGCTAATATAACTATTATTTTAATATAACTAAAATTTGGAAATTGGTCAGCGACTTTCTTTGTTTCTGACATTATTTAGTAGCATACGGTTCATTTTATGTAAACATTCAATAAATAGAATCATTTCTCTGGATTCTAAATTCAATTCTCTAAACGTAAACTATTGTCGCTGAAAAGATTAAAATAGAATAGGAGATTTTCGATTCTCTGACATATGATTTTAAGGTTTATCCCAAACATACGCTTTGGATTTACATGCCTCTGATTTTATTTTGCCAATTCCTTCCATAATTCTCTTTCCTTTAAACTTTAAATTTTGTAAGAGTTTTTGCAACTTTTAAAGAGTGCATTTTGGATTGATTTGATCCCATACAGCTAACATCAAATAAAATATAATAGCTGCAGCGCCCGCAGCTAGCAGTTACTATTTTGCAGATATCTAGATTTCTAAAATGTAAATGATAGAATTTAAATAATAGTGTACATAAATTCGTGCCCTCTATGCAAGCGCATAGGTACCGGTACATACCCACTAGAGTGGAGAAAAAAATGAAATTTCAATTTTTTGATTAGCCTGTAACCGTAACAGAGTAATAGTAGGAAGCATTGTAGAAAAGTCCTCCAAAGAGTTTTGATATCAAATGATATATCAAGGTGGTGCATAGTTCTTAAACTGAAGACAGTTTTTGACCATGGACAAGGCAAGCAAATGCTGGTGGCTCGCGAAGCTCTGGAGGCATATCTTTCGTGTTCAATGTGCATTTTTGCACTATAAATGTTGTATGTGGGGCTAGAATTTACTTTACCTGTGGACTTCAGTAAGATTAGAGCTTTTAGCATCATAAGAAGGAGCTACCAATCACCCAATAGATATATAATGGTGAACTCTGTTTGGACTCATAAGTCACCAAAAGCAGTAAATTTCAATTTACGTGGTGTTAATTCAATGCCAAAATATCAGTGTTTCTTTTACAACAGTATTTTGCTGCCAATGAAATAAAGATATTGCATTATGCAAGGAAAGTCATGTGCTGTCAACAGCAGATATTTTTAATGCGTAGATATATATCAATGGATGTATGCCAATAAGGGAACTTTATCACTGTATATAATTGTCTAAAGCGTTGAAAGTGCTTTTGCCTTTCCAGGCCCTCTAAAGACCCCTCCGCTGATTCAAAAGGCTAAATCTTTGCTCACTTACAGTTTCGACTACAGTAACAGAGCAGGATTCTCGAATTATGCCCCTGGGGGTGAGCCGAGAAAATATGAGTCTCAAAAAGTTTTTTTACAATCTTCCAAAAGCCCCTTGGTGACGCAGAAGGCTAATATTTGCACCTTTATAGTATCGACCATTGGATAAAACTTAGCGTAGGCGGATTTTTTATTTACCTCTCGAGGGCTGTAAAGATAGTGTATTTTTAAAAGTCTTCCAAAAGTCCCTTAGACACCTAGAAAGCTGAATCTTTTCACATTTACAGTATCGACCATCATCGACCGTTCCCTGCAACTGCTCTACACCCTTTGGGTGAGCTGGGCAGCCTGGGAAATAAAAAGTATCGACCATCGGACAAAAGCTGACGAAGTCGTATTTTCGACCGAGATTACGGTTTTTCAAATGTCTTTCAAGACCCTTAAGCAGCCCTTCAGTGGCTTAGAAGACTAACTCTTTCCATACTTATATCACCGACAATTGTACCGATTGTCGATAACGAAGCCGGATTTTCGATTTATCTCGCAGAGTGCACAAAATGACGGGGGATAAAATCTTTTCGAACCCTCTCGAAATTCCCACCGGGGACTTAAAAGGTCACTCGACCACGGGGCAGAACCTAACTAGGCCTAATTTCAATTGAGACAGCCATTTTCGACGCTAAGCAACATGCATTGTTATACAAAATAAAACTTGACACAAACAATTGCAACTTTATTTTTTTAAGACTGTTAGGTTTCCCTGCCTTTGACAAGCTTAAATACTAGTTTTACATAATTGTCATCACTTTACAAAGCATTTTATACCATATGAAATTGTAGTTGCCATGTTAAGATATTACTTTATGTCTTTGTTATTCTAATACAAAGTATACGCAATAAAATTCGAAAAATATTCTTTTAGAAGAATCTCAGCTTCTTCGAAAATTGAAGTACAAACATTTTTTAAACACGTGATTCCTGCAACTTGTGGAACTACTTGTAACAATCTATTCTTTGATATTCAAAACCACAACAGTAAAGTCCCCATTTCTAAAACATTTTGTTTCGTTACTTGTTTCTTAGCTTCGTGATTCACATTACAAAAGGGCAAAAACAGACTACCACTAGATGTTTTTGGTTTTTAGGATATCAATAAAAAATACTGTAAACTAAACATAAAAAACAATTTTATTGATAGTATAAATTTTTATAGATTAACTGTTATGAATGCAGATCAAATGACGGGGTGCATAAAATTATGATACTAAAATTAAACATTTGCAAATAGAATTTTCCCCTACTCATCTTATTTGCTTCACTCTTCCAAAATACGGAGATATCTGGCACTTAGCACATAGTTTCATCTCGTAGAAGATTTTCATCTGCCAAATTTTCATGTTATTACTTTATGTCGTGACGTCATTCCGGTACGTTATCTTTTATGGGCTCGTTCTCGGCTACCAGACCACGATAACAGCTGAAACTGAATACACAGTTTCATCTGGCAAAACATTTTCACCTGCAGAATTTTCACATCATTACGTAATGTCGTTACGTCATTTACGTACGCCATGACTATATTTTTGCCTTTGTATTTTCCTCATGCATTTTCTTTTCGAATTATGGTTCAGTGTCTTCAGATGATATGTTCTCCTTGTTCTAGCTCGTCTATTTATGTATAATACTACATAGATGTGAACATAAATTTTGAAAAAAGACAAACAAAAAAAAACAAGAAAAATAAATCATGCATAAAGCATTGATTATGAAACACTTTCCAACTGAAATACAATTTTATTTAAACAGTTCTAAAATGCGATATATTCAGCGCAGATTTATTTTAAATTATCACAATACTACAATCATTTATTATATTTCAAAACTTAAAACTTCATCGAAAAAAATTAACTTTATTCAAATGACGTCTTCGAAATATAAATAGTCTGGCTCTCTATGTAAAAGCAATAAATATTTTATTCATATAACTTTTATTCCAGATCCCAGAGTTAAATAATTTTGCGTTAAAAAAAATTCAGCAATTCTTATACAACTCATCTTACAGCTTGATTTGTATAAGAATTTTGTACATTCTGCATACGTTAAAATTAGGCTTCGCTGTAGAAATAATCAAAGCTTGATGATCATTTAAACTAAAAAATATTGTCATTGCGTTAGCACAGAATATAGATGCACAGAAAATACGCAAAAATAAAGCGGTTTTAGGACGGATGCAACACTAAATATAAATTTAAAAGAACTTTCAAAATCAGGATTTTTACACTGGGAAAAAAGATGGATGCCATATTTTATTTTGAAGTGGATCACGTGATCTCTTCATATAATATGGGTGTAATTATTATTTTTATTTTATTTTGAAAACTACCGAGTATATTTCGCTGAAATTTTTTTTATATATTTTATGGAATAATTTGAATATTTCCTAAACTTTTCGAAGCAATTTGTGAATTTTAACTTTGCTTAAAAAATGTTAGAAAAATTAGGTCCCATAGGGTTTAATATATTCCACATTTTTAATCCGGGTTCAATCCCAAACTAATTGGATGATGATATTCATTTACATGCCCATATGTCCTACAGATCGTCTCAACAACATACTAAAATTTTATTTTTATAAAGTCATTTTTACAGCAGTTATCACGCGAAATGACGGACAGGCAGAATGAATAAGGTCATTAACACTTTTCAACTATATTGGAAAGTGTTAAAAACTAAAGTGTTAGAAATGAAGTATGACAAAAATAAAGTTTTCAATGTCTTCGTCTACACAACTGTTTCGCACGAAAAAGTGGAAAATAAATTTTAATCACTCACGAAATTGAACCAAATTGAAGATGTAAGCAGCTTTCGAAACAATACTATGTACATCTTAACATTATCTAAAATTGATATTTCTCAAAATTGTAGAGGTGACGGCGTAGGCAGATGAAGTAGTTTTGACAATTGTGTACAATAACAATGATACAATAACAATTAAATAATGATAAGATTTGTATGGTACTGTTTTGAATTGAATTTGCCTACACCCTCATTTCCCTTTGATAATTTTGCATAATATCAATTTTGGATGATGTTAAGATTTATATAGTATTGTTTTGAATTGCATCTGTCTATAACCTCAATTTGGTATGATTCTGTGTGTGATTAAAATTTATTTTTTTACTTCTCCATGCTCCACTTCTGTGTATGGGAGGTCATTGAAAGACTTGTTTTCCTTTATAATTTATTCATTATGCTGCGTTAGCTATTCCTAAACTTATATTCTTAATTCCTCGATCATTTCGCCAGTATTCCAAAACATTGACAATTTTTAAAGTGCACAGTATGAAGGTTTCATTTGCTCTATTTTTCAAAATTACGTGTGAAATATTTATTTATGTAATGCACTTAACCAAAATTGCTTTTATTAACCAAAATTGCTTTTATTAAATTTTTAAATATTTTGGGGACCCATTAAGAAAGAGCCAATTCTGTTTGACTATAACATATATCTGATTATAATGGACATTAGGAAAATGCGCATAAGATCAAAAACACATTAAATTTCTGTTAGATTTTGAATTTTCTTCTCTAGTAATTATTTGGTTTCTTTAATATTTTTTCAATCAATTTATGCTTTTCGGCTGAGTATATGGAGTCCACAGTTATTAACTTTCTCCATATTCAAAAACAAACATATTTCTTGATTAATTTGGATGGATACCCAGCCTTGATGAAGAATATATTATGAATTGATTTTCATCTCAAGACTAACGCTATTCCACTTTATCAGCATGAACGCCTCGTTTCATTTTTTATACTCATCATTGTTATCTGTTGTTTCTTCATTGATTGCTAGCTATTTGGCATTGTTTCATTTTTTTATATACTCCCCTTTTTGAATCTCACTATTGACTGTTGCATATTTCTAATTTAACTTGTTTTTTGACGAATTAGAATGTCACTGTAAAGTGCTACGCGGATTTTCCTTACCTGTTGTAATTGCTAATTAGTAGTTTTAAATCAATCTAATATATTCTGATACTTTATTTGACGTTTAATTTTTGGTCTTTTCTAGGTGTTATAATATATATCAATTATTTCTTTGGATTATCATAAAAATTGTATGTATGTATGAATGTATAGATGGATGGATGGATGCATGAATGCATGCATAAATGCATGTATTTTGTCATACAATGGGTATTCACGAATGTGAGACGTCGTCATTTCTTGGTGAAACAGAAGATAGTCTACACCTTTTAAATACAATTGTATTTTATTGTAGAATAGTTGGCTAATCAAACATTCCAGTATTATTCCCCCTTCATCCTTCCCCCTCCCCCTTCATGGGAAGCTAAAGAATATGATTTTACATGAGTTTAGGTTAAATATTGAATAGACGTATTAAAAGCGGGGCGTACGTCCCATGCAATTTGAGAGGGCTCAAAGTGCGTGTTAACAGTTTGAAGACCAGAATAGAAGTGGCCGAAGCAGGGATAATTATAAACTTCATTCAGAAACGTCTACAATACTCTACATCATTGGAAATCATGAGAGTATATCATGAGGCTATGATTTTGAATCCCACTTGCTTTAAAACAACATAGTCGTGCAGAAGACATGCTAAACATCTCCTTTCAGGATAAGATATTCCATTCTTCAAGATTTCAATGTGTTGTCAACTATATGTAATTTAATGATGTAATTAGCTATAAATTTAGTGGAAGAGATGAATACGAGATACGATTTGACGAAAGAATGAATACCTTTCGTAAATTGGTTTGGTATTGGTGCGTAGCTTATCTAAAGCATATGGCTATAAAGAAGTATTCATATCTATGAATTTTGAACAAGACAAATTTGAAAAAGCGTGGTTTTTAAAGAGATGTAGAAAATTCTTTATTAAATATATACAAGAATTTTTTTTTCCATTCCTTATGTAAAATCATACATTAAACAAATTCTTGCTTAACTATAATTTGCGTACATGCTTTCACATTCTTTATATATTTTCGATTTTGTTTAGCAAATATTGAATAGCAAATATTTTGGATAACAACTATTAAACACTTTTATTGAATTTATATTGCTCAAAATAAATAAATATATAGATTTGGATTTAAAACAATTTTGTAAAATGTCATTCCTATCATTCAATTGTTCCCTACTTGGATTCTCTTTAAACCGTTAAATTATCTTTTATCACATCAAAATATTTGTTAGGACAACTATCTTTACCTCATATTTGGCAAAATTTAATTTGGGAGTTTCTTTATAATTCCTAATTCAGTGTTTCTTAAGTAAAATTCTATTCAAATCCAAATGTGGAACTAAACATACTTTACATAATGCAAATATAATACAATTTTCTAACTCCCTAACATACGTATTTTCATACATTCAAATTCTTAGCTGAGCTTATTTTCTTAAAAGTGCTAAATCTACAAATATTGTAAATTAGTTTAATATATTTTCACTAAATATTTCATAGAAAATCTCCCTTTTGTCTCAACATTTTTCATTTTGTAAAAGTAATGCAATGGAAATATATACTATAATCCAATACGATATTTTCCTTTCAAAACATTAAAATAATATATATGTTAAAGTGCCTATATATTAAGATACACACACACACACACACACACACACACACACACACATATATATATATATATATATATATATGTGTGTGTGTGTAATATATACATATGTATGTATGTATATATGTATGTTATATATATGTATATAACTGCACAGTTTTTTGTAGATGGAATCTATAGTTATTTCAATCTAACATATATATTTTTAACGTCACCTATGCGAGTTGCATAATTATCTTTCCAATTTTCCATTAGAAACGCGCGAATGCTTTATAAAAATTTGAGGAAAATTATTAAATATCTTTTGGGAAATATTATGAAAATTTTTACAGTTCAAAATTTTGTTTGACGACTAAAATACCCAATAAATTAATATATATTTATATTACCAGAAAACATGTAGATCTTTGCTGTGATAGGCTTGAATATTTTGTACAACAGTTTTGAACAACGAAGTGGAGATACACGTTTATGAAAAAATGTGAATCTATCAAATAAAATAATATATATTATAAATAGAATTGTTTTCTTTTTTTGTACCCATTAGTTTGTCATCTCATGCAGTCGAATAACAAAAATAAATAAAATTTTGATTTTTTGTTTGTATCAGTTTTTTCCCTTTTTTAAGAAGCATTTTGAATATACAGAAGACAAATATAAAATTGCATATATATATATATATATATATATATATATATACCAGGGTCACACTGAATTTTTTGAGACAGGGGCAGACGATATGCGCTAGAAAAAAATTATTGGTTGGATATTTATATTTGAACTCTTTTATAACTGCAGACGATAATTTGTGGCAACAATTACAATTTAGTTATCGTAGAATAAATTTTGAAAGGAAAGAAAATGGAGTTGACGTGACAGAATTATCGAGCTATGATTTTCTATGATTTTAAAGTCGGACTACATCAAGAAGAATGTCTTCAACGTCTACAATTAGCATATAGAAATGATGCTACATCTTATGCAACTGTATTCAGATGGTTTGCAGAGTTTAGAAGAGGTCGATTCTCTCCTGGATGAGGTCGAAATTGTCTCCTGGATGAAAAACACACAGGAAGACCTTTGTCAGCTGTAGTCCCAGAAAATGCGTCGGCCATTCGAAACATTTTATCGATGATAATCGCTGTACCTACCAAATGATATAGAAGGAACTGAACATTGGATCCACAGCTATGCATAAAATTATCCATGAAGAACTGCATATGAAAAAATTAGTTTGTCGTTGAGTCCCCCATAATTTAACAGAACATCAAAAGGCGGAGCGTGCCAGAATCAACAAAGAAACCCTAAAATTACTTAATTATGGTGAACACCGCATTATTTCTAAAATCATAACTGGTGATGAAACGTACATACCGTTTTTTGACGCTCCAACGGGTCAAAAAAGTAAAGTATGGGTCTTTGAAGATGACCCCAAACCAACAATGCTGAAAAGACAACGATCAATAAAAAAAGGAATGTACGCCGTGTTCTTCAGAAGTACAATTCTGGTCATAGCCGTAAAGCAAGAGGGACAGTAGACAGTTACAGCTAAGTGGTACACTACTAAGGGTCTTAAAGAAATCCTTCAAGAAGTGAATGTTAGGGGACTCATGCTTCACCATGATAATGCATCTTCCCATTCAGCAAGAATGACAGTTGAATTTCTTGAACAAAAAACATCAAAGTGATAGAGCATCCACCCCATTTTCCTGATCTTGCTATGTGTGAGTTCTAGCTATTTGTTAAGCTAAAACAAAATTTACGCGGGAGTCGTTTTCATTCCGATCGATGAGGCTATAAAAGCATATTTTTCATCGATTCCAAGAAATGGATGGCTTGAAGCATTTAATCTTTGGATCAGTGTGACCCCCGTATACACACGGGGTGTTTAAAATAAGTGAAAAGTGAAGATTTTTTAACCGTTGGTTGTAGACACATCGTTCCTGATGTAAAGATGCCTTAAAAAGAGTAGAAAATTATGCAATAGTAATTTAAATAATGTGCAATATTTTTGTAAACATTTAAAATAATTTAAATTTTAAATTTAATAGATTGAGCTCAGATGATGACTCGTCTGGTTTCAGCATCGAATTCCAAAAGGTTTAAGGGGTTCACTAAGTATTTCCATTTCCATTTCTGGAGGTGGCACTTCCGGTTTTTATGAAAACTCGTATGATCGTACCAAATAAGTATGCAAAATAAAATAAAAATGCTTAATAGTTGCGTCAAAAATGAATTATACACACTATTTGACACCATACAAAGGCTTCTTCATAACTTTTTGTTTAACATTCGTGACATGGATACATAATCCGGCAAAACATCAAAGGAAAGAAAATTAACAAAAAATGAAAGAGGCGTTAGTTTTTCGTGGGTTTAATTCTTTCAGGGAGATTTTAGAATTATGATTCTCTACCTCCGTGTAGTCAATAAGCAAGAAAATAACCTTGCTTGATGCTATTCATATGATCGCAGGCGCATGGAAAAAGGTTTCTGACATATGCATTTTTAATTGCTTCCGTAAAGCAGGATTTTTGAAAAATAATGTCGACATACCAGCAGAAGATGAAGAAGAAATAGAAGCACCTTTCGAAGAATGGATTCACATCGACGAAAATTTACAAACATCTGAAGAAAACAGTGATGATGACATAGTGCGGAAATTCAGAATGTTTGCAATGAAGAAGCCAAATAGTTGGGAGAAGCCCTAATTGTAATTAGAAAAATTCTTGAACACAGAGGGGCATCAGAAAAAATTTATGGACTATTTTATGATGTAGAAATGGATGTACGTAAACTAATCACAGACTCGTTAGCACAAACAACACTGGATAAGTTTTTTGCTATTCCTCAGTAATAGATTGCGATATGTATGAAAATGTACTATGCTCTTATATATAAATGAATGACCTATGAGTTTTACTTTTTATTCTTATTTAACTGCATACTATATGCATATAGATAATATTTTAAGTTGTAAGGCTTAATTTGTAAAATAAGAAATATTTTTGAATGCAAAACTTAATTTACAAATGTATTATGTACGTACTAATATTTTACTTATATACATTTATCTTTTAAATTCTGTAAAACTGTGTTCAATAGTTAGTATTTACAGTGGAAGAACAATATTTAAAAAATTTCCGGATTTAAGAAACAACTGCTTATAAGAAAAAAAACGAGCGAAACGAACGTGTTTCTTATAAGCGGCGGTCACATAGATTAGTGTAACTATACCAAAATAAAATAAGAGAAATGTAAGGTCATATATTATATCAAAATATAAGGTCATTTGTTTTGGGGATATTAGTTTCAATTTGGTATATGGAATATGTTTAAGATAACAAAAAACATAAAAATATTGATGTGATACGCTGAAATGGTATGTGAATCATCAGCGTCTGTATTTACTTTTCTTTTCTTTTATTATTCATTGTGAGACTGACTGCACGTGATCGTAAATCTTCAGCCTTTTTGGAACGTGAAATAATTCATTTTCAGAATGGCTATGTTGAAAGAACCTGCTGGGAAAATTACGTTATTTAAAGAGATCTAAAGCGAACATGTTCTGCTGTTTTTGGTAATTAAGTATACAGATGTTAATTACGCGAATTTGCATTTAAAACTTCGAAATTTGAAGATATTTTACTAAGGAACTTATGTGAAATTGTAAAATTTTTTTTATATTCTCCGTATAACTTGGATACAAATTTTAAAAAATGTTTCCACAACGATCCGTATGTTTCGTTATAGTACATGGAATTCGTCAATTACAAAAACTGTACTAAGAAACTAAGAACTATTATTAAGAATTATTATTAAGAGCTATTACCAAGAACCATTACTAAGAAACTTAAATGAAATTATTCATTAGTAGAAATTAGAATATTTTCCATAGCACTTGGATACGAATTTTAAAAAAATCAGATCACATTACTTTCCCCACATAATGCAATAAATTTACTTCTTTCTTTCACACTGAAAACATGATATATTAGATCCATTACACAATGTTTTAGCGTTAAGTTGTACATTTGGAGTTTTCCTGGATGAAAACATGTAAAACTATTTTTAAATCTCCAATTAACATATATTTCGTGGAATTCTAACTTGAAAATTATCAATATTGAAAGCATCTGCAATAAGCAATATAGTGCATATATCAATATATTTCAATAACTAATTAATTGGCATCATTTCCATTAATTAAGCGTCAGTTATGCAATTTTGTCGATGTTTTTGGCGATATAGTAGCATGATAAAGAACTCGCCAAGTTGGCGATATTTTGCCAAATAAGTACCCAAGTTTGTCAAATTTAGTACCAAGTGTTACAGACAATAGGAGGGAAGGGCTTTTCTTATAAATAAATGACTATTGGTGAATTCTTGGACGGAAAAATACAGAACTATCATACAATGCATCTTCTCGCATGACTGAAAGGAACTGGATCTACGAGAATGATGTTAACAAATAATATTACATATAAATAATAAACATTTATCACAATAATTCATACTTTTTTAGTTTTATGTAATATTTTTGATAAATACAAAGAAAGAATTTGCTAAATCACCCGATGAAAAAACAGTAAAATGACAAATTTAGTATAAATTTAAATAAAAGTTCGTTTAAATGGTATTCACTGTGACTAAACTATTATAACATATATTAAAGCATACGAATTACAAAAGAGCTTTAAATTTAAATATGGAGTGAAATATATATGTTAATCACATGAGAGTATTTTAAAATAAAATTCTTAAAAAATTAGAGAAAATTATTGTATCTCGTTTTTTTTACTGAAATTTTAAAAAGATGTATTACTAATATAACTTTGTAAAGAACCTGGTTTCCCCAGTCAGGAATCGAACCACGGATTTGTGTACCGGTCAGCCGATGCTCTCTACCTTTGAGCTACTGAAACGGAATTGTAGTGCTCTTATCGTCGAAGGGAACTCAGCATTTACCTCCCACTAATGTCAGATTAACGTGCAATTTGGCAATTTAACTCACCACTCCCCTGCTATTTTTATCTCAAGTTAGCCTCCTGATACTATTATATTTACTCAGGTACTCCTGATACTATTATATTTACTTATCTCGCGTAGTCGCTGGCTTCACGATTTGAAATAAACACCCAATATACCAGAGTTCATTGAATCCGTACTAACCATACGAGGGTCACTTTCAGACCCCCAATTTCACTGCACCCACCTGTAGTGTTAATTCGCTCGGGTTCCACTACTGAACGACTATTGAGCGACTGGGATGGAATTGCAAGCTCTTATCAAATTGAACTCTGCGACCCATGTAGTTGAATTAATATTGATATACAAGTTTCAATTGACTGCACACAACGCTAAAGTTTCTCAATTCAGGTAGCATTTACAGTAATATTCCAAAAGTATATTTGGGGATTTTGATCAAACAAAGAAAGGAAGACATCAATAATAGAATTGAAATTATAAATGTTATTTTATATATATTAAAAAGTACTGCATTAAAACATAAACAAAAGAATGAATGTGGAATAGAAACATCTCGATTGTTTGCGCAAAATCCATAAAAGTCGTGTAAGTAACGACAGATAACGAAAAAAATATCTATTTGTTGAATGAATGTTTTAAGCAACCGACCGTAAATCTTCCATATCGTTATAATGTTTACTGAGTGGTTTCTAGGAGCGAGGGTGAATTGAATGAAGTTAATAATCCATAGCATATAAATATAAGAAAATATTACTCGTGACTTCATAAATGACATTTCATAAATGGCATCATTTTCTGCTTCCGTTTTAAACATGTCTCTAAGAGTCAAATAATTTTGTCTAATAGAACGAAACAATGGACTGTGTGCAATTGACAAATTATATAAGACAGCTGTATTTAAATTTAAATTTGACACACACACACACATATATATATATATACCCGGGATTTAAGATGCAAACCTCTAATTAAAATCAGTCGGAACTCACATCGCGAATTCTCGATGACCAAAGACAGCTTTAACAACACTTATAGCACACACAAAAACTAAAATAAATAAGAAACCTCTGCGCCGATGGTATTATGATGGAAACTCTGCGACAGTATGTTAAGGGCCTATTATTATAGATAATTTGCGTCTTCAATACAAGTAAAGTACACATACCTCAAAAATTCACAAAAATTTATCTATAAATACTATGGATCCCGTTTAAAATCTATTTAAAAGAGAATTTCTTTACCTTTCAGATGTTGTTTGGTGTTAGGATGCAATCTCTGAGATAATATTTTCGGCTCGCTGTGAAAATCACTCAAAATAGTTCTAAAACATAAAATAACTAAAATACTATTTCGAATTTTAAAAACTAACACTAACGCACATGGTTCGGGTCCTAAAGCACCCCTGTACCGAATTTATGGCTGTACTATTATATTTTTCTCTACAGAAGCTACAGACAGAAAGATATCTTTTTTTATATACTTGTATATAAATATATATATATATATATATATATATATATATATATATATTATATATATAAGATTCATATGAAAAAAGGGGGGAAATGATTAAATGCAAGGCATAAAATGGTAGAGGGGGATGGCGACCCCTCTTTCCCGTTTAAAAGACTGCTTTTATGCCCGGGCAACACTCACGGTACCAATGCCATGCAGAATGAAAATGGCAGAATTTGAGAACTTCAGAATTTCTGCACATGTTATTAGTGCGTTTGTACCTAGGATTTTCGTAGTTTATGGTTCCTTGTTTTCATGGTCCTCCAGCTTGAAATGTAAATGCAATGCATATTTACTTAAGGGGAGAAAGTAGTTTTAGTGGGTGAAAATAAAATGCATTTTGCTATGCCTTTTATTTTCAATAAAGAAACAGGTTTTTCTTATTTTGAATTAGAAATTTTTATACTTCAACATTTGCATATTGTTAATATGAAATTTTACTATTTTATTAATAAATATGGTTTTTAAACATATGATTTAGAAGATAGAGAGAGAAGAAGCTATAACTAAAAACATAAATAATAGAGTTGACTGTCTACGTGATTTTTTTTTGTTAAAGTCAACTGATATATTTTTTGATTAAAATGGAGCTAATTAATACTTTTATGCACTAAACTTAAAGTATTTCAATATATTTTACAAAATAAAAATAATAGTGATAAATATATCTACAAAATAATAATAATAATAATAATAATAATAATAATAAATATATGCTTTAGAGGATAGAGAGAGAAGAAGCCATAGCTATAAAATAAATAAATAACAGAGTTGACAGTCCACAAGATTATCTTTTGTCCACAGAACTGTCTACAGACTATCTACAGAAATATTTTTTACATTAAAATGGATGTATTTAACGTTTTTATAAATTAAACCTAAAATATTTGAAAATATTTTACAAAATAATAATAATAATAATTTTTAATAAATCGTCAATGCTAATTTTCATATTTTCTTCTTAAAATCAGTCAAAACTATTTTTTTTATTATATATCTTTTAACTTTTAGATTTAGTGTAACCATATTTATTAGTTCAACATGTATATTAATTTATCGACCAATAGGATAATAACTTGGGAGGACTTCATTCAGGCAGACACAAAAATTTCAAACTGAGAAGAAATGATTCAAAGAAACGTCACACTGGGGGAAATTCCAACGCATGTAAATATACTTTTTACTGCTGTATGCTAAATTTTCATCCGATTTTGATCTTTAATGATCTTGAGTGTACAAATTCGGTATATAAATAGTAAAATGACCATTCTTGATCGAATAAAAGTAATTGCAGCACCTCTAGTAGAAAAACTGAAAATGGGATACATTCAACTCAGTAACAAAATGAGAGAGATAAAAAAGGCAAACTGAAAAGTGAGATAACTTTGTCTAATTAAATGAAATCAACATAAGAGGCGCACTAAATGCCAGTGATTCTAAATCATGCGTCAAAATATTGTGGAGTGCTGCAGAACAATTCATGAGCGTATTTAAATACCGGCAGTGACCTATGTGGGATGAAGAATTTAATTTTCAGAACTTTATATGGTAATTTACCGTAAATTTACGTACTAGTTACGAATACTGAGTGCGTGCTACTCTTTTAATCATTAATGTGAGACAATGTTTTATGGCGAGTATTATTGAAACGCCCGGGAACTCGGAAGGAGCTATGTTCAACTTTTTTCATCCGGTCATCATCCAAAAGAAGAAACTATTTCCAACATAGTTCGCCATCTCAAAAGACCAGGAACGAAACACCACGTCCTTGATCTGAAAGTCCTAGACTATAGAGTGTACAGGCGTATCCAGTGGATATCATTTGATACGTCCTCACCATTCCACGCCGGAGTATGACAGACATCAGCGAGGCATGCGGAGTTCCAACAAAACGTATGCAGAAAATTTTGATCTACTTCGGTGCTCATTCTGTACTAGTGCAGAATTTAATTCCTAAAAGTATTTCATCAAATTAAAAACCTCTCGTTTTCTGTAAATATAACTAGTAAGTATAATTGATCCTTTTTAGCCGAGATATTATTCATAGATATCAATCAATTCATACCTGTAAAAAGAGAACTCACTGATGGTTTCTTAGTCTCTCAAGTCTTAAAAAAGCTGAAATGTATCCAGTACACTGGTCTACAAACTTGTGGTTAAGTTTATGGTAAACATTCTAGGTGGACCTATATTTTACAACTGAATATTAACAGCTTTGAGGTATTTTAAGCTTTCTTTCTTTAACTATCAGCAGGTATCAACCAACTTCTCATTTCACTCTAGGGTTGAACAGTAGGATTTACTGTGTGCTACCCTGTAGGAAGTTTAATAATAAATTAAATGCTCGAAAACTAAAAGTCCAACACGGTTGAGAACAAGCAGTTTGCCTTACAAATATTGGAATTAAATCATATTTTAATTTTCCGCATCGCATCGTGTGTTCACGTTAGAGGTGGACCAACAGGGTCATAAAACCTCCATTTATTTGAAGTTTTTCCTGTAATAAATTATCTTTTTGCTTTGATTTTGTAATCACTTACTTATATCAATGTTTCACTCATATATATAAAATTTCGTTCGATTCTGACAACTCTTTCTTGGTGCGCAAATTTTTATGGCAATGAGTGTATTTGTTTGAAAAATACGAAATCTAACATTTTATATGGTCCTTCAATCTAAACTTTTCCAACTACCAAAAATTTCTTCATGCATTTACATATAAAACTGAAAAAAGTTTAATTTCTTTATGAGAAAATTATTCTAAGATATAAATCATTGAATTTTATCACTTAAATCGATTTACCACGTCTGTGAATCCATCATTTCGAGATGGCGTTGAGAGGCCCTAAATAAATAAAAAAACGTTTCAGGATATTTGTTTTAGATTTCATTTATTGGAGTATCTTCAGGATTGATCAGAGTGTCCCAAAAAGTTCTTTAGCACTTAAAAATGTTTTAAAAGCGGAAGTATAGGGATGCATAATATGGGATATTTTCTGACAAATTGGTATGACTCCCCCTTCAATTTTTGTATAACCCCCAATTTCTTAGCAGAAAAGCTGCAAATTTGAGCTGCAATATCGCGGTAAATTTTGCTCTAAAAGAATCGAAATGTTTTAGCTTTACATGTTAATGTAGGAAAACAATTTAGTAGTTGTAAAATTTTGGATTGAGGGTCTGTACAAAAAGTTAAGAGTTCGTATTTTTCATACAAATGCGCTTCTCGATTTATAACTCTTATAAGATAAATTGCAATGTTATTTAAAAAAAATTGTACTTGGGAAATTTGTATCCACGACTAATGGTTCAGGTAATAAAAGTCGATCCCGGAATTTAATGGACGCCCTTTAGATAGACTTAACGTGTGTACTCAAAAATGTTTCAGTAAGAAGTTTTCGGGGTACTTCGCGACATTTTGTAAGGACACTTTTTTTCTTTGATAAATTTTCATGCCTAAACTGTTCAAGAAATTTGGAGGGATTAAAGTATGGATTACTTCATAAAATGAGATTTTGAATCTGTTAAATGAAAGCCAACTGTAATGAATAAATGATATGGAATTAACCACTTTTTATTTAACAATTTGAAATATACCGAAAATAATGTGCTTTGCATCGAATAATATCTTGATTACTATATATAATAAAAGTATAATATAAAAATTCGTCCAAGCAGAAGAATCTTGAATATTTTAGTTTTCTCCAATCTAAATTACTTTTATCGATATGTATATGTATTCCAAACTTTAACTCTTTTTTTAATATGACTCTAATGAAAAAGAAAGTCATTACTTACTGTTGAGAAATTTGCATAACATTTCAATTAATAGTTATACGTATCTTCAAAATTTGCGTATATAAGCGCAAAAATATTTGAGAGTTGTAATCATCTACAAAGATTGAATATTTGAATAGCTCGTTTGATCTGAAGCTTGTGCAAGTATTTGTATCGATTTGACTTTGTCCCTTTATCAGCGGCATTGAAAGAGTGAAACATTTCAGCAGCCCTGAAAAGTTTTCTAATAACTGAAATTGCGAATGAGAAAACGTGTTTTAGCAGAAATAGAAACAAGAAAGATCAATCATGCATAAAACATTGATTATGAAATATTTTTCAACTGCTATGCAATTTTATTTAAACATCTCTAAAATGCGATACATTCAGTGGTAATATTTTAAAAATTATCACAATACTACATTAATTTATTATATTTGAAAACTTAAAACTTCATCGAAAAAATTACCTTTATTCAAATGACGTCATTGAAATATGCGTCGCCTGGTTTAAACATCTCTAAACTGCGATACATTCAGCGGTAATATTTTTAAAATTATCACAATAATACAATAATTTTTTACATTTAAAAACTTAAACCTTCATCGAAAAAAATTGAACTTCATTCAAATGACGTCATTGAAATATAAAGCGTCTGGCTCTCTATGTAAAAACTGTAAATATTTCATTCATACACTTTTATTCCATTCCTTTCATTCATCCCAACACTCCAATAATTTATTTTATTTAAAAACTTAAAACCATGGAGGTAAACGTAATTTAACGTTGCTTAAAACTTCATAGAAAAAGTCTGCAATAAAATCGTCTGTTTTCTATGTAAAATCAAGGAATGTTTCATTCATATCCGCTATATTTGAGACTCCAAAAGCTAAATAATTTTGTGTTAAAGAAATTCAGTAATTCTTATACAACTCATCCTACATCTTTATGTGTTTACATTCTCCAAAAGTGAAAAGTAGGCTTCTTTGTAGAAATAATCAAAGTTTGATGATCATTTAAACTCAAATATATTGTAATTGCGTTGTTTCACAATGTAGATGCACACTATTAAGCAAAAATTAAGAGGTTTTAGGACGCATACAACACTAAATAGAAATTAAAAATAACTTTAAAAATCACGATTTTAACGATTGATGGCATTGATCTATAAACTCAAATATATTGTAATTGCGTTGTTTCAGAATATAGATTCACAGAAATTAAGCAAAAATAAATAGGTTTTAGGACGGATACAACACTAAATATAAATTAAAAAGAACTTTAAAAATAACGATTTTGACACAAGATGGATGCCATATTTTATTTGGAAGTGAGTCACGTGATCTCTTCATATAATCATCATCATCATCATAACTCATCGTACCTAGTGGCACATAAGACCTTCAGCTTGCGTCGCCACCCTGGTCGATCCTGTGTAGCAGTCCTTGCTTTTGACCAGCTCGCCCATCATATCAAATTTCTCTCCTGCTCCACCAGTCTCCTCCAAGTAAGCTTGGTTCGACTCCGAGATATTTTTCCTTCAGGCGCCCAAGTAAGTGCCACAGCAGGAATGTTATGCTGCGGCAATCTCAAAACATGTCCAATCCATTTCCATCTACGTTTATTCATCTCCATCTCAATTACTTCCTGTCCAGTACTCTTGTAGAGTTCAGTGTTAGTAATAACATAAGGCCAAAATACTCCCAAAAATTTCCTCAGACATTTAGACTGCCAGGCATTTAACTTGTTGCATTGGCCCCTTGTTAATTTCCATGTTTCGGCTGCATATAATAAAACGCTTTTCACTAAGGAATTAAAAAGGTTGATTTTGGTTTTTAAATTAAGGTTAGTAATTCTCCATACTTTATTTAGTTTTCTAAAACAATTCTGAGCTTTTGCAATTTTTATTTAGATTTCTTCATCTGTTCCACCCTCTTTGTTCAACAGTAGACCAAGGTAAGTGAAGCTATTTACATTTTCAATGGATTCATCATCTAATTTTACATTTTCAGAAGACTTTTCATTAATTTTTAAGACTTTTGTTTTACTTTTATTGATTTGTAAACCAGTAGTTTTAGTAAACTTGTTAAGGCCATTAGTTTTCTGTTGTAGATCACAAAATCTAGAGGCCAAAAGAACAATGCCATCAGCAAAATCTAAATCTTCTAAAACTGATGTAAATTTCCACCTAATGCCTCTTCTCTTGTCTTTGATGGAGTTTTTCATGATCCAGTCAACAACTGTATTAAATAACAAATCTGGCATTACACATCCTTGCTTTACACCTGATTTAACTTGGAATGAAAGCTCCCTAATAATGTTAATAATTTTTGTGGGATTCCATAACTATTAAGTATCTTCCACAACATATCTCTGCTAATGGTATCAAATGCCCTTCTAAAATCAATGAAATTTAAATATAAAGGTGCATTATGTTCAATGCTTTGCTCAATGACGTTCTCAAAGTAAAAATATGTTGAGTGGTTCCAGCTCCACCTTCATATAATACGGGTGTAATTATTATTTTAATTTTTATTTGAAAAACTACCGAATATATTTTGGCTGAAATTTTTTCATATGTTTTATGGGATAATTTGAATATTTCCTAAAACTTTCGAAGTAATTTGTGAATTTTAAATTCGCTTAAAAAATGTTTGAAAAATTAGATCCCATAGGGTTCAATGCATTTCATTTTTCAACCCGGGTTCAGTCCAAAACTATTTGGGTGATATTATTCATTTATATTCCCATAGGTCCCACAGACCGTCTGAACAACATACTAGAATTTCATTTTGATAAAGTCAATTTTACGGCAGTTATCGTGCTAACGGACGGACAGACTGACAGACAGACAGAATGAACAAAGTCATGAGCACTTTTTAACTGCGTTGTAAAGTGTTAAAAATAGCATTAATTCTTATTTAAACTCTTGTCCTATTATTTTAACTTCTTATTACTTTTACTACATACGTAGTATTATGTGTAGGCAAAATATTGTGAAGGGATCGAAATTCGAATTCGAGTTTTTAACAGAAAAGCACTGCTGAGCTCGAATCGAACATTATGAGGTGCTACATGTGTTTATGTGTTCATATTACTATGTATGGTCGTGAGTCTGTGTCATACCTCACGAGCGAATGGAGTGAATTGTACCTCCATGGAACGAATGGAGAGGAATTATTCCGATTATTACAGCCAGTGAATACTGGAATCCTACTGATTTTAAATGTAATTGGATGCTCGACTGACCTCATTTTCGAATGATTATTTGAAAAAATCGTAAAAATTTCAGGACGCTTAAAATGATACATAAATAATCGTTTCATGGGCTATTTTTATTAACATTTTACAACAAAGATGAAAAGTGTTTATGACTTTGTTCATTCTGTCTGTCTGTCTGTCTGTCTGTCCGTTAGCACGATAGCTGCCGTAAAAATGACTTCATCAAAATGAAATTTCAGTATGTTGTTCAGACGGTCTGTAGGACCTATAGGAATGTAAATGAATAATATCACCCAATTAGTTTTGGATTGAACCCGGGTTGAAAAAATGAAATACATTGAACCCTATGGGACCTAATTTTTCAAACATTCTTTATGCAGATTTAAAATTCACAAATGGCTTCGAAAATTTTAGGTAATATTCAAATTGTTCCATAAAATATATAACAAAAATTCAGCGAAATATATTCAGTAGTTTTTAAAATAAAAATTAAAATAATAATTACACCTCTTATATGAAGCGATCACGTGACCATGATATGAAAAAGTTACGTGATCCACTTCAAAACGAAATATCGCATCCATCTTGTTTCAAAATCGTGATTTTTAAAGTTCTTTTTAATTTATATTGAGTGTTGTATCCGTCCTAAAACCACTTTATTTCTGCTTAAATTCTGTGCATCTGCATACTGAAACAACGCAATTACAATATATTTGAGTTTAAATGATCATCCAAATTTGATTATTTCTACAACGAAACCTATATTTCACTTATGTAAAATGTAAACAGCAAAATATGTAGAATGAGTTGTATTAGAATTGCTGTATTTCTTTGACACAAAATTATTTAGCTCATGGAGTCTGCATAGCTGATGTGAATGAAATATTCATTGATTTCACAGCGAGAAGCACGATTTTTTTCGATGATGTTTTAAGCATAGAGTTTAATTACTTGTAGCTCCATGGTCTTAATTTTTAAATAAAATAAATTATTATAGTATTGTGATGAATGAAATGAATGGGAAATTATTTATGAATGAAATGCTGCTTTTATAGAGAGAGCCAGGCGTGTTATTTTTTCTATGACGTCATTTGAATGAATTTCAGTTGTTTTCGATGAAGTTTTCAAATATAATAAATTATCGTAGTATTATGATAATTCAAAAATTATTACCAAGGATTGTATCGCATTTTAGAGATGTTTGAACCAGGCAATTTATATTTCAATGCCGTTATTTGAATGAAGTTCATTTTTTTCAATGAAGGTTTAAGTTTTCAAATATAATAAATTGATGTAGTATTGTGATAAGCTTTAAATTATTACCAAGGAATGTATTGCATTTTAGAGATGTTTAAATAAAATTGCATTGAAGATGGAAAGTGTTTCATAATCAATGCTTTAAGCATGATTGATCTTTCTTGTTCATTAACGGATGTTACAAGGTTCAGAACGTTAGCATGAACTGCTCTCGAGAAATTGCACAAATGTTGAATATATTTTCGAAATAATCATTGAAAAATCAGAAACGTTAATAATTTTAAATAAATAATTATTTCCTGCGAGATTTTTCATCAGACAACGAATGACATAAACTTAAGAACACTAATATGAACCGTTCTTGCATGTTTTTCAGATAAATTCATAAGCAAATTACATAAAATTCTAAGAGCAATAAGTATCACTAAATATATTTACTTCCCATAAGCAATATTAAGGAACAAATTTGGTAACATCATTCTTGCAGATATAGTTCATTCCACTACTTTTAAACATTTTACAACATAGTTGAAAAGTGTTTATGACTTTGTTCATTCTGCCTGTCTGTCCGTTAGCACGATATATGCCGTAAAAATGACTTTATCAAAATGAAATTTTAGTATGTTGTTCAGACGGTCTGTGGGATCAATGGGAATATAAATGAATAATATCACCCTATTAGTTTTGGATTGAACTCGGGTTGAAAAAATGAAATACATTGAAACCTATGGGACCTAATTTTTTAAAGATTTTTAAAGCAAATTTAAAATTCACAAATTGCTTCGAACGTTTTAGGAAATATTCAAATTATCCCATAGAATATATATAAAACAAATTTTAGAAAAATATATTCAGTAGTTTTTAAAATAAAAATTAAAATAATAATTACACCATTTATATGAAGAGATCACGTGACTCACTTCAAAATAAAATATGGCATTCGTCTTGTGTCAAAATCGTGATTTTTAAAGTTCTTTTAAATTCATATTTAGTGTTGTATCCGTCCTAAAACCGCTTTATTTTTGCTTAAATTCTGTGCATATACATACTGAAACAACGCAATTACAATATATGTGTGTTTAAATGATCATCAAATTTTGATTACTTCTACAACGAAGTCTAATTTTCATTTATGGAGAACGTAAACACCAAAAGATGTAGAATGAGCTGTATAAGAATTGCTGCATTTCTTTAACGCAAAATTATTTAGCTTATGGAGTCTGCAATGTAGCTGATATAAATGAAACATTCATCGATTTTACACAGAAAAGCAAACGATTTTTTCGATGAAGTTTCAGGCATAGATTTAAATTATTTGTACCTCCATGGTTTTAAGTTTTTAAATAAAATAAATTATTTTAGTATTGTGATAAATGAAAGGAATGGGAAATTATTTATGAATGAAATGCTGCTTTTATAGAGAGAGCCAGGCAATTTATATTTCGATGACGTCATTTGAATAAAGTTCATTTGTTTTTGATGAAGTTTTCAAATAGAAAAAATTATTGTAGTATTATGGTAATTTTAAAAATATTACCGAGGAATGTATCGCATTTTAGAGATGTTTAAATCAGGCAATACATATTTCAATGCCGTCATTTGAATGAAATTCATTTTTTTCGATGAAGTTTTAAGTTTTCAAACATAATAAATTAATGTAGTATTGTGATAATTTTAAAATATTACCGAGGAATGTATCGCATTTCAGAGATGTTTATATAAATTGCATTGAAGTTGGAAAGTGTTTCATAATCATTGCTTTATGCATGATTGATCTTTCTTGTTTATAATAGTTCAGTATTTTGACGTCAAAATTTCATTAACAGCCATTTATTCCACAAGATGTTAATTAAATATCAATTGTATGTAAGCATTTTGCACGTAAGTATGAATAAGTCATGTTGTTTGGACCAATAATTTGCCAAAGCGTCTAATTTCCATTTACGGGATGTTAATTCAATCCCGAAAACTTTGTGCCTTTGTACACCTTTGTGACCCTGAACACCTTTATTTCGCTATGAAGGAAGTAAAGATATTAGGAAGTGAAAGTCATGTGCTGCCCACATCATATTTTTATTTTCCTTATATGCATATAATGTATAAGGAAAGTATTCTGACAGGGTCGAAAATTCGAATTCGAGTTTTCGACGGGAGAGCATGTTTCAAGCATCCCTGAACACGAAACAGACGTTTTTGAGATGTTATCTGTGTGTGTGTGTGTGTGTGTGTGTGTGTGTTTGTAAAAGTGTGTGTGTGCGAAAGTGTGTGTGTGTGTGTGTGGGTGGGTGGGTGTCAGGGAGTCTGTGGAGATGATAACTTACGAACAAATAGACCGATTCGAACGATATTTGGTACAAAAATTACAATCCATGAATACTGGAAGCCTATTGTTTTCATACGCAATCGAATGTTCAGAACCATTTAAATTTTTGAGTGAAATTTTGAAAAAAAATCATCAATAAATTAAAACATTTAATAAAATTACGCAAATAGTCATTACTTATGTAATGTTTCATTAGAAAACGACTGAGATAAATTTTAGAACGCTAGCATGAACTTTTCTAGAGAGATTGCACATTTAAAAAAAAAATATCAAAAAATCATACAAAGTAAAAAAAAAAGGTTACCTATTGTGAAATATGTTCACTTTGCATAAGTAATATCATGCGATAAATTTGGTGACGTCATTCTCATGGATCTAGCTAGTTCCATTCATGTGAAAAGATACTTTAGGTAATACTTTTGTATTTAGACGCTAATAGTCATTTATCTGCTACAAGAATAACTTATATATCCGTCCATAACGTTTGGCGAGATTTTGCGCAATATCGCCAACTTGGCGACTTTTTAAAATGTTGCTAAATTAACGAAAATGCCGCCAAATTAACAAAAATGACGCTAAATTAATGAAAATGACTACTAGATGATGAAAGTTCAATATCTTGGAAAGACCATAAGCGCAGACTATAAGAATAACACATTTTCCCGTCCGTACGTAACTTTTGTCGAGAAATTTAGCGGGATGTCGCCAACTTGGCGACTATTCTAAATATTGCTAAAATGATAAAAATGTTGCCAAATTGATAAAAATGACGCCAAATGGAGGTAATGTCTCCCAAATTTTGATTTCCGTTATATGACAAGCATACCTTCCAGTATATAAGAAATACTCGGTTCTCCGTTTGTCTGAAACACTTGGTGATGCATTTGGCAAACTCAGCGAATTATTTAGCAAAGTATTTCCAACTTGGCGATAGTTCGCCCCAGATTGACAAAAATATCGTCAAAATTGCAAAAATGACGTTAAATTAATGAAAATGACACCTAATTGCTGACGTAATTATTATTTTAATATATGGACGATATCGCGTTTTGAGGATGCTATCAATATTGATGACTGTTTACTTAGTGTCACGCGAAGTATAAGGTAATTGAGTATTTTGAAATAGTTTTACATGTTGTCATCCGGAAAATCGCCAAATGTACAATTCAAAGATAAAAACACAGCGCCGTGGATCTTATAAATTATTTTTTTAGTGTAAAACTAGTAAATTTATTGCATTATATAAGAAAAGTCATGCGTTGCCCACATCAGATTTTTTTAACTTAAAAAACATAATGTTAAAATAAATCGTTAAATATCCTAATTCGACAGAAATGTTATATTATTTTAACATTTTCTTATTAGACTTTTAAAAAAATTCAAAAGCACGCTTCTTGGAAATGCATACGTAATTAAATATCCCATAGTATTGAATTGTACGCCCCTTCCCTATATTTTACCTTAAAATATCCAATACAGTAAAATCTGGCAAAGTGCGGAGACAGAATTCTTAAAAGAAATTTATTGAAAATACACACAAGGGCTTGAGAGGGAAAAGATGAGAAATATTCTTAAAAGGTTCTTCCCTTTTGCGAGACCCTTCACAGTAGAAGGAATTTTAATGGAATTGTTAAAAGACATTCTAGAAAAATTTAACCAGGAAAGAACAGTCGACGAAATTGTGTTTTTAATAAAGTTATTGTAGCATAAATTCAGAGAACTTTTAAGGCTATTCGGTATATTATTACTTTCCTTATATACATAATGTATAAGGAAAGTATTGTGACGGGGTCGAAAATTCAAATTCGAGTTTTCGACGGGAGAGCACGATTCAAGCATGCTTGATCACGAATCAAACATTTTTGAAGTGATGTCTGTCTGTGTGTGTGTGTGTGTGAAAGTATGTGTGTGTGTGTGTGTGTGTGTGTGAAAGTATGTGTGTGTGTGTGAAAGTGTGTGTGTGTGTGTGAAAGTATGTGTGTGTGTGTGTGTCAGTGAGTCTGTGGAGAGAGACGATAACTGACGAACGAATGGACCGATTCGAACGAAATTTGATACAAAAATCACAATACGTAAACACTAGAAGCCTATTGTTTTTATACGCAATCGAATATTCAGAACTCCTCTAAATTTTCGAGTGAAATTTTGAAAAAATCGTAAAAAAATCAAAACCGCTAATAAAAATACGCAAATAGACATTTCTTACGTAATTTTTATTAGAAAACGATTGACATAAATTTTAGAACGCTAACATGAACCGTTCTCGAGATACTGCACATTTTTAAAAAAATTATCAAAAAGTCATATAAAATAAAAAAGAAATATTTCCTATTGAGAAACATGTTCACTTTTCATATGTAATACCATGCGATAAATTGGGTGACATCATTCTCGTGGATATAGCACGTTCCATTCATGAAAAAATATACTTTGAGTAATACTTTTGTATTTGAACGCCAATAGTCATTTATCTGCTGTAAGAATAACTTATTTCTTCGTCCATAACGCTTTACGAGATTTTGGCGACGAATTTGGTAGAATGTCGCCAACTTGGCGACTTTTTTAAATGTTGCTAAATTAGCGAAAAACTCGTCAAATGGATAAAAATGACGCTAAATCAATGACGACTCATTGATGATGACGACATGGAAAATGACGACTCATTGACGAAAATTCAATATCTTGGAAATAATATAAATAACGACTATAAAAATAATCTATTTTTTTTGTAAAAGTAGTGAATTCATTGCATTATATAAGGAAAGTCATGTGCTGCCCACATCAGGTTTTTTTCTCTATAATACATGATAATGTATAGAAAATGTATTGGAATCGTAAAGTACTCGAATTCTTAAAGGATCTGCACGCTTTGAGACCTCTCACGAAAAGAAAAATATTTTCAGTGTCTGTGCAATGTATGTATCTACTCTATGTGAAGAGCTATTCGAAATAAAATCCACACAATTTGGTAGGTAAGTCACCTATAGTGTACCCTGGCGAGGATTAGATTTTGATGCGATTCGAAAAATAATAATTTGCCTTTTTCTTATTTTTCACAAAAAGGCCCCCAAAATCATTAAAATCTCAAATACGAAACTAAATATGCTTAATTGTATTGATTAAATGGTAGTTTTATACGTAATTTTTGGTGGAAAAAAGAATAAGACCAGCTTCATTTCTTTAGGACCAACTACTTTCAAGATATTAAATTTTTTTGGTAACTTTTGCCAGCTGGCGACGTTTCATAATGCAATAAGTCGCTATATAAAAAAATAAACTGTATATATAATTGAATACAATTTCAAATCAATACAGGGTGTCCTGAAGAGATTGACAAGCTCTTTAATTCTTTACCTGCTGGAGATAAGTGGGCAATGCAAATTGCAAAAATGTTGAAAGTAAGATAGGAAATAAAACTACGTTAATGAAATAGTCCTCTCATTAATTTTCAAAAAGTTACACTTTTTTAATTTTTATACGACCCCCTTAGACAAATTTGGTCAATCAAAAAAAAAATTATTTTTAATGCAACAAGATCATTAAAAAAAACCACATATCTCTATCTTTAAAATTGGGCGAGTTATATTAAATTGAATATTGTGAATGGGGACCTTATATCAAATTAGAAATGTAAATTTGTGATATATCACAAAAAAGATAAAACTGGATGATAATACAGTCATAGGATACCCAACCGCGTAGTGAGTATCACTGCTTTATATGATCTCTACCTGTGTAATGTTTTATTTAGATGCATATCTGATAAAAAAATTTTGATACATACGTATTTTTGATCTAAATAATTTCCGTCGTCAATTTGGTTATGATTCCTATTTTCACTGATGAAACAGCCTTTCACAAGGTACGAAAAAGTGGCATAAGTCAGATTTTTTCCTTTATAATTATTTGATTGATTGTTGATTTTAAAGATACAGGTATGCGGTTTTTTTTAATGATCTTGTTGCATTAAAAATACAAATTTTCTGATTGACCAAATTTGTCTAAAGGGATCGTATAAAAATTTAAAAAGTGTAACTTTTTGAAAATTAATGGGAGGACTATTTCATTAACGTAGTCTTATTTACTACCTTACTTTCAACTTTTTTGCAATTTACATTGCCCACTTATCTCCAACAGGTAAAGAATTAAAGCGCGATTCAATCTTTTTAGGACACCCTGTATAGTACGTTGTTGTTGAAACCCAGACCGTCCGACCTACCAGAAAGGTGTAAGGTAACTGTTTGGACGGTCGGGAAGTGCCACCCAATTTAGACCGGAACCCAGTGGGGGAGGCATCCACAGGGACCGTACCCTCCTTCCCCTACCACCAACCTCTCGGAAGGACTTTCGGACCCACATGTTTGACGTGATCGTACTCCGCATGAACACGGCGGCAGTTTTGGCAGTGGCTGGAATCGAACCCGGGCCTACCGAGTGCAACTCCAGCGCGCTAACCAATGGGCTACCGCGCCCCACCCTGTATAGTACGTGTCATTTTTGAGCAATTAAACCCAGTTCAATGGATCGTGAAAAAAAGTGAAGATAAACTGAATTTGAGTCTAAAGAAAACACGAGCTGCTCGCATCAGAATTTTTGAATTGCTACCATAACTTGACACGAGATAGTAATATTTATCATCTGAAACGCAAACATCTGATGCGGATGAAATGGCTGATGTGGATAGCACATGGCGCCTACCGACTCAAAATTCAGTATCTTTTTAACACTTTACAACATAGTTGAAAATTGTTTATGACTTTGTTCATTCTGTCTGTTTATTTCCCTGTATGTCTGTCCGCTTGTACGATGACTGTCGTAAAAATGACTTTATAAAAATGAAATTTTAGTACATTGTTGAGACGGTCTGTGGGATATATGAGAATGTAAATGAGTAATATCATCCAATTAGTTTCGGATTGAACCCGGGTTGAGAAAATGAAATGCATTGAACCCTATGGGACCTAATTTTTCAAATATTTTTAAAGTAAAATTAAAAATCACAAATTGCTTCGGCAATTTTAGGAAATATTCAAAGTATCCCAAGAAAATATATAAAAAAATTCCAGCAAAATATGTTCGGTAGATTTTTAAATAAAAATTAAAATAATAATGACACCCATATAACATGAAGAGATCACATTACCCACTTCAAAATAAAATATGGCATCCATCTTTTTTTCCCAATGTAAAAATCGTAATTTTTAAAGTTCTTATAAATTTATATTGAGTGTTACATCAGTCCTACAACCGCCTTATTTTTGTGTATTTTCTGTGCAAATATATTCTGCGCCAACTCAATTGTGGTATTTTTGAGTTTAAATGATCATCAAACTTTGATTATTTCTACAGCGAAGCCTAATTTTAATGGATGCAGAATGTAAACAAGTGATTGTAAGATGAGTTGTATTGCTGAATTTTTCCACGCAAAATTATTAAACTCTAGAGTCTGGACTAAAAGTGTATGAATGAAATATCCATTGCTCTTACATGGAGAACTAGACGATGTATATTTCAATGACGTCATTTGACTAAAGTTCATTTTTTTCGATGAGGGCTTAAGTTTTCAAATATAATAAATTATTGTAATACTATGATAATATCAAATATATAAGCGCTGAATGTATCGCGTTTTAGAGTTGTTTAAATAAAGTTGCATTTCAGTTGAAAAGTGTTTCATAATCAATGCTTTATGCATGATTGATCTTTCTCTATCTTTTTACTTTCCTTATATATATAATATATAAGGAAAGTATTGTGACGAGGTCGAAAATTCGAATTCGAGTTTTCGACAGGAGAGCACGTTTCAAGCATCCCTGATCACGAATCAAACACTTTTGAGGTGATGTCTGTTTGTGTGTGTGTGAAAGTATGTGTGTGTGTAAAAGTATGTGTGTGTGTGTGTGTGTGTGTGTGTGTGTGAAAGTATGTGTGTGTGTGTATGAAAGTATGCGTGTGTGTGTGTGTGTAAGTCAGTGCGTCTGTGGAGACGATATCTCACGAACGAATGGAGCGATTCGAATGAAATTTGGTACAAAAATCACTATCTGTGAATACTGGAAGGCTGTTGTTTTTAAACGCATTCGAATGTTCAGAACCTCCCTAAATTTTCGAGTGAAATTTTGAAAAAATCATCAAAAATTCAAAACCTTTAATATATTTACGCAAATTGACATTTCTTATGTAATTTTTCCTTAGAAAACGATTAACATAATCTTTAAAACGCTAACATGAACCGTTCTCGAGATATTGCACATTTTTTAAATAAATTTATCAAAAAATCCCATAAATTAAAAAAAATATATTAACTGTTGAGGAACATGTTCACTTTTCATATGTAATATCATGCGATACATTTGGTGACATAATTTTCGTGGATCTAGCTCGTTCCATTCATGAGAAAACATATTTTGAGGAATGCTTTTTTATTTGAACGCCAATAGTCATTTATCTGCTATAAGAATAACTTATTTTTCCTTCCATAAAACTTGGCGAGATTTTGGCGACAAATTTGGCGGAATATCGCCAACTTGGCGACTTTTTTAAATGTTTCCAAATTAACGAAAATCTCGCCAAATGGATAAAATGATCCTAAATCAATGAAAATGACGACTAACTGACGAAAATTCAATATCTTGGAAAGAATATAAGTATCTACTTGAAGGAAAACCTATTTTTTTACTGTAAAAGTAGTAAATTCATTGCATTATATAAGGAAAATCATATGTTGCCCACATCAAAATTTTTTCTTTCATAATTCGTTAAAATACGTTTAATTGCGCAAAATAACATGGACAATTATTCAAAATTACACTGAATTTCTATTTTTAATTCAACTTAGCAATTCTGTGTGTTTTCAAAAGCGGCGTTGCAGAAAAAATACGAAAGAAACTTTAAGTATCTCGAGAACGGTTAGGTAGAAGAGAGCAATGTAGTTGGTCTCATTCTTCGTCAAAAATTAGGTATTAAAAGTATTTAATTATTTAATTAATCCATTTGAGCATATATAATCTTTTGTTTCAGATTTCGACGATATTTACTGGCCTTTTTACAGAAAATGGTAGGTTTTATTTTCCGAGTGGTACCATTATCTAATTAGCACCAGAGTAATTCACAAATGACTTACTAAATTTTCTAAAAGTTAGTCAATTAGTTTTGAGATAGAGTGGATAATATATTGCAGAGATACACACCAAATGACAGACAGACAGGCAGACACACATACAGTCAAATAGAGTAGACATGCATACACACACATACATCACGTTAAAATAGTTTTTCGTGTTCTAGAGTGCTTAAAACGTTAAGAACCGTTAAAAACCTGAGTTGCGATTTTCAACATGATTGTAGCGGAAGGTAAAAGCATAAAAGCATTAAATACGCTAATTGTTAAAAAATGAATCGTTGTGTAATCATTCAGTACTTTTAGCTAGAAATGAATTGGCAGTTTTGTTTATAAACTCTTATAGGTTATTCTGGAAATATTCTAAATTTTACTTCTCTCACATCCAGCACGATATCTCCCGAAAGAATTAAGCTACACCTGTAAAATTTTTACACTGATATTATTTGGGGGAAAATGTCGTAGATGAACACACATGTTTCAAAATAAAAATTCTTTATAGATCTGTAGTGATTGAGCATGAAAAGCGCCGGAGTTGCATTTATAGATTGAATTTAACCTGGTCGTGTCGTCCATCATTATGTCTTGTTATTTTGATTACACATATATTTTTTAATACATTTTTTCGTAGTGTAGGGGTAATATTGTATTTGTTCATGGGTTTATAAATACATACATTGATGCCGTATTATTATATTACTACATTTTTAATATTAATACTGCCTGTGTTCTCGTAGTACGCACATAAATAGTCTTAAGTAATTTCAAGTATTTCATTGTAATATATATATATACAGTATTGTGGCAATTAATTGAGAAATGTCATTTTTTTCGTTTTATTACACGTAAGCTTAGGAAGAAGCACTCCAAATTAGCTCAGAGTTCAAATTGCAGTTATTATCAAAGTAGCAGGTGTTCTTATGCACCTGGTAAGTAGCAGGTGTTCTTATGCACCTGGTAAGTAGCAGGTGTTCAAATTCCTCCGCCAGGTGGCAGGTGTTCCGCAGTGGTAGTTTCTCAATTGTTGCGGGGCTCATTAGTGTCATGGATATCAGCGCGGAAACACGTGCTAAAGTTATTGCGCTTAGCGAACACACTTCTAAGACGTTCGAGGAAATAGGTCAAATATGTGGAGTGAGTACAGCAAGTGTCGGGAGAATCTGGAAGCGGTTTCAGGAAACAGGAAATGCTGGAACCAACCGCTCTGGAAGATGCGGCCGAAAAAGATCAACTTCGACTCGTGACGACAAAACTTTACATAGAATGAGTGTTAAAAATCCTCGATTAACCAGTTTTGACCTGTCTAAGTCCATGGTGGCAGCTGGTGTTGATATTGCACCTTCGACAGTGCGATACAGGCTGTTAGAACGCGGACGGAGAGCACGTCGACCGTACAAGAAGCAGCTTCTGACGCTTCGCATGAAGAAAAAAAGGTTGGAATGGGCACGGAAATACAATTAGATCTATGTTCTTGAGAAGGAGCCAAGGAGAACCTCTCAATCAGCACCACATCAATCAAGCACCCAAGCATCCGCCCAAAAAGATGTTTTGGGGTTGTTTCAGCGTTTTGGGGACAGAATCTCTTGTTCCCGTAGAGAGAATGATGAACAGTGCCAGTTACGAAGTCATATTGACCCGAAAAGTGCTTCCAACCATGGCTAAACTGTGGCCGAACGGAGATTGCGTTTTCCAACAAGACAGCGCGCCATGTCACACTTCGAAGCGAATCAAAAATTTCTGCTCAAAAAAAATATTACCGTACTGGATTGGCCTGGGAATTCACCAGACTTGAATCCCATAGAAAATTTGTGGGCTATTGTCAAAAAACGGCTTCACAAATTTGACTGTACGACGATGGACAAGCTAATTTCGGCCGTTATTGACATATGGTTCAGAGACGTTGAAATTAAAACTGCATGTGCTAGTCTAGTACATTCCATGCTGAAACGTGTCTGTGATGTTATAAAGTCTCGGGGAGGTCATATCACTTATTAGTTTTAAATGTATCTATAGAAAGCTTGAATAAAACTGAATTTTGTAAAAAAAAACTGCATTTCTCAATTAATTGCCACAATACTGTATATATATATATATATATATATGATCTAAAATTAATATAAATATAAGCTAATAGATCTATATATTTAATTCCTTTTATAATGTACCTAGCTTTTCATATTTAAGATATTAAGGTATATATGATAAGTTATTAAGGTATATAAGATAAGTTATTAAGGTATAGATGTATTAGCTTTCATTTATATTAATTTTTTATTATTGGCACATAGTAAAATTTTGCTCCAAATGCGCAAGTTTACTTATGAATGTTGTTTACTGATACAATAAATGCATTGCAGCTTTTCGTTTTTTTGTTACATAAGTTATTTAATATATATATATATATATGTATATAAGATTATACATTTTACAGATATGTTGATGATCTGATTTACTTAGTACATACTGAAAATTATCTCACAGATATAGAGTTCTATCCAGACAATTTGGCATTAATTCCTAATGAAGCTACTATTAGTAATAATATTAATTTTTAGGATTTAAATCTTTTTATTAATCCTTATAATATAATTGTTACTAATTTATATGATAAAAAAGACTATTTTAATTTTAACATTAATAAAATCTTACCATTTAATTCCTACAACAATCTATATATTTAATTCCTTTTATAATGTACCTAGCTTTTCATATTTAAGATATATTTAGTATTCGAATTTATAATTCTCTGTTGTTATAGTGGTACTAATATAATTTATAATAATATAGTTTTAAACATCCTTTTTGTCGATATCATTTTAATGGCAATAAACTTAGGTTGTAAGTTATTAAGGTATAGATGTATTAGCTTTCATTTATATTAATTTTTGTTATTGGCACATAGTAAAATTTTGCTCCAAATGCGCAAGTTTACTTATGAATATTGTTTATTGATACAATAAAGTTGTTGCAGCTCTTCGTATTTTTGTTACATAAGTTATTTAAAAAATATATATATATATAAGATTATACATTTTACAGATATGTTGATGATCTGATTTGCTTAGTACATACTGAAAATCATCTCATAGATATAGAGTTCTATCCAGACAATTTGGAATTAATTCCTAATGAAGCTACTATTAGTAATAATATTAATTTTTTGGATTTAAATCTTTTTATTGATCCTTCTAATAGAATTGTTACTAATTTATATGATAAAAAAGACTATTTTGATTTTAACATTAATAAAATCTTACCATTTAATTCCTACACCTCGATTCAATTGTTTAGAAATATAATACTTAATCAGCTTTTTAGAATTTATAGATTTTTTGATAAAAAATTTCATGCTATGCATATAAATAATCTCAAAATTACCAGCAATTTATATAAATATCTCTTATTTAGTAAATGGTGTAGTTAAAAAGTTTAGATTAGCTGGGTTTTCATGAATTCCATTCATAGTATCTTATATTAGCCAGACATCACCTTTCTCTTGTATTAACAATACTTTTATTTTTACATCCTCTTAAGCCTTACTATTATTAGCCCCACTTTTTTGTAGCTTATTTTGTACATTATTACTTTTTCTTACGTTTTCTCATTACTATTTTTCATTTCTTACGAATAGCAACAGTAGATCATTTATTTTTTCTTTGTGAATGGCAACACTGGTCTCTTCATTCAGGTTTACAGGGTTCGACTGGTTCGGGCATATGCAGTGTTTGTTCCAGGTATTCATGTTTTCTTTTATTTTTCTTTCTTTATGTATTTTGTCCAAGTAGAAATAGATTATAGATATAATATATCTATTTCTTCAGAAACATACATATTTTGTGTTTGCTTCGTCAAAATACTTGGACCCGAAGAAGAGATTTGCAAAGTGAACAAGTCCATTTTTTAAGGCCTAGCCCTTGTTCACGTGTATAGCAATAATGCTTGATTTTTTATGTTGTCCTATTATTGTTCCCATACCATTGAAATTTGTTGATTTTCTTTAACTTGATGACTCGTAATTTGTATTTTTTTCCATTTGATTGAAGATTTGCTGTTTTATACTTTTATTTTGTGGGTGTTTTAGAAAGTTAGGTTTTTCGAGTTGCAGCTTCTCACTTTTCTTTCATTGGACTTTCAAACTATTATTTATATATATATATATATATATATATATATATATATATATATATATATATATAAGTAAGCCAAAAGGCAGTAACCACGATGACAAGAGGGACTAATAAAGCAGGTAATAAAATGACAATCAGACGCGATGCAGCTCATAAGTGTCAAATATACATAAAAGTTTCAAAAAGTACAAAACGTGGAAAGAAGCCAACAGGGATATACGAATAGGCCTAGGGGGATTGTGACCCCTAGTTCCCGGTTAAAAGTCGACTTTTACTCCAATGGAAACGCTCCCGGAGCCGGTATATGCCTGTGGCCATATTTCCAGGAAGCATCAGAAAAAAAAACGCACTCCGCTCGAAGATACGCGGACAATGTGGAACCAACCAAGAAACGGTTTGCAACCGACATCGAATAAGTTGAAAAGCACAAGAGCAATATTGGAATGAAAGCAAAACGCGCCACACGCCATGTCTATCTATCCAGTCAAAATAGAAAAATGAAGATGCGCACGCAGTCGTTAAAGGCGTTGCCAGCTTAAATTATATATCGAAGGTGTTGCCAAAATCGGTTCGAAAAGCATTCTCTTCCTTCTTATACAATGTATTATAATAATGTTTGATGAATCCCAATGGATAATTCTGTCTCAAAGCCTCCCCGATGAAGACTGCGTCGCTCTGTACTCTATCTCTTGTATGAGAATGTATACGTGCGTTGCGTAAGAAATGATTTACCATGATGTTACGAAAAACTGCATGACTCAGATTGGATTTCCAATTTATGATGTAATTGATTTCCATGTCAAAGTGCTTACGTTTGTCGTATAGTCGTGTGTACGTGGGTTCGTTCTCCTTGAATTTGATATTAATATCAAGATAATTAACCTCATTCTCCTGATCCTCGTTGGTTTCAATAAGTTCCAGATTTGATGGGTAAAAACCGAAGTCGAATTTATTGCTATTTTTATTTAGTCCAATCAGCACATCGTCAATGAAACGAAAATATGGCATTTCGTTTAAAATATGTACACCCTCTTCGTATTTATTGAGGTATAGGTTCGCCAGCATGGAGGAACAACCTCCCCCCATAGGTATACCCTTCGTTTGCTGATAGTATTCGATGCCGTGAAATAAAATATTTTCGAAAAGAACAATATCCAGAATTGCTTTGAATTTATGCAATGCAATGTATTTTTGCATGCCGTAGTTTCCATGAATTTCAACAATAATGGCGTAAAGGTCTTGCAGTTTAATGTTATTAAAGAGGTCCTTGAAATCGTAGCTTTTATAAATCATATATGTAGGGTTATTTCTTATATGATTAAGCACCTCCATACTATTGTTTACCATAATGGATCCCCTTTTTAATATCTGTGCCATAATAGGTTTCAACAAAGTTAAAAGTTTCGTGTTTGCAGTCGTAATATATGCCTTAAATCCTACCGTCACCGGGCGAAACTTTATTGGAGATTTGTGCATTTTTGGTATCATAACAAGATAGGGATATCTTATATGCTTCATGTCTATACCAATACGTTTGTGCAATGCACGGATTTTGTTTTCGATTTCCCGTTTCGGTGTTTTGAGTAAGGCATACATTTCTTCATTTTTATAGCTGAGATTGAGTAGATCGATATAATATCTGATACAGGTAAATGAATAGTTTGATGCAACCTTATCAGTATATGTAATAGCATAATCTTGTTGTACATCATGCACGACCTTTTTACACAAAGTGTAATTTTCACGAGGCATAAAAGAATTATGATAACAAAACTTAAAATCCGATAAAATGTTGTCAATCCATTCATTAAAAGAAGTCAGTGGCATACTATAACGAATAGCCGTTTTGTAAACAAAATCATTGAGTTCACGTTCGAATGTCTTGTCAATCTTGTTAAAATTCTGTAATCTGAACTTAGTGCCAAGTCTTAAAAACGTTCTAAGCTCATTATCCTTTATAATGTCCAGGTTGCCTGTAATAATATGTCCATGATCGTTGTTGATGTAGGTACTCGATTCGCATTTGCAAATCAACTTGGTATATTGATCCATATTTTTGCCGATGTAATTGTAATTAAATACCCTTCGTCCGTTGGGTTTATTAAAGCGATACGTGATTGAAACATCAGTATTCGAGATGGGAAATAGCGAGGCATGGTGATTAAGAATTTTCCCAAAAGGTATACCATTAAAGCCTTTATTCTGAAAAGTCGTGATGATATATTCCTTATTAGTTGGTGGTTTCTTTTTCTGATCCAACTTGACACCAAATCTCATCGCTCGTAATTTGATCAAATCGAGAAGGACAGCAAAATTGGTGATCAAGAAATTCGGTTGTCGTAGGTGTTCATCTGTAAAAGGTTTATTTTTACAATATTCCCATATGCGTTTTAGATACCGTATGCGGATGCCTAAAGCAAAATTTTTGATCCAGCTGGTCTTAATTTCCTGAAATTTTGACATTAGCTCGATAAAATTATCCAATTTTACTAAAGTGTTAATAAAGGAGTTTCCGTTCTGTCTATTTCCTCTTTTATGTCTTGTAGTAACATGATGTTTCTTGCTTATATACGCCGATTTAGTATTACTATTTCTGCAATATTCGTAGTTATGATTATGATTGTATAGTATGGAATTCAGACCGTAAGGAAAAATGGTGCCATATTGTTGAATATGTATAGTTTCCCACCAAAGTCGTTCTTCTTGGTTGGTCACTATGTCTAGTATTTTAATAGTTATATCTTCAAATCCGTGTTGCTTAAAGTGGCACAACTCCAAATTCGAAGTGAGTGTTGCATTGCAGTTGTATTTATGGATCTGACTTCTATGCAGGTTAATTCTTATATTAAGAGGATTTTTAGTTTGACCTATATACTGCATCATACATTTCCCACAAATTATAGAGTATATGCAGTTGTAGGTTTTACAAAAAATGCGATAACTGCTATTGCCCTTTGAAATTTGTTCCTTTGCCGCGACAGGGCATAGTTTACATCGTTTGGAGTTGCATTTACGAAATCTAAAAGATGTCATATTCCTATGTTTAGTCCTCAGAGTAGAGTCATTAATTGTTGTAGTTGGGACGTTATCTTCTTTGTCTGTATCACAAGGCACATTACAAGGTACGTTTTTTATTTTATCACAAGTTGGATGACTTTTGGGCTGAAAGTAATGAAGAATAGTACTCATTTTACGGTAGCAAGGTGACGGTCGCACAGTTACCCCAAATCACTGTGCTACCGAGCAAATATATATACATATATTATTGCCAGTCGCTAATATCATAATTTTACTTTTATTCATATTTGATCTCAATATAATTATACTCCTATTGAAGAGTGTAGATGCATTTGCGCACAGCAGGAACTTACTAACTTAATAGCGTTCGAAGAGCAAAAATATCTATTGCTCAAAACAGCAGGTTAACTGGAGTCCAAATAGCACTGTGCCACATAGTGTATCGCATAACAAGCCCGATCCACAATCATCAATATAAGCCAAAAAAGCATACACAGCTATATGATATTTTTCACAATTATAAAATTTTTTTGGTTTTTACATTCCGTTGTTGAAACACATCGTAACACAGCAGATGCCGGATGTAAAAGTTATTTTAAAAATCAATTAAAGAAATTTCGTTATTACACAGATACCAAAAAACCCATAAAAGCGATAAAAAGTTAAAATTGAAAATTTTACTAGGAGTAAAAAGTTTAAGACATATAAGATATAATAAGATATATACACATTAAAAATATGACAAATAGTCTAAATACAAGAACACACCATTATACAAAACATCCAACAATATCAGAAGGATCCTCTATAAATTCCCATACGTAATAATGCGAAATTAAGGCGATCGTTTATCAGAAGATACGTCTAGTCAAAGTAGGTAATAACTGAGATGAAATACTATGAAAAACGTGTCGGAAACATCGTCATTTGACACCCCTAACCCTGCCAAAGTACTAAGATTCCAAAAAGTCCGCACCCCACCGACCAGAGCACGAAGAATGCCAAGACACCACACGGAAGACCCCAGACAGCACGACTGAAGTCCGAGAGGTAACCCCTACATCATGAGAAATACTAGTATGTAATACGGATGCGCATTGCTGGTAAACAATGGTATTATGGTAAGTATGCTGGCAATTATGGTAAACAATAGTATGGAGGTGCTTAATCATATAAGAAATAACCCTACATATATGATTTATAAAAGCTACGATTTCAAGGACCTCTTTAATAACATTAAACTGCAAGACCTTTACGCCATTATTGTTGAAATTCATGGAAACTACGGCATGCAAAAATACATTGCATTGCATAAATTCAAAGCAATTCTGGATATTGCTCTTTTCGAAAATATTTTATTTAACGGCATCGAATACTATCAGCAAACGAAGGGTATACCTATGGGGGGAGGTTGTTCCTCCATGCTGGCGAACCTATACCTCAATAAATACGAAGAGGGTGTACATATTTTAAACGAAATGCCATATTTTCGTTTCATTGACGATGTGCTGATTGGACTAAATAAAAATAGCAATAAATTCGACTTCGGTTTTTACCCATCAAATCTGGAACTTATTGAAACCAACGAGGATCAAGAGAATGAGGTTAATTATCTTGATATTAATATCAAATTCAAGGAGAACGAACCCACGTACACACGACTATACGACAAACGTAAGCACTTTGACATGAAAATCAATTACATCATAAATTGGAAATCCAATCTGAGTCATGCAGTTTTTCGTAACATCATGGTAAATCATTTCTTACGCAACGCACGTATACATTCTCATACAAGAGATAGAGTACAGAGCGACGCAGTCTTCATCGGGGAGGCTTTGAGACAGAATTATCCATTGGGATTCATCAAACATTATTATAATACATTGTATAAGAAGGGAGAGAATGCTTTTCGAACCGATTTTGGCAACACCTTCGATATATAATTTAAGCTGGCAACGCCTTTAACGACTGCGTGCGCATCTTCATTTTTCTATTTTGACTGGATAGATAGACATGGCGTGTGGCGCGTTTTGCTTTCATTCCAATATTGCTCTCGTGCTTTTCAACTTATTCGATGTCGGTTGCAAACCGTTTCTTGGTTGGTTCCACATTGTCCGCGTATCTTCGAGCGGAGTGCGTTTTTTGTTCTGATGCTTCCTGGAAATATGGCCACAGGCATATACCGGCTCCGGGAGCGTTTCCATTGGAGTAAAAGTCGACTTTTAACCGGGAACTAGGGGTCACAATCCCCCTTCCCCCTAGGCCTATTCGTATATCCCTGTTGGCTTCTTTCCACGTTTTGTACTTTTTGAAACTTTTATATATATATATATATATATATATATATATATATATATATATATTATAGCAAATAACCTGATGGATTTATAAATAAAAATAATTTAATCGAAATTCATGAATCAACAACTGAAATGAATAAACAAATTAATAAAAATATAAGTAACCTAGACAATTATGGATATTTATAATATATTAACAAGGAAAATTACTTCAAGTGACTTATCTATATAAAGGGACAAAGCTTAACATTGATCAGTTAAAATATGAAATGATTATAGATACATTAGTTTATATGACAAATAATTCAGAAAACATATATCTAAATTATATAATAAAATAATTCAAAAATAAAAGTGGAAAAGGCAAGATAAGGAGAAATGATTTAGTAGAATGAAGTAAAAGAAATTGAAAACCTAGAGAAAATTAATATGCGAAACGATAGCCAATTTAAGCTTAGAAACTTCAAAGCATATCAGGGATAAATACAATATTAAGAAATAAATATGTAAAACTTAATAATAATAAGCAAATGATAATAATCAAGAATGAAACTAACATGTTAAACCAAATGAAAATGAATAGCATTTAAGCTAAAACATGCGAAAAACACATGATTGAAAATAGTGGTAAATTTTTAAATGAATTATTTTTCAGGCTAAGTATTCATACTAAATTAACTCGAAATTATTGCAAAATAAAAATAAAAATATAAATTGTCAAATTTAAATAACAAAAATATGTTCATAATTATTTAATATTTTGAATTATATATTAGCTACAAAAATATGCAACTTCAGACAGCTTTTAGCAATGATTTGCTGCCATCAATTTGGTGTTCTTAATCTCTTTTATTCAATTTTCTTGTGCCACGGAATTATTATTGAAAACATTTTGATCTTTTATTTTTGTTCATTCTTTTTACCTTATTTTAAATACTGTAGATTATTACCACATCTTCTATCCTGGGTTAAGTTACATTGGAGTCCTATTACTACTCAGTTACTCCTCTATCCTCCATGATCTATTCATCATTTTCCCTTCCTACTTCATGGACAATGCTCAACTCCCTCCCTCTCTGCTTGGACTGCTTGCACGCGTTTACTGGTAATCACTTGATTTCTTAATAATTTTTCAATCTTAATTATCTTATTTTGCTTATTGATTGAACATATGGTGTTCATAGTAACTAACTATCACCATATTCAGGAACGAGTATACGGATACTCATATTTTGATTAATTTGTATTGGATATTCAGTATTGATAATAAATCTAATTCTGAATTAACCTTTAATTTAAGCCTAGCGCTGTTTCTCTCTTTTTTTTTTTTTTTTTTTGCATGGTAGCGACGTTTTATCTATTTCAGGATAACTTATTATTTTTAGTGTTGTTTCATTGATCGCCTGCTATTAGATATTATTTCATTTATACTTTCCATATATTCATAGTGTAATGTATAGAGAAATAATCGTGACGGGGTTGAACTTTCGAATTCGAGTTTTCGACGGAATCGATCGTTTCAAGCATTCCTGAACTCACATCGAACGTTTCGGAGGAGAAGACCGTTTGCATATGTATGTGTGTTAATGTGTGGGTCCTTGAGACTGTGGATGCGATATCTCACGAACGAATGGGGGGGTTTCAAAAGAAATTTGGTACAATTATAATCGGCGAATACTGGATTATTGATTTTAAATGAAATATATATTATATGTATTATTATAAATGTAGCATGTAATATGTATTATATGTATTATTATAAATGCAGCATGTAATATGTATTATATGTATTATTATAAATGCACTATAATGCAGTATGTTGATATTAAAAGCAATCGTATGTTCAAAAGACCCCAAATTTTTGAATGAAATTGGGAAAAAAATCAGAACCTGCAATAATATTACTAAAATGAAAGGCAATCGTATTCGAAAGATCCTAAATTTTCGAATGAAATTCTGAAAAAAAATCTTTAAAAGTCAGAACCTGCAATAATGTTACTTCAATGATCATTTCTTATGCCATTCAATTTCCCCTTAAAAAACGAATGTCATAAGGTTTGGAACGAAAGTACAAAATATAATAAGTACGAATCTGATACATACATGTTTGCATAGAGATCGTAATCCTGACTTTGGGAACACCCTATACAGGCGGATTCTGATGAGCGTAGTAACAATGAATAACAATAACCGGTGAAATATCACTGTGGGTAAGTCACTTAGTCAATCCTCATGCAAATCACTTGCAGTAGGATTGCAAATCACTTGCAGTAGGATTTGCTGTGACCTAGATTTGAATACTGCTCATTTTTTCTTGAAAGTTCCTCTAACAAGACCATATGAATAAGAAAGATAAAGAACCGAATGTTAATTCTAAGTGCGAAACAGAATTCCAAAATCAATCCGAGCAGAATTAAGATAATTCATTACAGAAATAATATAGTATCCCTTTTACTTTTGATTTTTCATTCGTAGGTTTATCTGTTTCTAAATTTTGTATCAATCCGCCTACTTCTATTTTTACGGAAGTAATCGAACTCTTTTCCAATCTTTAAAAGGGAGACTTTATTTTCACCCATTTATTTCTCCTTTCCTGCCAGCTTGCTTTTATTTCTATTTCAGGATTTTATTACTTTCTCCATATACTATAATGTAAAGGGGAGTATTAAAAAAATTCGAATTCGAGTTTTCGATGGAAGAGTAAGTTTCAAGCATCCCCGAACTCGAATAGAGTGTATTTGAGGTGATGTCTGTGTGTGTTAGTGTGTGTGTATGTTAGTGTATTAGTGTGTGTGTATGTTAGTGTATTAGTGTGTGTGTATGTTAGTGTGTTTTAGTGTGTGCGTCTATATGTTAGTGTGTATGTCTGTATGATAGTGTGTGTGTCTATATGTTTGTGTGTATGTCTGTATGATAGTGTGTTTGTCTATATGTTAGTGTGTATGTCTGTATGATAGTGTGTGTGTGTGTCCCTGAGTCTGTCGATGCAATATCTCATGAACGAATGGAGCGTTTCGAACGAAATTTGGTATATATATTACAATTGGTGAATATTGGAGCGCTACTGATTTTAAGCGCACTCAAACGTTTGAAAAACTCCCTTCCATTTTTTGAATGAAATTTTGAAAACAATCATAAAAAATTAGGACTTTCAATAATGTTCCATAAATTATCATTTGCTATGTAATTGTTCATTAGAAAACGAACAACACAAACTTTATAAAGCTAGTAGGAATTGCTCTTGAGATATTGCACGTTTTTCAAATACATATATAAAAAAAATCACATAAAATTGAAACTGTGTTAATCTATTGTAAAATGTGTTCACTTTTCATACTTAATAGTATGCGATAAATTTGTTCACAGCATTCTCATGAATTTGGCTCATTCCATTCACGAGAGAAAATACTTTGGGTAATAGTTTTGTATTATTTTTTATCAAATGGCCAGGCATTTGACTTTCATCATTCGCCTATATATCGGCCAGAGACGTGAACCATTTAGCCGTCCTGGGACGTTGCTCCAGGCACACCAGAGGGGGGCGGAACACACTGCGCCCAACAACACAACATCCATGCCTTACGTGGGACTCGAACCCACAACGCGGCGGCCGAACGATCGCTTGGAAACGCTCGGCTTGACCGCTCGACCACCGCGTCGATTAGTTTTATATTTTAATTCCTAAGAATTTGCCGATAATCATTTATATATAAGAAAAGATCTTGCCTCCGTTTGTCTGTAACGCTTGCCAATAAATTCGATGAACTAATTTAGATATGCATGTCTAGCCACGTCGACACATGGATTGCGAACACGTTTAAATATGCTAGGTCGCTCGTGGACACGTGCTGCTGCCTCAACGACACTAACGACAAGTTCAACGTTAGATGTTACAAGGGTCTTGTAAGGGGCTCGACAGCCCAGTGGTAAGCAAGCGGAAATTGCACTCGGTCGGCTCTAGTTCGATTCCCGCCACTGTCAAAACTGCCACCGTGTTCATGCGGAGTACGATCACGTTAAACGTGGGTCCGTAAGTCCTTCCGAGAGGTTGGCGGTAGGGGAAGGAGGGTACGGACCCTGTAGATTCCTCCCCCATTGGGTTGCGGTCTAAATTGTGTGGCACTTCCAGGGCAGTCCAAACAGATACCTTACACCTTCGGGTAGGTCGGACGGTCTGGGTTGAAGAAGAAGGGTCTAGTAAACAAGGCTTCTGAGGTAACCCCATGGAAAAATATCAATTAGGGACAAGTCTGGGGAATGTGGTGGCTAAATGACATGTCCTTTCCGGCAGATCCATCTTGCAGAAAAGGCCCTATTGAGATAGTTCTGCACATCCTGACTGAAGTATGCATAGCTGCGAATGGCAAGAATTTTGAACACCCACACCTACATTTGAACACACGCACACATAAACACACTATATATATATATATAAATATATATAGTGTGTGTGTATGTGTGCGTGTGCGTGTGTGTATGTGTGCGTGTGCGTGTGTGTATGTGTGTGTATGTCATATATATATATATATATATATATATATATATATATATATAAATTTTCCCATTCCCTGGTGTCGGTTGTGCAACGACGCTCTCTGACGCCACTTCGAGCAACAACTTTGAGTCTTTCTCTGATGCGAAAGGAAATATGAAACCCCTAAATTAGTAAAGTCTATTATTCACTATTGAAGGATCACAGTGGATATGTAACTTTATACTTTTCTAGCACTATGAGTGGAATGCCGCTCTAGGTGCCATTGCAAATATTGTTCATCTTGATGTGTACTAATCACCCCTATTTTTTGTTGAAAGAGTTTACGATCACCCTGTATGCAGAGAGAGAAAGGAGGAGGAAAAATCATGTGTAAACCATTTGTTACTTTTATAACAAAAGTGACAATAAGTGCTTTAATGTTTAGCAGTAAACATTTTTCATATTCGAATATTCTAAAAACCATATCCCCTGTGATTCTTGATTGTAAATTGTTCGTTGCTCGCAAAAATACTTTCAGTAAACCATAGCAATAAAAAACAGAGAAACACTAGTCATGTTTTCGGGAATGATATTGTCTTAGGAAAATTCTCGAGTATATGGCTATTAGAGTAGAATTTCTGAGTTGTCGTGTTTGTACTTGCGACAGGTGGATCTACTTTTCCCTCTACCATTCGTACAGATGAGCTGAACAATCTGAAATCGGACAAGATTTTTTTGGCATTTTGTCTGCCGACATTCCAACATTCGTAAAGTGGATGCAGAAATGTGTGAATTGCAAGTGTAAACATAAACATGGTATTGGTATCGAAATAAATTTTTCAAATGATTTTCCTAGATATACCAATAAATGGACGTTTTCTAAAATTTTTCAAAACGTAAGGTAATATATATAAAAGGCAAAATTATAGAATATATGTGTTTAAGTGAAATATCGCTGGGAGTTCGCTGCGGATTTGGCATGGAAACTTTCAAAGCAGTGAAGAAGAATTCGTGGATCATTCTGATATATGTTTTATTTCCTTACAGTTATGTGGTAAATGAAACTAATAACGGTAAATGAAACTATTTTAGGTCAATCTTTCTGCCTGCAATGACAGCTTATAACTGAAGAATGGCTTAACGGATTTACAGTGTATCTCTTTAAATATGCAGTCAATTCCGTTTATTAATATTTTTCATGCACTAAAATTCAGTCTACAGAGTATTTTATATAAGCTTTGTCCTCCAACATCTACCTGTGAAACACAGAGATTGAAATATAATGTTTTTTGTTTTGTTTTTTGCAATGACCACTTAAAATCGGATTTACATACTTTGATTACTGCTTTGTTAAGCTCAAAGGAAATCAGATTTGTTAAACAAAATTTTCCAGACTTTGTATCGCGTTGATATATAAAAGTAAAAATGTTAAAATACGTCTTAAAGCTAAATATCCCCTTAAGTATCCATTGATTTCGATGAAACTTTTTATATAATGCAGTCCTGGAATTATTCTAATCTAAGTTTTACATTTCTACAGCCAGCTTCTAAGCAAAATATATGTTTCTATTTATCTTCCATGACCGCTTATAACTTGAAAGCTACTCAGCCATTTCACATACTCTTTTAACAGGTTTGCAAAGTCAAATTAGATGCAGGTTGATGGCTAAATCTGTGTCACAGTTTTTACTGATGTAGAAAGGTACAATAATTTTTAAGTTAATACGACGCGTATTTTTTATGGCGCTCTCTTTGATAAATTTATTTGAAAAAATGCATAATATCTCGAGAACGGTTCATGATAGCGTTTTAAAGTTGGTGTCAATCCTTGTCTAATGAAATATTACGTAAGATGTAATTATTTACGTAACTTTATTAAAGGTTTTGATGTTTTCGCGATTTTTTCAAAATTTCATTTTAAAATTTGAGGGTGATCTGATTAGAAACCCAGTGTCACTGATTGTAAACATTGCTGTCACTGAATGTAAACCTAGGCTGGAGGAACTCATCCGAGAGTATAGAGTCCATAGATTCCCCCCCGGTCGGGGTATTCACTGATTGTAATTTTTGTACCAAGTTTCGTTGGAATCGCTTTATTCGCTCGTGAGATATCGTCTCCACAGACTCACTGACACACACACACACACACACATCCACACGTACTTACACAGACATCACCTCAAAAACGTTTAATTCGTATTCAGGGATGCTTAAAACGTGCTCTTACTCGAATTCGAATAAAACGTTTAAAACGTGCGAAAACTGGATTTCGAATTTTCGACCCCTTTAAATACTTTCCTTATACATTATACTAATTGTATAAGGAAAGTAAAAATAGTTACAGACATTTGAGCTCTGCTGGCCTTTCATTGTAAGTAAGTACCCCTTGAAGTATTTTAGTGATTTTTTTAAATGTTTAAAACAAACATAACATTTTGATTTTTAGATATTTCAAATAGTCCCATATTTGTAGAATCACCAATATACTCAAAGTTTTTGGAACAATCATTCGACAGTACTTATACACAGTGCCGTCGATTTATCGGGATAGCATTATAAATATATTAGACTTTACTCCGAACACTGAATAAAGTGAATTCAACCTTAATCCCGTGTTTAAATCTATTGTAAGACCTTATTTACAGGCTGTAAGCGCTAAGTTTTCTATTTTCGCGGTACACGAATACTGCATTCCGTATAAAAAGAATTAAGAAGTTTCAGAAGTAAGAAGTTAAAGTTCATAAATGGTTCGATGTTTTATACTATCCTAAAGTAACGCATGATGGAATCTTAATTAATGTTACGCAAAAAAGGTTTTATGTCTGTCTCTTTGTATTTCTTATTGTCTATCTTTCTTTTTTTTGGCCCCAGACCGTCCAACCTACCCGAAGGTGTAAGGTACCTATTCGGACGTTTGAGACAGTGCCATTCAATTTAGACCGGAACCCAGTGGGGCAGACATCCACAGAAACCGTGCTCTCCTTTCCCTGCCACCAATCTCTCGGAAGGACTTTCGGAGTCACAGATTTTACGTGATCGTACCCCGCGTAAACATTAGAGCAGTTTGGGCAGAGCCGGGAATCGAACTCGGGTCCTTCGAGTGCAATCCCCGTGCCTTAACCACTGGGATATCCTTCCTCCTCACTGATTATGTGTCTGTCTCACTTGGCGACAAATTTGGCGAATTTAGCGACACACTTGGTGCAATACTGACAACCTTGAAACTTTTGGGAAATGTCAACTTTTCAGAACATTAAGTTAAATTTGTTTGTTGCCCTTTTTGTGAGAATTGTTCATTTAATAATAAATTATTCATGATAACAACAATTAATCCATTATAATTTAGATCTTTCAATTTGAAATAATCCATAGTCAATATTCAAGTACTATTCCTATTTTGATTTCAATCTAGCAAAGTTTCATTTGTATGGTTAACTGTAGTTTTTGATTTGACTCAACGTTTACATTTTGAACTGTTTTCATTCTATGTAGTACAGAAGTATTTGTAGGGCTGCATCAGGCCTGCTTTTAATATTTTTGGCCATTGACTATTTAAAATGCTTCACCTTTCTATAAAAGTTATGTTGTAATAAGTATAACTGATACAAATACACATCTTTCTTTAATAATTTGGATGCTTTTCATGCAAGTATTATAGCGTATAATGACACTTAATTCCGAAGCAATACTGTTCCAATTTATAATTTTTTTAGATAATTAATCAATGAAGGCGTTACTCTAAAAATTAGGGGAGGGAAGCTAAAGTCTACTCATTAATCATTTTGCTAATGACAAAATTTATGGTGCAACAACGATCGAATAATTAAAATAAGGAATTGTTTTATTAGTTTTATGCTTAGTTTAAACGTATATTCAATTTCTTCGTGAAGCAAAAATGTGTAGTAACTTTAAATAAAAATACGCTATTTTAATCCAAAAACATATATAAAAAAATAAAAGCACAACGTAAAATGCTGCGAAAATGAAATGTAATACGTTGACGTACGTTTCGGAAATCTTTGAATTTTCTACTTTAGTGCGAGCAAACCTCGAATAGAACGACAAATGAGAGCATGACCAGCTTATATCTTATAATGAACAATTTTTATGACTCTTATTATACTGTTTTCTAAATTGCGTTAAATAACTTTTTTACGCTTATAACTGTTTACTTTTCTTTATTTTATATAGTGGACAATTTGCTCTCCTATGTTAGGTAAACTGGTCATTTGATAGGACTATATTAATTTACTCCTTATGAGACATATAATCGTTAAAAAACTAAATTCATGCAAAAATATAAATCTACATAAATCATAATATTAGTCAAGAGTATTAATTTAAATTAAGTCCGTTAATTATTTTTTTAATTAATGTATTCGTGGGGTGGCCATTTTACCCTCCTTTCCATTGTTTAATCACTAAATTATGATTTTATTAACAACTACTTTTCTCCCAAGTCTTCGTGCTAGTCATGATCGATCCAGGTGCAATATCGTCATTAAGTACCTGCTAAGAGAATATTTTCTGTGTAGATTATTGCATATATGAAATTTACTACAGTGTATATACCAATTCTTGGCTGCGCCAGCTGATGATGTAGCTTACATTTTCTCTCTTTCCAAGATGAGAGGGGGGGACTATCTCAGTTTGCATTAATGAATAATATAAAAAATTCACAAAATTGTAGAGGAGAGAATGTTTTAATAGAACTTTTTTATTCATTCCGGAAATTCAAGCCGGCTCTGTGAGCGGCTTTTAGTTAAACGGAAAATGTGCCAAGGAAGATCGTACATTTTAAAGAGCAGTCTATTCAACATAGCTACTCATTTCTTAACAACTAAATGTGAAGTCCGTCATACTCTTATATGCCGAGTTCATCATATTACATAAATTGACTAGTATATCATATTATTATATGTCCGTCAGTTATGTAATATTATCGTTAACATTTAATTTCTCCAAAAAATAATTTTTAACGTACTGCAATACATTAGAATTCCGCCGTGGTGTATTTACTTCTTACTTGATTCTTCATAATTCAAATATGCCTATATTAACTAGACATTTTGCAATTCGTTACAGTTTGTATTTATGATATTTATGCTATATGAGGAATAATACAGCATTCATACTTATAAAATGAAGGGGGGGGGTCATTGAGGTTCGTAATTTTAACATGATGGATTCATCATCGCGTTAAGCTTACGAACTCAGCTTCAATGTGAGAATAACCAATACATTCAATAATAATAAATTACTTGCTATGTTCCACAATTCTGCGATTCTCGTTAGAGAGTGACAAATTTAGTGCTACCACGCAGCCGCGATAAAAATTCATAAATATTGTGCTCAATCCAAATTTAACATTATTTAAAATGAAGCATTAAGCTACATAAAATCTTGATGTATCATATTTAACCGTTAAAAGTATCACAATGAGTACTTGCCTTTAACAGTATTTGGCCAAAGTTTCTACTAGCAGCGTCTTCGGTTACTTCACAGCTTGGATAACTCAGTCGGTAGAGTGTTTACTAACAAATAAGAGGTCGTAGATTAGATTCTTGCTCTTTTAACACTTTACAGCATTGTTGAAAAGTGTTTATGACTTTTTTCATTCTGTCTGTCTGTCTGCCCGTTAGCACGATAACTGCCGTAAAAATGCTTTATCAAAACGAAATTTTAGTATGTTGTTCAGACGGTCTGTGGGATCTATGGAAATATAAATGAATAATATCACCCAATTAGTTTTGGATTGAACCCGGGTTGAAAAAAATGAAATACATTGAATCCTATGGGACCTAATTTATCAAACAGTTTTTAAGCGGATTTAAAATTCACAAATTGCTTCGAAAGTTTTAGAAAATATTCAAATTATCCCATAAAATATATAAAAAAAAATTCAGCAAAATATATTCAGTAGTTTTTTAAATAAAAATTGAAATAATAATTACACCTTTATATAAAGAGATCACGTGACCATTATATGAAGAGATCACGTGACCCTCTACAAAATAAAATATATCGTGATTCTTAAAGTTCTTTTTAATTCATATTGAGTGTTATATCCGTCCTAAAACCGCTATATTTTTGCTTAAATTCTGTGCATCTACATACTGAAACAACACAATTACTATATATTTGAGTTTAAATGATCATCCAACTTTGATTATTTCTACAACGAAGCTTAATTTTCAGTTATGGAGAATGTAAATACCAAAAGATGTAGAATGATGCCGCCCCAGGCGGTGAAGTGGATAGCGTCTTCGGCTGCTGTCTTGCGGGCTAGGGTTCGAATCTCGAATAAGGCATGGATATTTCTCGAGGATAAAGTCTGTCTTCTGCCTTCTAGGTCCTCGTCTAAATGTGAAGCTGCACCCCCTCCGACCTTCGTCAGTGATACGTTCTTGTAATACACTTTGTTCGCTCGTCTTGTGTCTTTCTTCATTCTTTCCTGCGTCACTGGTCCTGAATCAGCTCCGCCGAAACAGGAGGACATCAGTAACAACAACTCATAAGAATTGCTGCATTTCTTTAACGCAAAATTATTTAACTCATGGAATCTGCAATATAGCTGATATGAATGAAATATTCTTTGACTTTACACAGAGAAGCAGACGATTTTTTCGATGAAGTTTTAAGCATAGATTTTAATTACTTGTACCTCCATGGTTTTTAAATAAAATAAATTATTTTAGTATTGTGATGAAAGAAATAAATGGAAAAAAGTTTATGAATGAAATGCTGCTTTTATAGAGAGAGCCAGGCGATTTATATTTCGAAGACGTCATTTGAATAAAGTTCATTTGTTTTCGATGAAGTTTTCAAATGTAATAAATTATTGTAGTATTATGATAATTTTAAAAATATTACCGAGGAATGTATCGCATTTTAGACATGTTTATATAAAATTGCATTGAAGTTGGAAAGTGTTTCATAATAAATGCTTTATGCATGATTGACCTTTCTTATTTATCTTTCACATTGTTATATGTGACACTTTTCAAAGGCACGTTTTGCAGCCACAGCTAATGGTAGACTTCGATATAACACTCTTCATAGCACTCCTCTAAATAGCCCAAGCCTCTAAAACACATTTGTAAAAATGCATCTTTCCTGCCCCTAACTGAATCGGTGTGGAATGGCATTTTTTTTACAAAATAGTCATAAAACCCTTGTACAGAGTAATTTCAATCTCCTCACCATTAAACCATTAAAAAACTGTTACAATGATGTTAAGATCAAATCTCTTCGGTGATTTTCTCTTTCGGTGATCGCTATGAATACATTTGTATACAAATTGTAAAAACAAGCTCATAATTCCGCTTCAACATAAAATTACTAAACATCTAGTAAGTTTTTTTTAAATATTTTTTCTACAAGTTTTATTTAGTTAAGATTCGTAGATCCATATTTCTCATTCAAGACTAACTTTTATTTTATAGTCTCAATATTTGCATTGCAAATTACTAGATGGACATACTGACATACATGATCATATGCGTTTTAATAATGTAGATACTTTAAATATGAAAAAAGGTAGTACATTTTAATATAGAGTTCTTTCTTTCTTTTGACCCAGGCAACCCGAGCTATCCGAAGTTGTAAGGTATTTGTTTGGACGGCCAGGACAGTGCCACCCAATTCAGATCGAAACCTAGTGAATGCGACATCCACAAGGACCATAACCTCCTTCCCCTGGCACCAACCTACCGGAAGGACTTTCGGAACCGCGAAATTAACGTGCCCGTACTCCGTGTAAACACTGGTATAGCTTGGGCTGAACCGGGAATCGAGCTCGGATCTTCAGCGTTTAATCCCCGTGCCTTAACCACTGGGCTATCCCGGCCGAATAGAGTTCTTAGGAAAGTCCTAACATACCCAAATAACTGTATAAGAAAAATCCCTGAGTGTACGCCAAAGGTCTATCTATTATAAAGTATCCATTACCGATGGAATAAATGTGATTGCAGTGCCTCTAGCGGAAAATAAAAAAGATCGAATAATGAACTTATTAACGAAGCGTGAGAGACGGAAGAAACCAATTATACAGTTGAAGGGTATTGTCTAATTAGTAGGATTCGGCAATCAATATTCTACAAAAGGTATTTATTTGATACAATATGGTTATTGGCGAATAGCTGTAAAATAGCTTTCAAAATGGTCCTAATCTGTACCAATGTACATTTGAAACCCAGAAAGAATATTACCGCGTACTTGACCAGCATTGCAGGTATCCCCGTGTTAAAGGCCCTTCATATATTGTATTCTTCATACATTTGCTCTTTCTATAATTGACATACTTTCTATATACGCGTTTCGTTCGTTACTGTGTCGTTTCCTACTCATTAGATAATACTCTACAACTTCGAATTTGGCTTTTAACGTTTATCTCACTTTGTTGCCGAGTCCGTTCCCTAACTTTTTTAATTTCCCCTTTTGGGCACTACAATCACTTTTATTCGATTGTACATGATTACTTTACGATAGATAGACCTAACGTGTATACTCTTGGACGTTTCTTAATAACTGCATGTATTCATTAAAACAGTTTAATATTATCAAACTCTAAAATATGTAAATTTTAAGAAACCACACTAGACATAGAACAAAATCGTTTTATAATTTTGGTAACAGAAGGTATAATATGCACAAGAGTACATTTAAAAAGGCCAAAGTTGCTTTTATGCAAATCTTAATATATTAGTAATAATCTAAATATAGCAGTAAGTTAAATATATAATTTACAGAAATATTTTACGTTGCTGGGAAAATAGAATCCACTTTTTAATATTCAAGATGGAAATCTATAAGAAGATGTCTGTCTTTCTATCTGTTTCTTTGTTGGTCATGTAACGAAAAATTTAAGCAACTCACAGCTACAAAATTTTGTGCCGAGATACTGCAGGTCAGGTCCGAAGATACTTCTGAGCAAAGTTTTTAAAATTCTGATTACTTTAGTTATTTAATGTTAAAGCGCCATGTTGAGCGAGTTTCGCAGAAACCGGTTACTTAGCGATTGCAAATATTATCCCAGTTTCCATATTAGCATCACGGAAAGATAAAAAAGTTCTCTTTTAGAAAAGTTTTGAACTGAATCTGTACTAGCAATTGAAGAATTTTCCAAATTTAAAAAAAAAAATATGTACTTTCCGTGTTTTGAAGACGTTGTTGATTTTAAAATTCCGATATTGAAAAATCGACTGATAATCCGATCTTCATAATTTACCAGGAGCTAAGTTGAATATTACACTACTCCAAAGCTCAGTTACCTTACACCTTTTTGGTAGGTCGGACGGTCTGGGTCTCAACAACAACAACGACAACTACTCCAAAGCAAAACTGTATTTCTGGAGTAATCGGTTTATGAATTATGATTCGTATAAGGCATCAATACATCGGCAAAATTTTTCACATTGTCGTTCAAACAACTGATCGGTGATTCGAACATTCAACTGTTTTAATAGTTGTTTCAACGATACGTTCTACGAGGAAGACGTTATACTCTCGGAAGTCGTGACGTCCCAACATGACTTTTATTTTTTGTTATAGACGTGTGTATAAAGCATTCTTTGCTTGGTTATTTGTGATTGAAATGTAGAGTAATTTGCTTATTATTTATTTTATTTTCTCGATGTGAGGTATCCTGAAAGCAACATAATATTACGATATTCAAATTGCAAATTTTTTTTTAATTTGCCTGATTGTTGTGTGAAATTGAAGTACAATATTATGCTGTCGTATTATCGGGTGAGGGCGCGTGTAGGCGCTTATTTAGTGCATATTACGCGTGCGTAGCAGTGGGGGGTGGCGCGCAGTCGCACGTGCGTCCACTCAGCGGGGACTACGACTTTTGAAAAAATTAATTAATGAATGCAATTAATCGCTGTTTTAAATCCCGGGTAACTCCGAGTACATTTACTAGTAACAAATATTCTTAAAATATTAACGAATAAAAAGTCTTAACGGTTGTATAAAAGAGTTCTTCAAAATTTTCAAACTTGCACTAGTTGGGAAAAATATTTGCTTAATTTGAATTCCATCGAATTTCAAGAGAGGCATCGTTCTTTGACTTTACAGTCTAATTAATATTTCCTTGTTATATATGAAAATATTTCTCGACTGTCATTGATTCAGAAACTCTAAAGGAGTGTACTGAATATAATTAATAATCCCTTTCAAATTTTAATATTAAAGTTTTGAGTATGGTGTTATTAATTTAAATTCAATATTTTCGTAAGAAGCATTGCTGATGCTTGTATAATAATATATTTCTTAATTTTGCATTCCATTCTGGCAAATGCTGACATAAAACTTATAGGAAATTGTTTTATTTTCAGGATAGACTGAAGCATAATAATGATATAAAATCCAACATCACTAATAATTGTTTCAATAATATTGCTTTAGAATTTTAATCTATGGACCAATACATGAATTTTGATAAGAATGATATGGTAGTATATCTCGCAAAAGAACACTTTCATGGGAAAGAAACTCCCCACCAAGTACAAAATCAAAATCTTTCTTCCAAAAAGTCATAAAATCTCAGAATGGTTTTCGCCAAGTTTTTACAGGAACGGAGCTGTACTTTTAAGTCTAGGGTATCCGTCTGAAGGATTCAAACCCTCCTTCAAATCACAAACGTAGCCCGATTTAGTTGTAGTTGGTTAATAAAAGTTCTAATAGTGTATCTCAGTTTTCATTATTTTCATAATTGGGGAACATTTTTTCGAGAACTTCTTAGAGACAAGTCAGATTTCGCCGTTGATCAATTTCTCCTCACATTCCCTTTAACATATTTTATTTTTATTTTATTTTAAATTAAAGTGAACAGAACAAGTTAAATAAAAAACTCAATTATACTGACACACAGATAAGTACAAAATATATAAAATATTCAATAAAAAGACACAAATATATTTAAATAAAAATACAAAATACAAAGATACCACAACCAGAAAACAGAATCAACTTATATCGAAAAGAGAAATCAGTTTAAGTACACACAGTTGCTTAAAATCACAGATAGATATGAAAAAAAAGTATCCAGATCTTTGCAGAAAATGCTGAACAATTTAGAACATTTATTAATTGCAAAATTACTAGACACATTTACCCAACAAAATTTCTCTTTAAAAACTCTTGATCTACCTCTTATACCCAGAGCCTGACCAGCGCAGGGGCCATGCCGGGCAGCTGGATCAGAGGGGCCCCAAATTAAACAATTGCAGCATCAAAAATAGCAACAACTTCCTCAAACATAAATATATGCCATCGGAATGGGTTTGCCCAGCGGCAATTCATTTTGAGGATATGTAGGGATTAACCGCACTAATTTAGCATGTTGGCATCATGGCCATGATAAGAAAGTTTCAAATAATTTAAACTCCATTAAACATGTCTGTCCCTGCTCATACACATTTTTGAAACTTAAAAAAATAATAATATTCAAGATCTGCGAACAATCAATAATATTATTAAAAGCTTATAAAAGAAAACCATTAAACGTACGTAATTTTCTTCTAATATTTAATTTTAGCATACCAAATGTTTTTTATCAACACTGCACTAAGGAGATCACTTGAATAATAGCCATTGCCGTAAAAAATAAATATCTTAAAAATTTAGATTGGATTTTTTCAATAAGCTGGCTATAAAAGGTATAACCAGCATACCAGATTAACGAGGAATATTCTAATTTAGATTTCATTAAATCGGTAAATACTATAATATTTCTAATAAAAATCTCGAGATTTCTAAAAGTATTCAAAATTATTTGCTGTATATATACTCATAAAAAGAAAATTTACAATCAAGTATCACACCCTAGGTCAATAAAACTTTGACAACATTTTAAGCTATTACCTTCTAAAGTATAATCATTAATCAAAATAATAGACTTAAGCGTAAAACTCATAATATAGCACATTTACAAATGTTTAAATATAAGTGATTATGCAAGAACCATAAAATCAAACTATCTAAATCTTCTTGAAAATCAATAGTCACTGATTGCTACAGTGTGTATATGTATCTTAAAGTCGTCCGCAAACAAGAGACATTTTGAATTAATTAAAATATCAGTTAGATCATCAATATATAATATAAATAATTAAGGCCCTAGTGTTAATCCAAGACTTCTAAAAAGCTTAATAAAATCATCCATCAGAAATGAACAACTGCATTTTTCTAATATACGAATTAATCTATCTCATAAAGTGCAAATTAAAACCCAAGCCCACTAATTTTCTACACAAAATACCAAATTCAACAGAATCAAACGCTTTCGGAAAATCCATATAAATGACAAGTTGACCATTATGTGATCCAGTGCAGAAGTAATCTCATTATTAAGTACCAATAAATGGTGATAGCAGAACGTTTCTGCATAAACCCATGTTGCTCAAAGTATTACCCCAAAGGCAGTATGAATACCTTATCAAACTAACACGTTTAACGAGGCTACAATGAATCTAATCTTACTTGCTTAACACATTTTATGGGAACCTATATATTATAAAATCTCAGTCATCACATATTCTTCACTTTTAAAAATGAAAAGATTGATACTTTTAAATTACACTCACGAACAATGAAAGTTCCGCACCAAGAAGAAAACATGGTACAACCGCGAAGTGATGTAAATAGCTAGAGGGCGGGCTGGTATGCAAATCATCCCAGTCTGGTGGGATTGCGTATGACCGTACACCCGTGAGTGACGCTGCAAGCATGAGCCAGAGGCCATATAAACCGGCGTGTAGTCGACGCCCCATCAATGGAAGAAGCTTCAGTCAACGCAAGCACGAGTACGGGGTGAAAATAATGGTGGGTAGACGACAGAAATGTCGATATACGCAACTGACAGACTTCGAGAGAGGCCTGATCATCGGGCTGAAAATCGCAGCGCGCCGGATAGCCCGTCACGTGGATCGTTCGGACTATACCGTCTGACGATGTTGGGAGCACTGATCAGCCTGACACACTGGAGCACTGGCACACCCAGACACGGAGGACCGATTCTGGGCGGACCAGGGCATACCACGAATAGAGAGGATCGAATGATCGTGCGGCAGGCACTTATAGAGCCCACGGCGAACTAATCCTCGATAGAGGCACACGTAGCGGCTCCTGTGTGCCCACGAACCTTATCTAGACGCCTGAAGGAAGCGAATCTGCGATCCCAGCGTCCCATATATGTGCTGCTGTTATCACTGGAACATCGGTGGCTCCGATTGCAGTGGTGCCGGGCCAGACCAACGTGGAACGCCACAGATTGGCGATGTGTGGTGTTTAGCGATGAGTGCCGCTTCGTTTTGGGAACCGATGATCAGTGTGTCCGGATGTGGAGGTTCCCTGCAGAACGCCATAAGCCCAACCTCGTTATCGAGCGCCACACCAGTCCCATTGCAGGCATCATGGGCTGGGGAGCCACAGCCTACGACAGAGCCACAGCCTACGACAGATCCGCTCTAGTAGTGGTACCTGGAACATTGACAAACCAGCGGTACGTGGCTGAGATTCTACGTCACCATATGCTCCCATTCGTTGTTGGGACTCCAGGTGCGCAATTCCAGCAGGATAATGCCCCGCCGCATACGGATACGGCCGCCCAGGCCAGAGTCATGTTCAGACACTTCCATGGCCTGCCTTCTCCCCAAACCGTCCCCTATCGAGCATGCGTGGGACCAGTTGAAACGCCAGTTGCCTCGTTGCCGCAATCTTTGGGATTTGGAACATAACGTCCAACAGGTGTGGACACGTCTGTCGCAGGACAACATCAGGTGTCTATTCGACACCATGCCGGACCGTATTGCTGCTTGTATCGCAGCAAGAGGCGGTGAGACGCGCTATTGAGGATGACCGGACTGTGTACCCCAGCTCCCTCTGTACATGTTCTGCTGCCCTGTTTTTGTGATCATGTATATCATTCATCTGTATCCTTCCATCAATAAAATTTGAGGTCCATCCTATGCTTCCTTCTTGGTGCGCAACTTCATTGTCCGTGAGTGTATAAGGAATAGTAAAAGAGGTCATACTCAAAGAGGTGAGTAGACTGCAAAATTTAAGCTAAAGGCATCGAAATTAAGCTAAAGAACGGTAATAATGGCTGTCTCTAATCTGAATTTTAAACTGTTCACATGGATGTCGAAAAGTTGGTATGTCGTAGGTGGACGTGTAAATATTGGAAGCAGGCGTATGTCTCGAGCTGGCTACATAAACAGAAATACGCAGCATTTGACGAAAGAAAGGCGAAGAAATAGAATAATACCAGAAAAATTATACGCAACTTCTAAACAGATAAAGCCTGAAAATATAGACACAAAACAATAAAATTGAAACGATAAGATATAAAGAATAGCCCCATGCCATAACTGTGAGAAATACGATGTCTTAGACAAATCATTAACTTGATTATTAGAATTTTTATTCATATGAAAAGCCTCAGAGTGATCCAGGTCGAAAATTGATGAGTATTTTTAAATAATGAAAGCAGAAGAAAAAATCACAACGATGGCTGGTTATCCAGCAGTGATTAGCTATAGAAAGTTATGCAGCTTCTTGCAAGTGGTTAGTCTATTTGGTGAGTATTTTTTGACCTGCACGCACTGAAGAGGAAAACTCATCACGTGTTTCAAAATGATAGCATGTTTTCTGCAGCTTATTTACCCAGTATTTCACGTTGTGTTCTACACTTACGGACAATGAAAGTTGCGCACCAAGAAGGAAGCATAGGATGGACCTGAAATTTTATTGATGAAAGGATACAGATGAATGATATACATGATCACAAAAACAGCGCAGCAAAACACGTACAGAGGAAGCTGTGGTACACAGTCCGGTCATCCTCATTAGCGCTTCGCACCGCATCGTGCTGCGATACAAGCAGCAATACGGTCCGGCATGGTGTCGAACAGACGCCTGATGTTGTCCTGTGGCAGACGAGTCCACACCTGGGCGACCCCAGCCGTGTGCGGCCAAGCATTATCCTGCTGGAATTGCGCACCTGGAATCCCAGCAACAAATGGGAGCACATGGGGTCGAAGAATCTCATCCACGTGTCGCTGACCCGTTAATGTTCCAGGTACCACTACTAGAGCGGATCGGCTGACGTAGGCTATGGCTCCCCAGCCCATGATGCCTGCAGTGGGGCTGGTGTGGCGGTCGATAACGATGTTGGGATTGTGGCGTTGTACAGGGGACCTCCACACCCGGACACTCTGATCATCGGTTCCCAAAACGAAGAGGCACTCATCGCTAAACACCACACATCGCCAATATGTGGCGTTCCACGTTACTCTGGTCCGGCACCACTGCAACCGGAGCCGCCGATCTTCCCGTGTTAACGGCAGTACACGTAAGGGACGCTGGGATCGCATATTCGCTTCCTTCAGGTGTCTAGATATGGTTCGTGGGCACATAGGAGCCGCTACGTGTGCCTGTATCGCGGATCGGATCCCTTAGGGCTCTATATGTGCCTGTTACACGATCATTCGATCCTCTCTACTCGTGGTATGCCTGGTCCGTCCAGAGCCGGTTCTCCGTGTCTGGCTAGCGTCCCGTGACCAATGCTCCCAACACCGTCGAATGGTATGATCCGGACGATCCACGGGACAGGTGTTCCGAAACGCTGACCACCCTGCGGTTTTCAGCCCGATGATCAGGCCTCTCTCGAAGTCCGTCAATTGCGTATATAGACGTATCTGCCGTCTACCCACCGTTCTTTTCAATCCGTACTCGTGCTTGCGTCGGCCGAAGCTCCTCGCATTGATGGGGCGTCGACTACACGCCGGTTTATAAGGCCGTTAGCTCATGCTTTTGCAGCGCCCTTCACGGGTGTACGGCATGCACAATCACACCAAACTGAGATCATTTGCATACCAGCCCTCTAGCTATTTACATCATTTCGCATTGCACCATGTTTCCTTCTTGGTGCTTTCATTGTCCGTGAGTGTATTTATTTACTGCTTACTCATATATAGCAATTGTACTATTTGCTCATATACAAGATGTCCCAAAAATATTGAAACGCGCTTTAATTCTTTACCAGTTGCAGATAAGTGGCAATGTAAATTGCAAAAATGTTGAAATAAGGTAGGAAGTGAGACTACGTTAATGAAATAGTCCTCCCATTAATTTTCAAAAAATTACACTTTTTAAATATTTATACGACCCCCCCTTAGACAAATTTGGTCAATCAGAAAATGTTTATTTTTAATGCAACAAGATCATTAAAAAAAACCCGCATATCTGTATTTTTAAAATTGAGCGAGCTATATTTAATTGAAAATTGAACATTGTGAGTGGTGCCATATATCAAATTAGAAATGTAAATTTGTGACATATCACAAAAAAGATGAAACTGTATGATAGTTTTATGTGTCCCAACCACGTTGTAAGTACCACTGCTTTATATGATCTCTGTCTGTGTAATTCTTTATTTAGATGCATTTCTGATAAAACATTTTGGCACATATTAACGTATTTTTGATCTAAACAATTTCCATAATCAATTTGTTTATTATTTCTATTTTCACTGATGAAACAACCTTTCACATGGTACGGAAAAGTGGCATAAGTCAGATTTTTTCCTTTATCATAATTCAGTTGATTTTAAAGGTACAGATATGCGATTTTTTTAATGATCATGTGGCATTAAAAATAAAAATTTTCTAATTGACCAAATTTGTCTAAGGGGATCGTATAAAAATTTAAAAAGTGTAACTTCTTAAAAATTAATGGAAGGACTATTTTATTTACGTAGTCTTATTCCCTACCTTACTTTCAACATTTTTGCAATGTACATTGCCCGCTTATCTCCAACAGGTGAAGAATTAAAGCGGGTTTTAATCTTTTTGGGACACCCTGTATAGCAGTTTCACTATTTGTTCATATATAACAATTGTACTAATTGCTCATATATAGCAATTAGTACTTATTTAGTTTAAAAAAAAAATAATCTAATTCTCTTAAATACATAGTTTTATTATTAAGTGAAATTTTAGCCGTATAGGAAAAAATGGACATAATCTCATGAGATGAAGAAAGTTTTTAACTTTTGCTTAGTTATAAAAAATATAATGGAATTTTTTCACAATATGCATCACAATTGGTCTTATTTCTAATAAAGTCTGATTCGCAAACGTAATTTAAAACTGATTAGAATTTCTCAAAAATGCACATCAACATATTTTTCTAAAGAAAAATCCAACTGGTTTAAGCAATAAATAGAATTTAAAATATGTGCGGAATTTCACGAATGAAACAGAAAAGCTAGATATGTATAAACTAAGCTCTTTCTCTCAAAAAAGAAAAAACCCGCAAATTATCCATTTGCACGTGCGATTCTTTGTATTGATTCCAGTACCCGAATTCTCCACACTTCACTTTCTTGTTACCAAGACAACATGTAATGCTGCTTCATAAATGCAAATACGTATTCCCGCTCTTTTTATTTAATCATATGACTTTAGATCTCGCTGTACGATTCTTTTCAAAAACGCAATACGCGTAAAATTATTCCAAGTAAAAACTGAAGTATTTCATATTCTAAACAAGAAAATGAGCATAAGATGTGTATTACGGATCTGTTTATTGTGCACGATGTTTTTATTATTGGTATGTTTCTATAAATGAAATTTGGATGAAGTAGCACCCCTGCATGAGTTTTAATTTCGGAATAAATTATTGGTATTGATTCAGGTTTAAGAGGTATAAGAAAACATATTATTATAAAAGCTTTTTTACACAAAAAATAGGGAGAAGGCACTTAAATTGAATTTATATATATATATATATATATATATATATATATTATCGAAGATACCTTGACCTTATTGAACTAGTATTAAAAGAAAATATTCTATATAACGGAAAAAATTATTACCGACAAATAAAGGGAATTCCAATGGGAGGAGCCTGCTCATCAATCTTGGCTGATATTTACCTCACAACATATGAAAAAGGAACCCATATTTTGTCTGAGATACCATATTTCCGGTTTGTTGACGATGTGCTATTGGGGTGTTATGAAGCCACCACCAATTTCGATTTCACTTTTTACCCACCGGAATTGGAATTAATAGAAAATTGTAAAGAAGAAAATGAAGCGGTAAATTTTCTGGACATCTCAATAAAAAAACATGGATTATATGGTCATTATACAACGTTATATGACAAAAGAGAATTATATAAAATTAAGATCAATCATCTCATCGATTGGAAAACAAATCTTACCAAAAATATTTTCAGAAATATCATACTCGGACACTTCAAGAGAAATCAAATTTACAACACGTTTAAAAAAGATTGCAATAATAGCAATATAAAAATCATAAAAGAGGCTTTATATAAACATTATCCTTTATATTTCATAAAGGATTGTTATAGATCGATTTTCAAGGATCAGGTAGATTTTGACAGTTTACTTCTTCAATCTGCAAGTAAATAAAGTTTATGCGTACCTGCTAAGATTGCACGCATGCGTAAGATGAACATATATAAGATAGCGAGTTGGGCAGGATTCACTTTTGGTCCAGTTTCCTTCTGTTTGGTTGGTCTTGTTCTTCCGTATTCGGGTGCCTTCGTATTAGCACGCAATGGGGACCAACCTTTGCTTTGTATTGGTACCGTGAGCGTTTGCCTAGGCTGGAAAAGCAGCTTTAAACGGGAGGGGGAGTCGCAATCCTCCCCAACCATTAAATGCAAAGCATTTGGTTATCCCAAGTTCCTTTAATTCTTTTTTTTCTTGGATTACATTCTGCTTCGGAGTATAGAGCGGCTTGGCGCCTTTTCCTGAGTAGTGCCTTTGATTTTTGTGGATATGCATAGGAATTCTATTTGAATTAGTTTACTGGCTTTTATATGATATATATATATATATATATATATATATATATATATATATATATAGGGTGTCCAGTGCTATCGGTGCCCAATGGCTATTTCCTCAACCGTTAGTTACAGAGATACACTACCAATTGCAAAAATGTTTTGAATTTAAAATGTATTATCTCAGAAACAATTTAAAGCAATAAATGCATTTCTGAAAGAAATAAGAAATATAAATATGTATGTAGTCCCCCGGTCCTACCAATTATATTTAGGAAAACCAATTATATTTCATCCTCATACAATTTTATGCAAAATTAAAAATTCATCCTTATACGACCAAAATTGACCGGCTTATAGCTGTTTAAAGTTTGAGCAATTTTTGTGCTGAGAAATGGTCAATACGGTCCCTGATTGGTTGGTTGCCTGGAGAAATGGTCAATATGGTCCCTGATTGGTTGGTTGCCTGAAACGGGACATTTTTATGCGTGGAAAAGCGACTTAAGTCATAAAGTTTAATGCTTCATAACGCTGTGAATTTTGGTCGTAAAAGGAAGATGTTTTTTTATTTTGCATGAAATTGTATGAGGATGATTTTCCAGAATATAATTGATAGGACCGGGAGACCGTATAAAAATTTATATTTCGTATTCTTTCAAAAATGCATTTACTGATTAAAACTGTTTCTAAGATAATAGATTTTAAAATTTAAAACATTTTTGCAATTGGAAGTATATCTCTGTGACTAACGGTTGAGGAAATAGCCATTGGGCACCGATAGCACTGGACACCCTGTATATATATAATATATTGCATTATATATATATATATATATATATATATATATATATGTATATATATCAACAATGATCAGACACTTGATACATCCATCATTCGCTTATATATCGGCTAGAATCGTGAACCATTTAGCCGGTACATGACATTGTCCAAGCCCATCAGTGGGGGCGGAGCACACTGCACCCAACAGTAAAACATCCTTGCCCGCAGTTGAGACTCTAACCCACAACCTGGTAGCCGAGCACAAGTAAACGCTTGCCTTGTCCGCTCAGTCACCGCGTCGGCGCATTATATATATTTGCGCGCTCTATCAATTGGGAACGATTTGCGAACGATAAGGCTTAGAATAGGTCCTCCGGATTAAAAAAAAATACATTTAAAAAATACACTACATTTTGAAGTGGTCGTCTTTTTTCGAATGCAAAAATCAGCCTTCTTCTTTAGGACAAACAAGAAAATCAATTTCACTTGTTCATCTCTTTGAAAAAGTGAGGCTTAGCATCTTGTTTGTCCTGAGGAAGAGCTAGCTGTTTTTTGCCATGGAAACCGGCTAGACCTTAAAATTTAGTGCATGCTGTATTTAGAAAAAGTATTATATATATATATATATATATATAGGGTTTTTGTTACAGCAGATTTTTACCATTTTTAGACGGAAGTTAACATTTTAGTATTCGCAAATAGAAGAAAAATTGTAATAATACGTAATAAAAGATATTATAGTAAAAATAACTGTAATGATGTTAAGAATGAAATTACAGTAATGGCAGAAATCATAAAAGAAAAAACATTTGAGAATTTTTAGGTATTTGAATATTTAGCCTAATGGAAAGAATATGATTCCTGTTTATTTCTTATAAAAGGACGTGAGAAAAGTAAAATTATACAAAATAAAAAAAACCTTATACCTGTGGGAAAAATTAAATAAATATCAAATATATAAAAACATGTAAAAAACTGCTGTCAAAGTTTAAAAAATAATCTGAAATCCAAGATTACTCGTGATCGCTATTTCCTATAGAAATATTAGATAAAGAAAACGTTAACATAAATAAAACCAAGGACAAAGCGTTTTTAAAAAACGAAAAGTCTTTTATTTAACATCCTAAAAGACGTACAAAATATTGTTAAAAACTGCCAGAGCGTTTTCGGACGTATATACGCCCTTTATCAATGGCTACATGAGTAGTAAAAGCATGGAATGTTTATATATAGAGAGACCATTTTAAAACAAATTTGCATAAAATATAAAATGGTAAATGAACTTACTAAAATAATACAAGAAATATACACTGAAATTACAAAATAAGTTTAAACGCTTACGAATTTTAAAATATTACAAGAAGAGAGCCAATACAAATTTTAGAAAAACGTCAAGCATGATATTCCTGAGAATGACGTCACAAATAACTTTTAAGAGATTTGAATTGCATAGAGTCAAGAATGAGTCGCCAAGCATAACTTAAAATTTGAACAGGATCAAAATTACAAATGGATTGACGGTAAATATAAATAAACAGGGATTCATAAAGAATACTACGTGGATTGTTACAACGAACCAAAAGGAAAGTTTTTTCAAAAACGGGAAGAAATTTATCATTAGCCACATATTGAGCAAGAGCCGTAGAATGTTTACCAGATTTGACATCGCGAGCATGTTCTGTTAAACGGATGCCAACAGTACGTTTTGTACTACCAATGTAAAATTTATAGTCACCAGCAGGGAATAACAGGGGAACAACATACATCCCAGCAAAGCTTTTAAAATCATCAAAATTTCCAAGTTTATTGGATCGAATACGATTAAATAAAGTGGTAATATTAGAGTGAGCGGGTTTGAAAACAAATTCATAGCAAAAATTAATGAAAGGACGGAAAATCCTAGGATGGTAAGGAACACTAGAATTATGGACTAAATGATCTTTAATAGCAACAAGTTTAGTATCAACTTGAGTGAATTTAAGACGGACGTGGGCGAAGATCTTATGAATAAATTCAAAAGAATAAGCAGCCTCGTGGCCAAGTTTAAAATTAAAATTAATTTCATCAGTTAAAGCGGGGATAGAGCAAACATTAAATGCACGATTAAAATACGAGTTAAAAGAAGCTTTTTTAGAGGATACAGGATGGAAAGAATCAGCGGGGATACAGGAGTTAGTAAAAGTGGATTTACGGAAAACGGAAGTATGAAAACCAAAATCAGAACGGGTGACCAAAACATCAAGGAAAGGCAAGGAACAGTTAGACTCATGTTCAACAGTAAAATTAATCGAAGGGTAGAAATCATTAACTTTATCCAAAAGGTGAAAGAGATCATTTAAATCACTATCCCGGATAATAAAAACATCGTCCACGTAACGGCACCAAAGAATAGGTTTAATTGTTAAAGAAGGCAAAATCTCATTCTCGAGCTCCTGTAAAACGGCCTCGGCCAAAATACCAGATAAAGGGCTACCCATAGGGGCGCCAGAAGTTTGTAAGAAAATAGCGTCACGGAAAGCAAAGTAATTTGTTTCCGCAATAATATTCAAAGCAGAAGTGATTGCGTCGATAGTGGGGATATTACATTGGTGACTATGAAATTTTTTGGCAATAATATTAATAGTGAAGTTTTTTGGCAATAATATCAATAGTATAATATTTTGTACGTCTTTTAGGATGTTAAATAAAAGACTTTTCGTTTTTTAAAAACGGTTTGTCCTTGGTTTTATCTATTGTATGCAGACGTGATACCAATCTTAATTACGTTAACATAAAATTATGACACGTTATATTTTGACATCCAACCGATTGTTTCAGTTCTCACAGGTACTATGAAAAAGTGTCCCAAATTTCTAGTTCATTTAATTTTTAGGATGTTTCCCGCTGATTTTTGATAAACATAGCTGCTAAAAAGAAGACAAATTGTACTTTTTAAAGAATAGATAAAATAATTTGAAGTGTTTCTAATATATACTTTTGTAAAATAAATGCGTTGCTCGATAAATATTAGTAATACTTCTAACTCTTTATCGACTTTTCATAAACTTACATATGAGCAAACTTTCGTATTTTCAGCATCTAACCTTGGCAAGTAACAGCGACGAAAAATCCCCAAAAATGAAATAGCCAGAAATTTAGGGCATTTTTCTACAGGTTAACATAGGAAAACTGAAATAAGCGAATGGAGTGAAAATGTTTTTTCTAATGTGCTCTTCATGTCACGATTTATAATCGTTTCTTATGCGTTGCGTTTCATTACATATTCTTACTTTAATCCCTACCCTTTCTGTATCCTTATCCTTTCGTTGCGTATTCGTTTCTTTTGCGTTACCTTTCATTACATATTAATTTATGTGGCATTAGATTTTGTTAAATATTCATTTGTTTTGTTTTCCATTACATATCGTTTATTTTGCATCAGTGTCGTAACATTTTCGTTCTTTATTTTTTACGATACTCGTCGTTATCGTGTTACACTCCATTTAAAGTATGAAAACGAAAGTGCAGAAACGGAATGGTTGTAAAACAATGAAAGCACAGGACCATATTTTCGTTTTTATTTTGTTACGTTTCCAAGTGAATAAAAACGAAAGTAGTTTTGATATTTTAACGTTTTAAAAACAGAGGTAGCGTAGTTGGGTACAGATACAGTATAAGAAATGTCAAAATTTTATATTTTTAATATGAGGATAGGTTAGACTTAACCTTTTGCTTACTGGTGGGACAGCTTCAATCCCAAGCGAAGAACCTCTCAAAAAAACAGGTATTTTATATACCCTATCCCAAATAATTCGATCCCCCTTTGCAGACATTGTCGTCCATGGACGCCAATGCGTTAGAAAAAATGTAGATAAAATACGGTACATTTCCCCAAAAGTTTAAATTTCATGAAACTATATATAATAATAAAATAACTATAATATAACACTATAATTTTGAGCAAAGTATTTGCAGTCTTTTTGTCACAATAGCAATAAAAATTAATTAAATTGCAAAATTAAGGAGGGAGATCATCCTTACCACCTCAAGAATCGTTGTTTGCAGTGGAATATATCCAAAAATTGTATAGACCTGTCATTATTTCTTCAAATGACATAAACATTTTAGGGTGCTTTGTCGTACTATTTATCAGTTACTGCAAAATACACTCATGAAATAAAAGTTTGGTTGAAAATGTTATTTTTATAATAGATTAATTGATAGTTTTCGGATGTGCAGTTTGCAATACAAGAGCTACGCGCACCTTTCTGTATAAAGTGTAACACATGCATTTCTACTGTTCTTAATATAATATTTTAAGAAGTTATATTTTAACCTCTACCTAAACTTATATTGAAGTTTGTAAAATGAATACATTTTAAGATAGTTTTGTGATAATGAAAAACATAGAAATCTATAACAGATAATTATTTAAACTTTGGTGGAATGTAAATTTGCACATAATACAATAGCATGCAGAGTTTTGAGTTAATTAGTTTCGACGTTTGCAATTCATACAAGGTTGAAAATAACAGTTTTACGAAAAACGATCTCAAAGTAGGGAGGCTTACTGTATTTGTGCATGTACCAATTTTCTTATAAAACGAGTTCAAATTGAAATACTTTGATATTTTTTCTTCCAAATATTCTTTACTATGTACTCAATTAATATAGAAAGAAAAACTTCTTTTAGATTTAAGTGATAATATCTCTCATAAATTGAGTTAATTCTTACTAGGCTGACATAATTAATTTTAAAGCACGACATTCTGACAGTTGTAAATCTCGAGAAAATCAATTAATTGTCTAGTTTGAAATGAAGATTAAAAAAACTTGCCTGAAACAGCCGTATTCAGCAATAAATGCTACGCATCTTTCTAAAATATCCATATATCCATTGACAGTTTGAAGGCTTAATTAAGAGCACATTCGTTATGTTGCAGTCTTCCAACTTTTGTGTTATCTCAAATCTCAAGATACTCGTTTACGAGCGGAAACATACCGTTATCTCCAAGTTCATGGGGTTAAAGAACATAAAGAAGTCATTTTCATCTTATTGTTCTATACTATCTACTGGGGATTAGAAAATTTCAAGTACATGCACTTAAACTTTAAGTATTTAACCCCCTCTTTTACCCGAACTTTAGGAGGTTCTCAAGTTAATCTAAGAAAAAATTAGTTTAAAATTTTATTGGTGTTAAATTTTTTGCCATATTTTTGTTTTTACGAACTATTTTACATTGAAACGTCCATTTATCAGGATATGTTGTTGACAGAGAGAGATAATGACTGATATATATTCAGCATTAAATTTTCTAGGAGGTAGGGATTCACTAAGGATTCAACATCAAATTCTAGAGGAGGTGGGGTGGTTCAAAAAGAATTTTCACTTCTGGTTTTTTCTACTTCTGGTTTAAAAAATTTTCTGAAATATGTATTTTTGAAGACTAGCTGTAGATGCAAATTAGATAATAACTGATATCGATTCAGCATTACATTCCGGCAGGGATTAAGTGCCTCACTAAGAATTTCCACTTCAGATTCAAAAATGTACATTTTCTTTAAAACATCTATTTCTCGGAATCTGCTATAGATATAGCTTAGATGATGACTGATGTGGATTCAGCATTAAACTCAGGAGGGGAATGGTAGGTTCACTAAGGTTTTCCATTTGCGTTTTTTTCACTTTCGGTTAAAAATTTCCATTAAATATCTATTTCTCTGGATTGGCTATAGATATAACTTCGATAATTTTTAATATGGATTCAGCATGGAATTCTAGAGGAAGTGAAAGGTTTCACTATGGATTTCCATCTCCGAATTTTCCCGAAAACTCGTATGGCTCTATGAAATAAGTCTGCTAAAGATAATAAAAATGCTTAATAGTTCCGTCAAAAATAAAGTTTACATACCATTTGCTGCAACCATATGAAGGCTTCTTCATAAATTTCTTGTTGAAATATTAAACTTAGTACAATTATTGAATTATGCCTTTTTCTTTAGGATTTATTTTTTGTTTTTTGTCGCTGTACTCCAACTTTTAAAACATGACACGCGATCCAGAAAATCGCTTCCATTCAGCAGCGCGTGTTAAATGCTTCGAGTGTTAAATAACTCGTTAAGGATATCCATATTAATCTGCTAGAGTGATACATTATCCACTTGATATGGGATGTTTTCGGTTTGGACGATTTATAGTAATCACGGGAACAACAGAAAAAATACTTAAAACAGGGGTACTGGATCGATAATTCTAAGGGCATGCGCATAAAGATGTATTATAGTTTGATTGATGAAAGTGAAAATTTATTATTCGGCGAATGAATTTCATATTGACTTCTGGACGACTTCATTTCGAGTAGCAGGGCTCGTAAATGCCACGCAGGAGATTTATGGGATGATATTGGGGTGTATATTGAATGCATAAATGTAGGCTGTTGGCGTGTAAATCAATTTAAGATACTCGGTAGATAGCGTGTTGGAAATAAGAATTTAAAGAAGGTATTTATGAAGTGTTTTTGACACTGTATGAATATATTTCGTACTACAGATTCATATCCAGTGCATGTTAAAGTAGTTTGTTAGAACAGTGATTAATACTGAAGCCATTCTCTTATTAAATGAGCAATAAATGCATGACGCAGCCTTCGTGTAGTGGAAATTGGTATGTGTATACTTTATTTTTGACGGAGCTAGTAAGCATTTTTATTCTCTTTTGCATACTTATTTCGTAAAGTCATAGGAATTTTCGAATAAACCTGAAGTGACATCTCTAGAGCCGGAAATGGAAATGTGGTGATAAAACACTGAAACCCCGCATAAATAAGAATAGCCCCGAATAACCCCCGCATCATTACTTATTTCACAAGTTCCTTAACATAATGATTAAATCAAAATACTACACATTAAAATCCACATTTTTAACATCTAAAATAAATTATCATTTATTCACACCTCTATTATTGTTATAATTAAAATTACATTAATTTTAACAAACGCTTAAGGATGAGTAAAGCACCCTGTGAGACCAGGTCTTTTAAATCTTATTCCAAAGATAAAAAATTGACCTAATATACATGAAGACTGGCAAATACCTCTATATTTCAGGTTTGCAGCTCAGCATAACTGTCACATGTTCAGATATTTTTTCTCACATTTGGAGCCACGTTTCTTCTTTTTCTATATAACATTTTCACAACTCAAAATAAGTAACCACTACACTGCTTGAAAACGACTCTTTCTCTTAACAACACTGCTCGAATAATCATGACCTCTCGCTCTCTCAAACTGTTGAATAATAATTTCTTCTTTTCGTTTTTTAATAATCATAGAATTATATTCGTTGACTTTCCTCCTTGCAGCCACTTCATTTTGCCTGGGGTTCAGATACGCCCTCCTTGATCTCATTGGATGTTCCTCAGTGCGATATCGTATCTTTGCATTATTGGCACTTTAAGTTTCCAATGAAGCTTGGTCTAACTCTTGGCCCTAGGATATTTTCCCCCAACCACACCTGCAATTTGTGTGACGTGTATTTATTGGAGGTAATAACTTTCCGGGCCAAGATTGTCATAAAAAGTGACTAAAAGTCTGTGCTTTGTTTCGTCGTAAACATCAAAACCTGCATGTGGTGCCTCCAGGACTCACAGGAAATATCCTTAGTGAATCCCTATTCTCTCTGTAATTTGATTCGTATCGGTCATCAGCTAAGCTTTGAATATCACCAGTCTTGAGAAATATATACTTCAAAAATGTTTTTTCAATCAGAAGGGGAAAAATAACTGAAAGTAAACATCATCGTAAGTCATCAGCAGTTAACGCCACATCTTCCTCTGGATTTTGATGCTGAACCGAAATAAGTCATCCTCTGAGTTGTATCTATTGCAGATTCTAATAGATGTCTCAACGAAATATTTTTGTAAAACCAATGGTGGGGGAAATTTTTTGCCCCTCAAAAATGCATCATATGACTATTATAATATGTTAATAATGGAATTGCGCTCCATTTGAAGATAAGAGTATCCATAGACCGCTGTTATACATATCATGCGCTTATTAGCATGATATATCAGATATCTGTCATGACAGTAAAACAATTTGCTATTTGCCACAGATTTGGGAACACAACTCAATGCAAGTATATTTAGAAATCTGATGATATACGAAAATTTTGATGACAGATATGAGTTTAACGTATTACATTAGTTAAAATGAATTTTCAAACTTGAAAGCACTAAATCAGTTTTACTTTTTTCAGACTAGTGTAATTAATAGTTTATCACAGAATTGAATTACATTATTAATACAAAATTTATATATACTAATTGTCAAGTGTCCGTCTGACTGTCTATCCGTCCGTCTGTCCGTATGTCTGTCTGTCACGCTTTTTAGGCACTTCCCGAATAGATAGAGACTTGCAATTTGGTACACGGCTCGATTGTTCGATAAAACCCCCTGGAAAAATCGAATTTTTCGAAAACGTTCTCTAGAGGGGGGGTGCTCCACACCAAAACGTTCGAAAACTGAAATAATAGGAAAGCATACTTTGCCATAAGATACAGACTTCAAATTTGGTGTATGGGTAAATCTTTCGAAAGGAAGAAAGTGTGCAATTTCAGATTTCCAATAATTTCTACTTAAGGGGGTGCCGCACACCAAAATGTTCTATTTACCAAATACATGAGAAATGGCTCGTTTAAAATTTCATAGAGGCTTGAAATTAGATATATGGACTAATCATTTGATGAAAACACCCAAAACGAATATAGTTTTTCAAAAATGTTCGTTTAAGGGGGTACTCCAGAGGAAAACGTTCGAAAAGTGAATTGATAAGAAAACATACTTTAAGATGAGATAGAGATTTGAAATTTGGTGTACGGATAGATAGTTTGGAAGGAAGAAAGTGTACAATTTCAGTTTTCCAATATTTTCTCCTTTTGGGGGTGTCGCACACAAAAAAGTTCGATTTTCAGAATGAAGTAGAAACATCCCTTTTAGAAAGTGATAGAGGCTTGGTATTTGGTATATGGGCGAATCATTTAATAGAAAACCCAAGTAGAATGGAGTTTTTCAAAAAATGTATATTTAAGGGGAGGGAGGGGGGACTCCACAGAAAAACATTCGAAAGGTGAAATGATAGAAAGGCATGCTTCGCCATTAGATAGTATACGGTGTAATTTGGTATACGTGTATAATTTGGTATACGTGTAGATAGTTAAAAAGGAAGAAAGTGGGCAATTTCAGTTTTCCAACATTTGCTATTGTAGGGGGTGCCGCACACTAAAATTTTCGATTTGACGAACAAATGAAAAACGCCTCCTTTACAATGTGATAGAGGATTGAAATTCAGTATATGGGGTAATCATTTGATAAAAAACCCTAAGGTTATTACGATTTTTCAAAATGATCATTTAAGAGGGATGAACGTTCGAAAAACGTTCGAAAAACGTTCGAAATATGAAGTGATAAAAAAACATGCTTCACGATAGG